>CM040122.1:67493102-67997427 GCA_022559845.1 Amorphophallus konjac | reverse complement strand
TCTCCGGCGTCACCAGCTCCTCGGTCGATTGGCGATTCTCCAGCAGACGGGCAGCCTGCTGCTCCACGTGGGGAGGGAACTCCTCCTGGCGAGGGGGCAGATTCAGGTGAAAGTTGGGCGAGGTCTGGCATCTCCAGATCTCGTCCGTCGCCACCGCCTTCACCCAGAAGAATTGGGTCTTCCACCCCTTGTGCGAGGAGTCCTTCGCCGCAAGCGAGATGCAGCTCCTGTTCCTCCGCGCCTGGATGAAGTAGAAGCCTTTCCCCGCCTGCGGGTGCGCTTTCAACTCAAAGAAGAAGTGGAAGAGGTTCGGAGAAGGGTAGATGTCACGCTGGCGACACAGAATCCCGAAGGCCGAAAGAAGAAGATAGGAGTTGGCCACCAACTGAATAGGTGCCAATCGGAAAAAATTGAGAAGCTGCAGCACGTAAGGATCGAAAGGAAGCCAAAATCCGCTATTCCAAGCTAGAAGGAAGGTGCAAATAAGCCCAGCATGATCATCCAAACTCGTCTCGTACGGAGTGGCGGTAACAAAGCTATAGCGGAGAGGCAGACGGAAACGGTGCTCTAACCTCCTCACCTCCGTCTCCCCCAACTCGCTACAGTTGGGGACGGGTTCCCGCCTCACCGGCACAGGCTCCGGGCTCCGGTCCGCCATCGAGTCGAGAGAAGATCCCTCGCACGAGCTTGAAGACTCCGGGGGAGAAGGAAGCTATCGGATCGCCTCCGCGGTTATCCTCGCCAACTCTTCGAACGCCGCCGCAAGGCTCCGCGTCTCCGTTGTGCTCTCACGGCGCATCAAGAAGCAAGGAAAGCCTAAAACCCTGGAAGCCTAGAACGATGAACAGCGCCCCCTATAAAACCCTGAGGGTGGCGGCGCGCCGTTCCGTGCTCCGAGAAAAAGGGGGGCCCCTTCGTTTCAAATCTGTCAGGATCATCATTACGGGCCTCGGCGACCGCTATAAGCGGCTCCACAACGCCAACGGAATTCCACCCACCTGAGCCACGCCGGTCCAAAGCCTCGAAAAACTACTCATCCGAGCCTCCTTGGCTCGGGAGTAGGAGGGGGACAAGTGGAGAGGGGGATTTCCGCAGCCCACCACAAAGGCAGCCCAACAAGACCTACAAGGTCCAACCAGGCGAGCCCACCCAAGTGATAGCCCACAAGGCCCACTTCGGGAGAAAAGCCCAATAAATAAGACTCGAGGAACCAACTCTCCCCGGCGGCCTTCTAGGCTCGGAGGGCCCGAGACAACGGTTAGGTCCCAAGGAAGGTCTGGCCTAAAGCCCTCTCCCCATCCGAGAGAGATAGGCTCCAGCCGATCTATCCGACCCCACCCTCGCCGGGCCATGCCTATCGCTCGGACATGAGCTAGCATCCCCGAGGCTCGGTAAGACCGGTGGATTATCTGCAGGTGTGGCCGTTCAGAGTCCTCCGCCAGCGGGAGAGTCATGGGAGCTGTCGGACTCCAAGGGGATAACGTTCCCACGATCAGGCCATGAAAGCCCCCGTTAAAGACGTAACTCCCGCCGGGAACCCCTCAGCTTACAGGACTCCTGAAGGCAGCGCACTATTTAAGCAAGGGATACCCTCCGGAAGATGGTAAGATGAACTAGGCATTCACATACCCTAAGCTCCTGAGCACGATTCGCTTCACCCTTTGGTGGAGAGGATTCTCGCGCATCAGCTCTCTCCTCCCCCCATTATCGCTTCCACCATCGCTCTACTGACTTAGCCATCGGAGGGTTTGCCCCAGGGAGATCCCCTGGGCCCTCTGACTCGTTTCCCTCTCTTGCAGATTCATCTTCTGGTGATCCACAGCCCGCTCAGGACCTAGCGCGAGATTCTGCCTCTTCAAATAGCGTCAATTTTGGCGTGTCTACACATGCTGCTAGAAAATTATTTAGAACACCTACCAAAGGTGTCACTGCTAATCCAGGACCCAAGTTTTCTTGGGTACCTGCTGCATCAAAATGATGTGTTTGTTGCAGGTGTGCCTTGGAATGGAATAAAAAGGGGTTAATAATCCAAGGCACTCAAGAATGAAAACCCCCTCTGAACTGTTCAGGTAAATTCTCTGCATTTCCTATTTTGAAATTCATTGCATATCTAATTTGATGTAATCTTGCACATCTGCCATTTGTAGTTGTTTGATAATTGTTGAAATGCATAAACTCTGAAAACAAATTACATTCTGAAAAATCTAAACTGCATATGTATGTGGCTTGAAATTTGTCTGATGCATAGTTCATTGAAAATCTGTCTATTGCATTCTAAAAAATCTGTTAAGCTGAAATTTGATCCATGCATGCTGCCCATGTTGAATTATCATGATTGACCTCAATGGTATATAAATGGTAAGGTACCAAAAGACATGGAAGTCTGTCTGGAGGTTCTTACTATGTGTGAAGTGGTCCTTTAGACCAAGTGCTCCGCCTAGTACCATGGGTCACTTTGCTGGATAGGACAGTCTGAATGTGCATGAATCAAAATCATATGTTCAATTTCTCATGGCAAACATTGCATGTTTTCAGGGGGAGTTAATTGCATATCTTTGCATAGCATTCAATGTTGAGTCTTTGCATGTTTTTGCATACATATAGTGCATTGCATTTCCTTATATTTGAAAAATGTCAAAAAGAGAGTTTGAATGCATATTGTAAGGGGGAGTCAATGCATTGCATGTAGGTTGTCAAATGCGTACTGTAGTGAGAACTCATATGCATATTTTTTCCTATTGGTTTCTATTGACAAACCTTGATCATATTTTGAAAACTCTGGGCTTCAAAAACTCTCTTATCAATTGGTATCATTTGGCTTCAGAATTCTTTCAGTTCTTCATGAAGATTTCAATGGGCTATCTCGATCATAAATCTAAAAACTTTTGAACTAGAAATCTTCTATTATACGTTTTTATGAATATCTGAAATAACTCAGGTGGTTAAAGTTTAATGTACTCAAGGGTTGACTTTAAAATCGCTTAAAAATATCTGAAGCATGTTTAATAAACCTTAACCATCTGTTTCATGTTGTGCCTTGTGAAAACTTCTGAAATGTGCACTTTTGAATACATGACTTCAACTGATTAAGAACATGAAACTATTATTGACTTGAAGCAAATGAATTTTTCTGAAAATTCTAAAGGGTAATATCTGTCAGAGCAATGACCTTGGTCACTGAGAAACACTTGTCCAAAGGACTGTGTCATGAGGTACCATAGTTAACTCTGATTAAGAATTCATTGAAAATCAGGCAGAGTAATGGCATGCACACTGAGAAATACAACTCACTCATCAAGAAATGATTTGGAGTGTGTCATGATATGTAAATGCTATCTCTGTTCATATATAGCATGACAGTTAGTCACACTAAGTGCTTAGGGATATTGGCCTCTGATCAAGGTACATCCTCTAGTTACAAGGTGTGCACTGAACTAGACTGCTCGTAAAATTTGTAGCATGAAAAATTGTTGAACATATCTCAATATCTGAATATTGATGCTAAAATAAAATTGCTACAACCCTAGATAAAATTATATGACTTCATAATTGCTTGATTTCAATACTAGTGCATGTAATTCTGAAAGAAGTCAATAGATTTGATTGTGTAAGAGAAAGGGAGATTAATCAAGATAAATATGAGGGCTTGGTTCATTTTTATTAAACCATAGTTTTAGATATCAATACAGAATTTTATTGATAAACTTTGCATACATTATGGTTAAACCATGCTGAACAATAAAGTTCATTCATAAGCCCTTATAATGGAAGACTTTGAAAACTTATGTTTTAGATTTATGAGATTGATATCTCTCTGAAAATCTGACTGAACTTCTTATGTTTGGAGCATCCTTGAAAAATATATTAATTGAAACTCTTCTGCTCATGTCTTTGGTTCATTGACCTGAACTTCTCCTTGTTTGCCCCTGTGGTCTCCTTCTCATCTATCTCATAAGATTCCACTTATTGAGGGGGAGCTTCCATGTCATATGCATCATGCTGCATAGAAACTCTTAAAGGGGAAGATCTTGCATTCTGGTATCGGCATCTGCATTCACCCCTTCCCATGGTTCATCCTGACTATACCAAAGGGGGAGATTGTTTGGCAAAGGGGGAGAATTATGTTCTTGCAAGGGGGAGAAATTGACTGAATTTTTATACATGCTTTAATTTCTCAAACTATTTTCTTTTTGATGAAGTCAAAGGGGGAGAATAATTTGAGTCATCAGAATACCTCACATCATCAGAATGACTCAATGTGTTGAAAGTGTTGCCATCATCAAAAAGGGGGAGATTGTTGTGGGGAGATTGTTGTGCCCCTGTGGTTTTGATGATGGTTTTGATGATGGTTTTGATGATTGGTTTTTGATGTGAGTTAATCACTGTGAGTCATCTTGCTGTGTGAGTCATCATGATGTTATTCAGTTATTTTCTGATCATAACTCAGTCTATCAAATGTTCAGTCATCTTGCTGCTCAATTTAGTTTAACATATCTAAAGCATTGCATATTTGATGTTCAGTCATGTTAACTGATGCATAAAGCATTCATTGCTTCACTCTGCTTGTGGATGTCTGTTTGTGGAAGTTTACACAATTGCATTGAGCATACAGTCAGCACTGCATGCAGTAATGGGTCGATTCCCCTACTAGATGGGTCGACCCCCCTAGTCCTCCATGTCTATACAGTCATTTCTTCATTCAAGTCCATACACTCCTCAGTTGGCTTCAATTGAAGTGTGTACATCATAGGCGTTCAAAGTGTGCACTTTGCCTAAGTCTGTACAGCCACTAGTCGCAACAAAGTCTATACATCACCTTCTGCAAGCATTCTTCAAGTATGTATAGCCTGTGCATTGCTTCACAACAAGTCTAGACATCCTGGTTGCAGTCTAAGTCTACACATCCTGCTAGGTCGGACTTCAAAGTCTGTGCACTGCGCACCACTGTACAAGTCCATACAATGGCTGTTGAACTGTGAAGTCCATACATTGTCTGATCATTCATCTTTGAAGTCTATACAATGTTGCCTTGTCTCTTCAAACGTATACAACGTTGCCTTGTTTCTTCAAGTCTATACAATGTGCACAGTTTCTTCATGTCTATACATTACATCGTGGTCTTTAGCTAAAGTCTATACATCGGACTGTTTGAGCAAGTCTATACAGCGTTTCATTCACACTGGAAGTCTATACATTAGACTGTGGCAAAGTCCATTCATTCGTTTCCTGAAGTTCAAGTCCATACATTGATCGTTTGGGTAACAAAGTCTGTACATCGCCTTCAAGGCATCAAGTCTATACAGTGGACTGTGCTTCAAGCATTGGCCAAGTCTGTACATCGACCTGTTCACTCGTATGAGCAAGTCTATACATTGGTCAGTGGCAAGTCTATACATTGCTTTGCTTTACCTACGTTCAAGACCACTAAGTCTGTACATTGGGTAAAGTCTACACATCGCCTTGGTCACTTGCTTCAAACTCTATACACTATGAACATTCAAGTCTGTACAGACTTCACTTCAATCAAGTCTATACATCGTTAAGCTGCCTTTGCGCCGAAGGAAGTCTATACAGTGGTCTTCATTTCGTCAAGTCTGTACATTGGTTTCAACTCTCCAAGTCTGTACATCGCTTGCAGCTTCAATGTCCATACAACCATAGCAAGTTTGTACATTGACACATTACCTTCATTCAGAACCTCAGCAAGTCTATACACTAGAGTCGTCAGCTGCAAGGACAGCATGTCTGTACATTGGTTCTCATGCATGTTAACACCAAGTCTATACACTGCATTCATGCATTGTTCTTCACAGGAAAGTCTGTACATTGTGTTCTCTCGCACGCAAACAAAGTGTGTACAGCCTGTGCTTGCATTAGTAAGTCTATACACTTGATTCATTCATGATTTCACATAAGTCTATGCACTCCTTCCTATTATGATAATGCATTCTTCAGCAAATATATACACTGAGCTCGCATGAAGACTTCTAAGTCTATACACTCCCTCACACTGTACACACTTGCTGTATTGATATCTATAAGTCTATACATTGTTGAACTATGTACAGCCTGTGTTAATTTTGTCCATCGACTGAACTCCTCAGTTACTCTTGCAGGTGTTCTGGCACGTGCACCAAAGAAATGTCTGGCACGTGATCCAAGGAGCTGAGATGCTGACACGTGGCCAAATACTTGGGCGGGAAATGTGGAGGCCACACACGCCCAGTGCTGCCCCTGCTCAAGCTGCTATAAAGGGTAGTCTCCGTTGTCTGAAGGAGGTTGATCGAAGCCTTGAGAGCAATAGTAGAAAAGCAGAAGTGCTGAGAATTCGATCTAGCAGAAGAGAAGCAGAGAGCAGAAGAAGAAGAAATAGAAGAAGAGTGAGCCGGTAGAAGAAAAAGAGTTGCAGAGAAGAAGGAGAGAACAGCGTGAGAGAAAAGGAGAGCAGAGGAGAAAGAAAGAGATATATATAGAGAGAGAGTTCGTGGAAAAGAAGGAAGAAGCTATTGAAGATCTGTCATCTGGCATTTGGATTAAATCCAAGCCAGATCTACTCCTTTGAGAGCTACATTTTTATTCTTCATTTACAGCCTTCTGATCGCTGTGTATTTTTCATTCCTTATCTTTTCCTTTTCATCTGGTTATCCTTGTTCTTCCGATCCTCTGGTCTGAGGTCGGGTTCCTCCTATGGACTCAGGAGAAGGGAGACTTGTCTCCGGTTCTGGGCTTGTGGGTTGCAAGTCCAGGGGTGAGGCTCGCTAGCAAACGGATGGCTCACAGGTCATGAAGACACCAAAGTCAAAAGTCAACCAGTGACAGGTAAGTTCAGTGCATGCTCAAATCAGGTAATGCTCTGTCTACTCTCAGACCTGTATGCCTTGATGATGTTTTAGCTGATATGCATAAATTGTATTGTTGCATCATGTGCTTCATACTTTAACAAGTCTATACATTCATGAGGCTTGGTTGTATATTGTCTTCTTGTTCATGGATTGCATCAAGTCTATACATTGTGCATCCCGATGACAAGTCTACACATTCATTAAGTCTGTACATCGTGCATCCTTTGATTTGAAGTCTGTACATCATTCACACCAGCAAGTCTATACAGCCTGCATGCCTCATAACGCCAAGTCTATACAACGGCTAGCTGCACAAGTCTGTACATTGTCTTCATGGCATCGCAAGTCTATACAGGCGCTCGCCAAGTCTGTACATCGGCCTGTCGCTCGCTAAGTCTATACATCGTCCTGGCGCTCGCCAAGTCTGTACATCGGCCTGGCGCTCGCCAAGTCTGTACATCGGTTTGGTGCTCGCCAAGTCTGTACATCAGCCTGGCACTGGCAAAGTCTATACACTCATTTCCAAAGGCTGTGCATCGTTCTGCATGCACGCATACACTAAGTCTACACACTGCTCGCACATAGAAGTCTGCACATTCCTTTCTATTATGTTCATGCATCCCTCAAGTCTGTACATTGAGGTCTCATGAAGGCATTCAAAGTCTTTACACGCAGACAAAGTCTGTACAATCCCTTCCATGCATTCTAAGTCTATACATGCTGCGGATGGCATCACATAAAGTCTGTACATGCTTTAGCTGGGCATCATACAAAGTGTGTACACTCACTTGGTGGTTTGTCTGAGCACTCATCGCCTATGTATATACTTTCTCATATGCATTCGGAACTTCACGCCATCAACTCTGTACATTGCATCGTTTGTTCATGCATTGTCTCAACAAGTCTGTACACTCGTCCATTACTTTACTCGACCAACTCTATACAGTCATGCACTGCCTTGCTTGCATGAATGAAGCATGTACAGGGTTTTACTGTCTTAAGCTGATACTCCCTTCGACTGACTGACAGAGACTCTTTGCAAAGGTTAATGATGCATGTGATCCAAGAATATAAGATGGCCCTGATTGTGACACGTGTACTGAAGCTTGCTGAAATGTTGACACGTGGAGGAACTGTCTGGGCGGGAATCATGAAGACCACACGCCCTAGCTGTCATCTGATATATATATGAAGCCTCTTCCTCTGGAGAGGGTTGATCGAAGCAGAAGAGGAGATTGAGAAGCAGTAAGGAGCCTGCACGATCCAGAATAAGAAAAACGACAGTGAGAAGAAAAGAGTAGAGAGGCAGAGTGTGAAAGAAGAAGAAGAGAAAGAAAAAGAGAGTGAGAGATAAGCAGAAGAAGAAGATCAGTAGCCTCTGGATCAAATCCAAGCTACAGTGCTCCAAGAGAGAGCTATAGTTTCGAGTTTCATTTCCAGCTTTCTGATTGCTGTAATTTTCGTTTCTTGTTTTCTTTTCTTTTACACTTGGCTTGTGTTTCTTTCCGATTCTCTGGTTTGAGATCGGGGTTCCCTCTGGGTTTCAGAGGAAGGGAGATTCCTCTCCGGTTCTGGTCTTGTGGGTTGCAAGTCCAGGTGTTCCCTCCTGATCTGGAGGAAGAGAGACTTCGTCTCTGGTTGCAAGTGGCTGGGAGTCACTTGTGTTTTCCCTCTGGTGTGGAGGAAGAGAGGTCTGTGACCTCTGGTTTGCAAGCGGCTGGGTGTCGCTTGTGGGTTCCCTCCTAGGTGGAGGAAGAGAGACGCTAGTCTCTGGTTTCTAGTGACTGGGTGTCACTAGGGTTGCCCTCCGAGTTGGAGGAAGAGGGGAGGTTGTTCCCCTGGTCAAGATGTTAGGCAGCACTTGTTGCAGACTGAGTCTGCGGGTCTAGCTTGTGCTAGTGGAAGCCTCACTCCGGTTTAGAGTGACAGGTGGACGTAGGTCTGTGGACCGAACCACCTAAAAAATCATCTGTGCCGTGGTTTGCCTTGTGGGTTTGCTCCTTGTCTTCTACCTACTTCACAGGTTGTCTGAGCATTTTTTTCTATCTGAAGTGAACTTGCGCATTATGTGTTTTGTTAAGTAAGTCAGGTTTGCATAGTTCTGTCTTCGGCTTAGTCTTGATCAGGTACCTATCATTAGCAGTTCAATTGTTTCATCAATTGTTTATTTGTGCTCTATAGATTTTATTCCGCAACTGAGTCTAGCAGCAGGCTTACTATTTTAATTTGAGTAATATTTTTGAAGGGGATACATTCACCCCCCCTCTGTATCCATCGCACCGTCCCAACAAGCTATCAACAAGAATAACTGCCTCCCTATTATTGAGAAGATCAAGAGAAGAATTGACTCCTGGAAAAATAGATTACTTTCAAGAGTTGGTAGGCTGGAATTGGTGAAATCAGTCTTATCCTCATATTCTAATTATTGGGCAGCAGCTTTCTCTTTGCCAGCTGGGTTAACCGATGAGATTGATAAACTTTTAAGGAACTTCTACTGGTCGGGACATTCTTCAAAATCACCCTCACATATGGTCTCCTGGAATCAAATCTGCAAACCAAAATCTGAGGGGGGACTGGGCCTTAAAAATCTGAAAGAATGGAATAGAGCTAGTTCTTGCATGTTGTTGTGGGAGATTCTTCAGAAAAAAGACTCTCTTTGGTTCGAATGGGTTAAGAACAAGTATCTTCATAAGAAAAATATCTGGGACTTCCAATTGATGTCATATTACTCTTCAGCATGGAAGGGGATTCTGCATGCAAGAAGCCTAATCAGGGAACACATCACATTCCAAATTTCTAATGGCCGAGACACTAATCTATGGTCTGATCCTTGGATTAATGGATGCAGTATCAATCAACTTTATGGTGATTATATCAGAGAAGACCTTGATCTTCCCAAAGATGCTAAAGTGGAGAGTCTTATTTCTGGAAATAATTGGTGTCTTCCTGCTGCTCAGTCTAGTGAAATGCTGGAACTGTGGGACAGAATTAAATCCATTCCAATCTACAATAGTGGCCGAGATGTCATCAAATGGAGTCATCCTATGCATGTTCTCAAGACCAGCAATACATGGGAAGTAATAAGGGAAAAGGGCCAAACTATGCTGATTCATGAGTGGATATGGAAAAACCCTGCTGCTCAGATGGCATCACACTGCACTTGGCAAGCTGCTCTCCTTAAGTTGCCAACTGCAGATATTCTTCAGTCCAAGGGTTTTTGTCTGCCCAGCATATGTGTCTTTTGTAGGAATGCAAGTGAAACACAATAGCATCTCTTCTTTGAATGCCCTTATTCAAGTTGGATTTGGACAAGCATTCTGCTTCGGTTTGATCTCCACAGGGATCCTCTAACAGGTATCCATCAGGAAATTGTGAAGTTACAGCAGGAATTCAAAGGACTCACTCCTTTGGTCAAGCTAATTAGGATCCTTCTTTGATTCACCATTTGGAAGATTTGGAGGGAAAGATGTTTAAGGATTTTTGAAGACATATCTACCACATCAAGAATAAAGTTGTTCTTAGAAATAATTGAGGACTCGAGAAGTTGTTTAGAATTCTTTGGGCTAAATAGCTTATCTAAGAGACAGAAAGAAATCTTCAGGAAGTTTAATTTTTTAGTTTAATCAACCTTTAGAGTCCGCAGTCTGTGTGGTCCGAAGGTTATCATTCACATTGCTAGCTAGTCTAGCAATTTCCTGATGTACAATTTTTTGCAACTTTAATACAATACACATTACTTACCACAAAAAAAACAACGTGAGAAATATGGACTCTATCCACGGACTGGGATAAGTGTACCAATAGACCCGCGGTATGGGTCAAATCTCGATAAAGCTCGTGAAATAGGAAATTAGCGTCGGTACGGGTGGGCGCCCATTCAAAATAGGCGTCTCAGTGTAGAGGCGTCCATTCATATATATTTTTTCTTTTTTTCTGGGTTCTAAACAATTCATCCGAAATTGGCGTCCGAACAGGAAGGTGCCAATTCATTAATAGGTGTCAATATTTTCAGTCGCTCATTCTTTATTTCCACCTTTTTATTAAATAAAACAAGGAGTGGCGTCTATGCGGCCAGACGCTCATTCTTTTCGAGTTACAGGTTATTGAACAGCGGGCAAGTGCATTCACAGACATAAAATACTGTTCATTTACTCGAGTTACTGTTCATTTAGGGGATGAACAGTGCCCTTTTGACGTTTATGATGGTTTTAAGGAAACTAATCATGTAGATATGTAGAGAAAAATAAGGGGAATCTAGATATATGCAGAACATGAAATTTAGATGTACGGTTACATAGTTATTAAATTTTAAACATGTTGTATTTATTAATTTGCCAAATAAATTGGCGTCTAGTGTATGGGTCTCTAATTAATGAGCGTCTAAGTGATGAGTCGTAGTTTCAAAAACCTACGCCCAAGTAGTGGATGTAAATTCTTTTACATGTAGAAACGAAAGAATGACATCCAGGAAACTATCAGGATATGATCTATGCAAGCATGGACACTATTTTTACAAGTTACAGGGTTTGATCTTGGAAGATTGCCTACCTTTCACGACGCTTTAACGGATGGAGACAGGAAGTAGCAGGAAGAAGAAGACGAGGGGAAGAAGCCCACGCTTCTTTGTGCGATGGCAACCGCAACGGCAGCAGCCGCACGAACTCAACCGGAGAGAGAGGAAGAGGACGCAGGTGACTCTCCTCACGCATGGGAAGTCAACGCAGCAGACCCAGTAGTAGCAGTAAGAGCACGATGGCTCTACCATCACCGTGGGAGTTCATATTTATAGGGTTTCCCATGGTTCAAATCCTACTAAGAACCCCAGTTTGATTCCAACACTAATTTCTTTAGATTGCTCTTTTCTTTCCTCATCCACAGCTACTCCTAGTTAAACTAAAACCTTAAGCCCATGCAAGCCAAGAACGTGTTTTAGGGTTTTCAATTCCTAATGCCAACGTAATAGGTTTTGTATAACCCAAAAACCCTACTATAATAATATTCATGTATATAGCCTCGTTGAAGCCCATTAGTTAATAGAGCACGGCCCCTTCTTAAGAGTTAAGAGTTGAGCTTCGATTTTTGAAAGGATCCGTATATACACATATATATATTCTTTGGGTTTTAGTTTTGAAGCCCACTAAAATCAGCCCATTACTTTATATATTTTTGGGTTTTAGGTGGTTAATAGGCTTTAACAAGTTTAACCTTTAGATCTTGATTAAGGCCCATTTGCTATTTCTATTTCTCCTATATCAAAAATTTATTCTCTATAACTATTCCATGATTAATTATTATATAGTTGTGCCATATATTCTTTATTTAAATTTTTGGGTTGCTACACCCTCCCCCACTTAAAAGAATTTGGTCCCCAAATTCACATGATCATCTTTTTTTAATAGTGGGGAGAGATCACCATATTCAAAACATGTATTCTAACTAGATTCATTCCCATAGCATGCCAAAGTCCTAAAATCACCATATTCAAATATGCAATTTATAGATGAGGTAGGTTTAGAGTTACCTTCTAATGCTTGTAGCCTACCCTACCACTTAGGTCCACCTTGTTGATGTTCTAGTGGCGCTTATTCCTTTAAACGTGGACAACAAGGGATTCTATGATCTTCACTTCCGTAATGAATGCACTTCCCGAGTTTATACCAACACTCTTCCAGTTGGTGACCTCCTTTATTGCAATGTTCACATTTTTCCTTGACCGGAACAACTTGTTGGTCTTCATTCTGGGGTTTATTGTCCTTCCGAGAACCATTACCTCCGTTGAACCTCTTCTTTCCATTTATGGGTTCCCCACTCTTGGATCCGTTAGCTAACTCATTCTTGGCAATTTTTCCTTTGATTCGCTCCATCATATCCATAGCGTCTTCCAATAGTTGCGCTTTCCTAACCATCTCCGTATAAGTTTGGATTTCTAACGGAGCTAATTAAGGAATAAGCTCCACCTTTAAGCCATTCATAAATCTTCTTGCTCTCATCTTTTCATTGATGACTAAATGAGGTGCGTATCAAGCCAATCTAGAAAACTTCACCTCATAGTCTGCTACCGATAAACTACGTTGTTTCAATGCCACAAATTCCATAGCCTTCTTTTCTCGAATTCTCTCTGAAAAATATTTCTCATTAAAGTGTTCTAGGAACTCACCCGATGTAACTTGATCCTTGGGCAAGATCACTTCCATGGACCCCCACCATGCCCGAGCATCCTTTTCTAGTTGATACGTCCCCAATAGTACCTTCTCTTGGTCAGTGCATTGCATAACCCTGAAGGTTCTCTATATTTCTTGCACCCAATTCTCCGCCTCATCCGGGTCAGTAGACCCACTAAACTTAGTGGGATTCATCTTTTGGAACTTCCGATGCAAATCCCCGGCTCCAAGTTAAACTCCACCCTGTGCAACCAGTTGCAACGCCTGAGTCAACCCTTGGATGGTACGCTGCACCTCTCTCCATTGAGCTCTCTCGACAGCCATTTTAGCCTACAAACTAATTTTGAAGGTAATGATTATTAACATCTTGACATCAATTTTAACGTAGACAAGTCACATTTTATTGGTTAGCCCATAGCTCTACCCAATCTCACGGAATTCCTATGGGGTAAATGACCAGGACAACTTGATCTATAACTTGGACTTAATTACCTAGGGATTTAAAAAGCCTAGACTCTGATACCACCTTCTATCACGCCCCGAACCGATAGTAGTGGTGTACATGTTTGCTCGGAACATGGCAGTTAAACAGTCGTGTTAATCAGGGCATAGCCATAAGACAAGATATAATTGAACAAAAATGTAACTTTATTGCAAATGTAAGTCTATTACAATTTCAACTCCACTAGAAAGACTCAATAAAGGAAATTACATTGGACTCTCAAACTAGACTCGACATAAGACAAAAGACAACAAGACCAGGAGGTTCATCTAGATTTTTCGAAGCTCTCTTCACTCGTTCCCTTGCCCCTCTTGATCATTCTCGCCAGCACTATTATCATTACCTGAAAAATATTGGAAAGCACTAGGTGAGAGAATACTCAGTAGGTCTTATATCTCAGGCTCCAAGCTAGCTTTAAGTAATTAACAATTTAACATGAACATGTGGATCATGCAAGGTATCATAATCGAGAACTATAATGGCACGAGATAGATGAATGAATCGGAGATAATTTCAAGAACTATAATTGAAAGTAGACATGACAATAGATAATTTCAAGGTCATTCATGATGAGACAAATAACAAGCATTTCAATAAGGTACTCTCTTCCATAAGAGCATACCATGTAACTATCACTTTATAAGATTGGCCATATACATTTAAGAGTTCAAACAATCATATAATGACAATCACTTGTGGAAGGTCATAGATCAATCTTGCTTTTGGTTGGTGCAATGTCACACCCAATCAATCATGATACCGGCACACGTTTGGACTTTGCCTTGCCCATGGGATCAGATCCGGACCCCGTCACTTTTCTTTCTAGCATTGAGTATCAATTAATTGGACCCATAGCCCCTTTTGTGTCCTAGACCAATTCCACTTCAATTAATGGCGAAAGAGTTCCAAGGATCAAGCATGTATGAACATTAGGGTAGATTTCATGAAGCATAGAGTTCAATGATAGAACTTATAGTAAGGATGCTATATCGATAAACCATACGAGAACCATGACAATTTGAAAAATCTGGGTAATTGGCGTCCACTCAGGTCGCCACCAATTAAAGAATATGCGCCCACTGTAGTGGTCGCCCATTCTGTGAACAAAACAAGTTGGAAGAATTAGCGTCCATCTAGACGTTCGCCCATTCAATTAGTGCCCGCTGGCCTGGTCGCAAATTCTAAGTAGAAACAGACTTCTCACAAAACACTATAAACAGCTCTCCATGAGGGCTAGAACATCACGTTTCTTCAGAGTTACATGACAAGCAAGGGTTCCAGGGTTTTTAGGATACAACCAACTAAACTGTCTCGAGGGAATACAAGGCTAGTGTAGACTTACGGAGGTCTCAATGAAGAAAGTACCAGTCTGAAGGAAGGAATATCCCGTGGAGGGTCCATTCATCACCAAGAGTTAAGGTGTAAGCGTAAAATAACGTGAAGAATAGGGACTCTATCCACGGACTGGGATAAGAGTACCAATAGACCCGCGGTATGGGTCAAATCTCGATAAAGCTCGTGAAATAGCAAATTAGCGTCTGTACTGGCGGGCGCCCATTCAAAATAGGTGTGACAGTGCAGAGGCATCCATTCATATATATTTTCCCTTTTTTCTGGGTTCTAAACAATTCATCCGAAATTGGCGTCCTAACAGGAAGGCGCCAGTTCATTAATAGGCGTCAATATATTCATTTGCTCATTCTTTATTTCCACCTTTTTATTAAATAAAACAAGGAGTGGAGTCTATGCGGCAAGACACTCATTCTTTTCGAGTTATAGCTTATTGAACACCGGGCGGGTGCATTCACAAACACAAAATACTGTTCATTCACTCGAGTTACTGTTCATTTAAGGGATGAACAGTGCCCTTTTGATGTTTAGGAAGGTTTAAGGAAACTAATCATGTAGACATGTAGAGAAAAATAAGGGGAATCTATATATATGCAGAACATGAAATCTAAATGTACGGTTACATAGTTATTAAATTTTAAACATGTTGTATTTATTAATTTTCCAAATAAATTGGCGTCTAGTGTATGGGTCTCTAATTAATGAGCATCTCAGTGATGAGTCGCAGTTTCAAGAATCTGCGCCCAGGTAGTGGACGCAAATTCTTTTTCATGTAGAAATGCAAGAATGACATCCATGAAACTATCAGGATATGATCTATGCATGCATGGACACTATTTTTACATGTTATAGGGTTTGATCTTGGGAGATTGCCTACCTTTCACGACGCTTTAATGGACAAAGATAGGAAGTAGCAGGAAGAAGAAGACAAGGGGAAGAAGCCCACGGTTCTTTGTGCGATGGCAACCACAACGACAGCAGCCGCATGAACTCAATCGGAGGAAGAGGAAGAAGTCGCCAGGCGACTCTCCTCACGCATGGCACGTCGACGCAGTAGACCCAGCAAGAGTACGATGGCTCTGCCATCACCGTCGGAGTTCCTATTTATAGGGTTTCCCATGGTTCAAATCCTTCTAAGAACCCTAGTTTGATTACAACACTAATTTCTTTATATTGCTCTTTTCTTTCCTCATCCACGGCCTCTCCTAGTTAAACTAAAATCTTAAGCTCATGCAAGCCTCAAACGTGTTTTAGGGTTTTCAATTCCTAATGCCAACGTAATAGGTTTTGTATAACCCAAAAACCCTATTGTAATAATATTCATGTACATAGCCTCGTTGAAGGCCATTAGTTAATAGATCATGGCCCCTTCTTAAGAGTTGAGAGCTGAGCTTCGATTTTTGAAAGGATCCATATATATACATATATATATTCTTTGGGTTTTAGTTTTGAAACCCACTAAAATCAGCCCATTACTTTATATATTTTTGGGTTTTAGCTGTGAAGAGGCGTAATCTCGCGTTGATCCTGAGCCGTGAGATTCAGGGAGAATCTTTGACCACGGTCACCCCGTCTATATGAACTGCAAGGCAGGAAACGGATCAGAGGTGTCCAGGGGGGAATCCCTGGGGAAAACCCTTCGATGCTTAAGTCAGTAAGTGTGCTAGAGCATGGGTGTAAAGAGAGATGGTAGGAGAAAGAGAGGGCGCGAGATTATTCTCCACCAAGTGGGGTGGTTGTTTTCTCTCAAGATTCTTGCTTACCTTCTCGGAGGGTCTCCCTGGTGTTTATATAGCAGTCCATTTAACGTAACAGTCTAGGGAGCTCAGGGGATTTCGGGGAGGTTACATCCTTGTAGTGGGCTCTTTATGACGTAAGGACTCTTACTCTCCCATATTCCTTGGAGTTCCCTACTCCTGCTGGATGCGTAACGGATGCTCGGATAAGCTCCCGACAGTCTGTCCGAGCTAGAGGTGCTCGCTCGGGGTTTTATACTTAGCGATAAGCGTATAGCTTGGGTAAACCGTATCGGGTCCCTGCAGGGGATCTCTCGACCGATCTGTCGCTCGGACTTCCAGACCTGAGGGCTGCCTAGGAAGCGCTGCTCCGAGTGAGTTTTGGGCTTGAAGAAAGTGGGCCCGAGATGGGGGTGTCACTTTGGGCAGCTGGGCCTGGTTTGGTTGAATTGGATCTAGTTGGGCCGTGTTCTCGGGCAGTAGATTTTCCCCCTCTCCACTTGTCCCCCTCCTACTCCCGAGCCAAGATTGGACTCGGATGAGTAGTAGTTATGGGGATGACGTTGGTGGCTCGGTTTGGGTGGGGAATTATCTCCTACAGGGGCCACTTAATGCGACTGTCCTGGGAGTACGCCCGTAATGATGACTCTTTTGAGCCGATGCGAGGAGTTCCCTTCTTGGGGTTCAGAACGTCGCGCCGTTTCCCGCCAAGTTCATGGGGGGATAAATATTACGTGTGCTTGCATTCCAAACCGCCTTCGTTTAGGGTTTTTTTTTCTACCTCGCCGGTATTTTGGAAGGGCTCATGCGCCGCGAGAGTGATCATGAAGAGCAGTGACTTACAGAGGCCTTTGCAGAGCTAGCGGAGATTACGGCGGCGACGATTCGCCAGCTTCCACCTCCTCCTGAATCGTCTAATTCGGCGCTCTTTTCCTCCTCTTCCAGTTCCTCTCTTTCTTCCATGGCGGAGCAACATCCTTCGACCGAGACGCGCGAAGCCAGGCCTGGCAAGGAATGTTTGGTGCCACAGCCTGAGAACCCCATGCGCAGTGAGCTGGGCGAGGCCGAAGTAAAGAGGATGGAAAAGCGGTATGGGCTGCCGTGGAAGTATTTTTTATGTCCGTTGCAGCCTCATGAATCTAGCTTGTCCTATCGTCTGGGCCTCTTCTGTACTTTCCTTTTGGCTTGGAAGTGTGGGTTTCGCCTCCCTCTCCACCCTTTTGTCGTGCGATTGCTTCAATTTTACCGACTGGCTCCTATCCAGTTGGTCTCCAACTCGTATACTTTTATCTTTTCTTTCATCTTTCTCTGCCACTCGTGTGGGCTTCACACTTCATTGGAGCTTTTCAATTCTTTCTTTGAGTTGAAAGAGCAGACCCACGCGGGTAAGGGCTTCTTCTATCTCCAGGCGAGGAGGGGAAGGTGTTGCGTGTCCCTTTCTGCCAAAAATTCTTCTCACAAGGGGTAAAAGACCTAATTTTTTTGGGTGGGCTCATCCGTGGATGACGCCCCTTGGGATTTCTCGATGGCGGTTAATTTCCATCTGTCTATCCCTTCGAAGTAGGTGACGGTTCCTTCAGAACTGGAGGAGGAGATTAGGGTTCTCCAAGAGAATCGCCGGTCGACCGCCGAGTTGATGACTACGGTCAATATCGAGGATTATCCCTCCCGGGTGTTGCCGTCTCAAGGTAAGGACCTTAAGGTCCCGCGTCGCTACTTCTGGGCCGAGCAGGTAGGCTCTCCTCTGATGTTCTGACTTCCGCTATTCAGATTCTAGGCGGACGAATGACGAGGGAGAACAGCCGTCGGAGGAGGAGCTCGTCGATCTGGAGGAGACGCCTGCTCCGAGTGAACCCCAAGCTTCCGGGGGCCCTTCCAGCGCGCGAGACCAGGGAAAGCAGACTGCTGGGGGAGATGCTCCTGAGCATTGTGGGGCCAAGCACAAATATCCAGGGGAGCGGCTGCTCCTATCTTCAATGAAGGCTCGGACTGTCGAGAAGAAGCGGTTGAAGAAGGCGGGGGTCTCCCGTCCGGTCGAGAAGCATGCTCGCCCGGTCGAGGAGCGTTCAGCCAAGGAAGTCTGCCGCCAGGATCTTCGATCCATCGAGCCAGAGACAGCTGCCGCTGGTGGGGGAGCCGTTATCGAACCTGGCAAATCACAGACCGAGGTGATGGCCTCCGAATTCCCGACCGAAGTTGGTGGGGCGCAGGACGGAGAGACATCCCAGCTGAGCGTTATCATCCCGAAAGTGGGGAAGCTCGGGGGAGATGCTCTGGTCCCAACTCTGCCAGAGAGGATTCCCCCTCCCTCAGTTGGTGCGCCCCTCGTTCGGGCTTCTTTATATCAATGGTGCCGATCCTTGGTGCCTTCGCTGAATCGGGAAGAAATAAGACACGGTCCTCCCTCTTTACTCTTCGAGAGGGTTATGGAGGGCGGTTTGATCATGGCCCAGCTGGCGGCCGAGATAACCGACTTCTTCACTCGGCTGGACAGTGAAGAGAGGTCTCTCTCTCGAGTTCGTGTTGAGTCTGATCGGAGGATCAATCAGTTGACTTTCGAGCACGAGGTCTCTCGACGGGAGGCAACTTCATTTTGAGCCCAATTTCAGTTAAGCCAGGAGGAGGCTCGGACACTGGCCGATCAGCTGGCCCAGGCTCGCTATATGGCTGACTTGAAGGGTGAACTTCTGGAAGGGGAGCGTCAATCTCAGGTCAAGTGCTCTGAGTAGGGGAAGGTCGAGTGGGAGGAGCTCAGCAACTAGGTCCGAGGGGCCGAGCGAGTGCGGGAGGGAGCTGAGGTTGCGCAGACTGAGGTTGAGGCAAAGCTGTCCGAGACCAAGGGGAAGTTTATTAAGGCCGAGCAAAGAATAACCGAGCTTGAGAAGGAGGCTGAGTGAGCCGAGGCAAAGGTGATCGAATGATACAGGAGCTCGGGGGGCTATCACGTAGCTCTCGGGAGGGCCGCCTTCTCGTATTACAAGCCAGGCTACCGTCGGGCACTGCGGAAGAGATTCGCCTAGGGCTTCCATCATGCGGTCATTGAGGGCAAGCAGCAGGTGACCGACGAGCTTGTCTTTCCTTCCGGACAACGCTATGACTCGGATGCAGATAACCACTGATTCTCCCTCTTCGTCGTCGAGTGAAGGGGGAGCAGGACTGCCTCTGCTTCAATAGATGGATCGCCAGCTCCAGCCATCTCTAGAGGGCGCGCGGTCAAGGCAGTTCCCACACAAGTGGGGTCAATGTCTAGAGCGGCCGTCACCGAGGGTATCGAGGGTAGATCTTCTGGCGTTGAGGATCCTTCAACCATCGAGCTTCAAGAAGGGCTGCGGGCCTCTCGGAGTCCCCCCATCTCCATAGATTAGGAGAAAAATGGGCTCGATGCGCCACTTCTTTTTTTTTTCTTTCCATGTAAGGTTTGCCCTTTCGATATATAATGACAGTAATAGTATGCACTAAGTTGACTATTTCTTACCGCTTTTGGCGTGATTTGACCACCGTATCTGCAGTTGCTAAAAAGGTGGGGATTTTATTTACGGATATCTCGCGTGCAGCGACTGTCGTGGTACTAGTGCCTTTCCGAATTTCCATGCTTCGAATGACTTGCCATTTTGCGCGTCCGTAGGGAAGGGTTATTGAGGGAAATGGAGTAACTGCCCCTAGGGAAGGGTTCCTGCCTTTTGCATTTTTTCGAGGGGAAAATTAATTAAGGCGAGGGTTACCCTTTTGGCCTATAAAAGGTCCCGAAGGGCGCCTCCACCTCTCTTCAACGCTTCAGGCTTTTCTTACAGTTCTTCCTCTTTCTTCCTTCTCGCGAAGCACCTATCTCTGTGCTGGGGAGTTGTCAGCGAAATATGGAGGGCGATTCGGAAGATGATAACCCTAGCGGCCGCCAAAGGTGTTCCTGCTACTCCGGCATGGAAGAAGGGACAACGATGGGCGGGCGGCGTGCAAGAAGGGGCAGCGCGTAGCAGTGCATAGCAGCGCGCCCGTTCCTGACCGCTGGACCACCGCCACTATCTTACGAGGACGGTAGAAGCGGAAGGAGGCCTGAGGAAACAAGGCGTTCGGCCCGGTGGCCTCGTCCTGCTCCTTCCTCACCTTTGCCCGCTTCTCCCTCCTCTTCCATCCCCACCGCCCTTCTCACCTCTTCGAGGGGGGGGTTCTTTCTCCCTCTTCTGCTCTTCCACCAGCTTCTCCGCTCTTCTTTCACTCTTTGGAGGATGCCTTTATCCTTGCTCGCACCACATGGGCGTCGAGTAGTCAGCTAGTGTTATAGTACTAGTGGATGTAGTATTTTTGCTTTTGATACGCACTGTATTGGTTGTAGCCTATCTGATGTATGAAGAAGCATTAATGGAAAGAAAATTATCGCCATTTGTTGCTGACATGTCTGTGAAAAGCTCAAAAATAGAGCTTTCATAATGTTGTTGCATTCCATGTCCAGGGGATAGGCGTTCCTTCCCTGGTAGACAATCGATATGTCCCCTTCCTGAGCGTCTCGACCACTCGGTAGGGGCCTTCCCAATTAGGGGCCAACTTCCCCGCCGCCTCCAGTGGTCGAGAGGCTTCGGCTTTTCTCAGGATGAAGTCTCTTGGATGAAAATGTCTGTCTCAGACTTTGGCGTTGTAATATCTAGTGAGGCGCCGCTGATATTCCACGGCTCGGATGCTCGCGATCTCTCTTATCTCACTTGCCATATCGAGGTTTTCTAGCAGGTTTTTCTCATTTGCCTAAGGCAAGAAGTTGATGACTCGGAGAGATGGGCTGCTGACTTCCAAAGGAATCACAGCGCCTGTGCCGTACACCAACTGGAAAGGAGTCTCACCGGTGGCGGTTCTAGGAGTAGTTTGGTGCGACCATAGTAAGCTTGGCAATTCCTCGACCCAGCTACCCTTGGCCTTACCGAGCCTGGCCTTAATGCCTTTTAATATAGTTTTGTTGGCATTTTCGACCAATCTGTTAGCCTGAGGGTGGGCTACCGAAGTGAAGTGGTTGCGAATGTGAAGGTTGGCACATTTGTTCCTAAAGTAATGAGAATAAAATTGCTGACCATTATCGCTCACAATCACTCGGGGGATACCAAAACGACATATGATCGATTTCCAAATGAAGCTCGATACGACCAACTCGGTAATCTTAGCGGTGGCTTCGATTTCAGTCCATTTGGTAAAATAATCGATGGCGACGATGATGAACTTCTTCTGGGCTTGGGCCGTGAGAAACGGCCCCAGGATGTCGATCCCCCACCGAGCAAAAGGGTATGGCTCGGTAAGGGTGACGAGCTCTGAGGTAGGCTGATGGACCAGATGATCGAAACGTTGGCATTGGTCGCACCTTTGTACATAGGCCGAGCAGTCACGTTAGAGAGTGGCCCACCAGTAGCCTTGTCGCAGCAAGATCCTGGCGAGCACTCTTCCTCCTTGATGTGCGCCGCAGACGCCTTCTTGGACCTCTTGAATTGCTCGGTCGGCCTCCTCGATACCAAGGCACTTGAGGAGGGGACCGAAAAAAAGACCTTCGGTACAAAGCGTCGTCTAAGATGACGAAGCGCCAAGCTTGATACTTTAGTCTCCGAGTGTCCCGAGGGTTAGAGGGCTCTCAAGAATCCTGAAGCTAGGATATATATGGGGTTCGCCAGTCGCTTGATAATGCCTTATCAACGGTCATGAGCTCCGCTTCTATGCTTAGTCATTCTAGGTCTTTGAGTAAAACCGATCGTGTACCTTTTAGGGCAACAGAGGAGGCCAATCGAGAGAGGGCGTCTGCTCAAGAGTTTTCCTCCCGAGTAATCCGGATGACCTGAAAACTCTCGAATAGTGGGGCTATTCCTCTTACCAGTTGGAGGTATTTGATCATCGGTGTTTCTCGAGCTTCATAGTCACCGTTGACCTGGCTGGTGACCAATTGGGAGTCAGTGTGGATTCTGACTCATTCGGCCCCCAGTCGTAGTGGCATCTTGGCTCCTGAGATGAGAGCCTCGTACTCAGAGATGTTGTTGGATGCCGGAAAGTTGAACTTCAAGGCGTATTACAGTTCTGCTCCTTCCGGGGATATGAGAAGAATGCCGACGGCACTGCCAACGGAGTTGGAGGATCCATCGACGAAATGATCCCAGGTGGGCCTGGGCATCAGCGGATGGATTTCCTCGGTCAAGATAGTACTCTCTGCGATGAAATCTGCGAGTGCCTATCCCTTGGTGGCCGAGCGGGGGAGATAGGAGATATCGTAAGCCCCGAGCATAATAGCCTACTTGACGAGGCGACCCGAAGCTTCAGGATGATCAAGGATCATCTTCAGGGGCTCATTGGTCAACACGACGATGGAGTGCCCTTGGAAGTAGGACCAGACGCGCTTACCCGAGGTTACCAACGCTAGCACGAGTTTCTCGGTTGTGGGGTACCGTCGTTCGGCCTCGTTGAGCACGGTGCTTGTGTAATATACTGGTCTCTGCACTCCTGCATCATCTCAAACTAGGAACGAGCTCACTGTGGAAGGAGTCGTCGAGAGGTAGAGATGTAGAGTTTCGCCTGAGATCGGCTTTGATAAGACCGGGGGCTAGGCCAAAAACTCCTTTAGCTCTACAAAAGCCTTCTAACATTCCTCATCCCAGGCAAACGTAGCGGATGCCAGTTTGGGCCCTCTCAACAATTTGAAGAAAGACAGGCATCGTTCGGCCGCTCGGGACAAGAAGCAGTTTAGCGCAGCAATTCGTCCAGTCAGGCATTGGACGTCTTTGACGTAAACGGGTAGTTGCATGTTCAGGATGGCCTGAACTTTGTCGGGGTTGGCCTTGATCCAATGCTGAGTGACTAGAAAACCCAGGAACTTTCCAGATCGAACCCCAAAGGCACATTTAGCTGGGTTGAGCTTCATGTTGTAAGTCAGGAGGGTGTCGAAGGTTTCCGCTAGGTCGGTGAAATGGTCCTCGGTCTTGGGTGTCTTGACGAGCATGTCATTAATGTAGGCTTCAACATTCCGATCGATCTGTCCTTCGAAAATGTGGTTGATCATCCTTTGATATGTTGCCCCGGCGTTCTTCAGCCTGAAAGGCATTCGGGTGTAGTAGTATACACCGAAGTCGGTGATGAAGGATGTCTTCTCGATGTCTTCAGGATCCATTCAGATCTGATGATAATCGGAGTAGGCATCTAGGAAGGTGAGCAATTCATTACCGAAGGTCGAGTCGACTAGCTAGTCGATGCTCGACAGTGGATACTAGTTTTTCGGAGTGGCTTTGTTGAGGTCGGTGAAGTCCACGCACATTCGCCATTTGCCCGAAGTTTTTGGTACTAAGATGACATTAGCGAGCCATGTCGGGTAAAGGATCGGTCGAAATAGGCCGGTTTTCTTCCCCTTAAGAATTTGCTCTTTGATGATTGTTTACTTCTCTGGGGCGTGCTTTCTTCTACGTTGCTGGACGGGTTTCACCGATGGGTCAAGGTTGAGCTTGTGTACCACCGTCTCCCCAGGGATCTCGAGAAGATGCTCATCAGACCATGCAAAGACTTGGATATACTCCGAAAGAAAATCTCTATATTACTTTTGTACATCAGATGGTAAATCAGCTCCAATTTTTACTCCTAGGGCCGGGTCGTCTTTGAGGAAAATCATCAACAATTCACCACCAGGCTCGGACGTTGTTGGTTCATCCTCGACTCCCTTTCCCTTATTCTTTTTTTCCTCTGGCGTTACGGCTTCGACCGAGATTATGTAGCACCTTCGAGCTATTGCCTGGTTACCTCAGACTTCCCCGATACCATATTTGGTGGAAAACTTCATTTTTTGGTGATAGGTGGAGGTCACTGTCTTTGTCCGGCTGAGGATACCTCGGCCGAAGATGGCATTATAGGCCGACATCCCCTTGATCACAATGAAGTCGACCATAACAGTAACGGTTTTGGAAGGGGTACCGATGGTGACTGGAAGGCTTAGGGCTCTCTCGGGATAGGTTGCCTGACTATTGAACCCACAAAGGGGAGTTCGGATTGGGCGGAGCTTGGAGGGGTTTTCACTCATCTTGAGGAAGCATTCGTACAAAAGTATATCAGGGGCACTACCATTGTCAACCAGTATCCTATCTACATTACAATGGTTTATAGTAGCCGATACTACTGCAATAGCGTCATTGTGCGGGGTAGATAACCCTTCAAGGTCTTGGTTAGAGAATACTAGGGCCTACTGTTCGCTTGCCGGTGGGGCTTTTGGGGGCTCGGAGGCCCAGCTCGCCCGTTCAGCGTGACGCTTCCTTCCTCGACTACTCTCTCCTCTTGATGTCGCGCCACCAGAAATAACATTGATGTTGACTCCACGGGGTTGATTGTCAATCTCTTCTAGAATGCCACGGTCCTCCTTCTGGCGCTCAGACACGTACCAAGATAAGTCTCCCTGGTGGACGAGACGCTCGATCTCATCCTTGAGCTGGTGATAATCTTCGGTGTGGTGCCCATAGTCATTGTGGAACTAGCAATGCTTGCAGCGATTGCGGCGCATGGCCTTCATAGGCTCGGGTTGGCGGAGAATGCCCGAGCCCTTGATGTATTCGTATATCTCATAGACGGGAGCGGATAGAGGAGTATATCGCTTGTATTTCCGAGGGGGTTCCCTTCGGTCTCCGTCTTGATTCCGCCGTTTTCCTTGGCATGAGTCTTGTTCGGATGGTCGCTTCTTATCCCCCTCCCGACCCGAGCCCGTTGGGCCGCGGCAAGCGCTGAGTACTTCCTCGTATTCTGCGTGGCACAGGGCTAGGGTCACCAGATCGGCGAGGGAGGTGGGGGGATGAAGGACTAGTTCTCACCGGAGGTTCTCATCGCGGGTGCCTCTGGTCAGCGCGGTGATGGCTGAGGCGACGTCCAAGCGGGGGATACGCAGGGCCTCCGATTTAAATCAATTGATGTAGGTCCGGAGTTTCTCCCCCTGTGCCTGCTTTAGTGCCAATAACCCCGCTACTAACCTTGGAGGGCCGCTGTCGGCGAAGCTTTCCTTGAATGCTCACCCGAATTGTCTGAAGTTGTGAATGCTACTGGGGGTGAGTGCTCGGAACCAAGCTTGAGCACCTTGGACCAAGGTTGTCATGAATGCTCGACATTTGACAGTGTCGGAGGCCCCGTGCAAGGTCATCAGGGCGTCAAAGCTGTCGTAGTGGTCAGCCGGGTCTCCCTGGCCGTCATACGACTTGAATGTTGGCAGCAAGATTCTGGGGGAGATCTCGGCCTTCAAGATATGGTCGGAGAATGGGGATTGCTCCTCATCTTCCTTGGTGGAAGTTTTCTGCAGGGCGCGGAGGGCAGGCTCTTGTTCCGCAAATCGTCGCTCGAAGTCCCGCAATTGGAGGGATAGCTCCGGTTGCTACTGAACCGAGGGGCTATGAGGGCATCCCTGCGGGCTGCCATGTCGTCCCTCGAGGGGATCCGTTTCTGGGAATTACCATCGTGTCCCGGCCCCTTCTCTCCTAGGGGTGGAGGAGGCTTATTGTTTTGGAGGAGGGGCGTGTGAAGGTCCTCCCGACTAATTACGGATGAGCCGTCGCCCTCGGAGGATGAAGCGGCCTTCGGTGGTTTGTTGGGATGCTCCACCGCCGGGGGGGGCTCTACCCGGAAAGTCGTTGTAGGTGTCGAAAGTGTGGCATCCGCGTACGAACGTGTGCGTGTGTGTCCTCCCGAACTTGTGCTGCTGCTACCTACAGTGCACAGGTGTTGTACCCGAACTATTTCCCCAGCAAAATACCTAGAAATAAGGGTTCGGGAATATCCTCGAACACCTTTAAGGCATGGGCAACCTAACCCCTCCGACAACCCAGTGGGCCCGACCAACGGCCCCAACCCGCTAGCCGAAGCATATGGTGGCACTAGCAATCGATCGAGACCACTCCCGACTCCTAAGTTGCAGACTTTGCCCTCCTTCTACATGACCACTCAGGCCATCCCGGGGATACTCCGACTACAAGCCACACCACGTGGCACCCAGTGAAAAGGCTAGGGGCCTACCCTGAGATGCCTTCCTTCAACCCTCTAAGGTCAAAGGGAGACCCAAATAGGTCAACCACAGGCTTAGGAGGCCCGCAGCACGTGTGTACGGCTCACACACGTGCGTTTGGCATTCTGCCGAACACCTTGTGGGCGCAGATGTTTCAACCCTTCTAGACCAACCCACGGGCCATCCCGTGGTTCCAGTACACCAATTGGGTCCTACGACGACCCCCCTAGCAAGTCGGGGCCACCCCCGACCCTCAAACATGTGGCAACAAGCCACTGAACTTAGCTCTCGGGCCAGCCCGAGGCTACTCTGCCAACCCACCGTACAACGTGGCATGTAGTACGAGGCACGGCCCATGGGCCCAAGGTGCCTCCTCCCAGCCCCTACGAACTTCTACCCTTGGCCCTTGGCCAAATCCAAGGCCCGTCGGCCACCTACGCGGCTCGTTCGGCAACCCGGGGGGTGTCGGGCATTCGCCCGAACACTTTGCGAGCGGCCACCACAACTCGAAGAACAATGGCTCTCATGGGCCATTTCAACATCCCGGAACTCGGTCCCAGTTCGCGGAAATTCCTAGCTTCACGGTCCGAGATTCGTGCAAAGTTCGTTCCTCGTACCCGTGTGTCGAAGGATTCGCGAAGACGGAGTCCCGAGATTACGTTGAGTCACACACACGTCAATCCCCCGATCTTCGCACACAAGCAGCTAGTCCACCAGTGTATCCTTCTAGTATCCTCCTGTCCTTTTCTTCTTAACCAATTTAAGAAGAAAATTCACAAAAATCGGGTTTTATAGAGGTGGGATCACTCCCTCTCTCTCTCTTCTACCTGGCCCGCCTAAACCCCCAAGGGGGGGTTTAGGCGGACCAGCGTGGACCCCCAAGCTGGTCTGTCTAAACCCCTCCAAAAATTAAAAAAAATAGAATTTTTACCATCCGAAGAGGGGTCTAGGCGGACTAGACCAGCCCATGGGGCTGGTCCGCCTAAACCCCACCCCTTCCACTCCGACACACACACACAAAACATAAAAAAAATACAAATAAAATAATAATAAAAATACTACAGGGGGGGTTTACCTGGACCAAGTTGTACCCTCAACTTGGTCAGCCTAAACCCCACCCCCACCCCTTCAACTTCTATTAATTGCCCCCTTACCAACAAGCTAGGGGCATGCATGCATGAAGCAAGGAAGCAACGCACGAAGCAAACTTCCCCGGCCTAATTGTCGCACCCTCGGACTCCCGAAGCTTTCGACAAGGGTCGGGAACGCGAGAAGATAACTGCGCGTGCAGTTGGCTTGCTAGTCGGCTCACACATGCCGAGGGTATGTCGCACGTACTCCCCTCACGCGGTGTTTAGCCGTCTCACACCAAGTCCCTCCCCGCCACAAGTAAGATGACCGTACCAACGGCAAGTATGCCCGCACCCCGGGTCCGCCCGTGTACGTCAACTTATGACACTTACGACGGTGATGAAGGGTACTTCATAACGCCGCGTCGGTCCTCGACACGGAACCGCGTACCCACCGTTCACCTCCCAGTCGTCTGTCGGCCCCTCAGATTGACAAATCAAGTCTAGTCGGACCTCTGGCTCGGGAATCATAATCCTGGGGCCGAGCTCGACTCTCCAGCTTGACAGTGCTCGCGATCCGAGACCTAGACCCGACCGCTCACATCAAGCAGCGTCCAACCTTAACCAAGCGTTAGCCCATGTCCGTTCTGACCACCAAGGTAGTCGGACCCACACCAACTCCTTTATAAAGAGCTCCAGTAGAACATGTGGACATCTGCTTTGTTACGCAATGACCCGGGGACCGACCACTTGTCGGAATTATCCCGCGGCTTGCTCCAGTTGTACTTCGGCCCACTAAGGCCCGTTTGTAAAGCCCATGTGGCTCATCATAAAACCAGTGAAATACATATGCCCGCATTCGGGCCCCCAGCTTCCTACCCACACCACTCGGCATCCGTGCCCGACACCCTAATCCCAGTAAACACACCCCTCAGTCTAACACACACCCATCGCTGCTGAATGCCCCCAGCCCTCTACCCATGGCTTCAGACTTATATACAGACTTTTCTTCAGCTCAGAATGAAGGTATTCGGATTCAATCCGATGTAAATAAACACCGGTTGCTTGCGGCCGGTGGGGAAAGACGTCATGTACATGATTCTCGCAATCATCTACGCACTCACACCCATGGAACCCCTTCTCTCCATGTGTCGCCCGACCCCCCGAGCCCATGTGCCGCGCCCTGGTGGCACTTCCCCGGTCAAACCTTGGTTCCATGAGTGATTGTCGAGAGATCGACTGGCACGCCCGCACCTTGTCCTGTTAACCCCTATCCCGACATTTTCGTGCCATTCTACCCTTTCCAACTTTTCGTGAAAGGAGAGTGCCTGATACCACCGTGAGAGGCATGCACCCGTGAGGAGGATACCCGAGATACATCAAACTCCCGTATTTTCCTTCACCGCTGTATCCCTTCCCTCACCTCAGTTAATCGGCATAAAAACCTGCGCAACAGAGAGGATGGCACGCCCGGTGGGACGTCTCCCGCCTTCCTTCTTTTTTTTGAAGAAAAGTCTGTGCCAGCCCTGATGCCCGGTGCCCTTTCCCTGTCCCTTGCAGGAGAAGCAAAGGAGGGTACTTGTGCGCATTCTCTAGCGGCTCCCGGTTCACGTTCTGATCGTTGGGCCGTTCTCAGCGACTGTCAGCGACCGTCGCCTCCGCAGTACTCAACATCCCAGCAACCATGGCGGCCATCACCTACGGCCCCAACGTCATTGCCACCCATGCCTGGGTGGGCTACTTGGCGACGCCGATTGCTTTCGATAGCTTTGCCCCAGTTATCGGATCACTCTACTTCCTAGGTGTGATCCCTGTGGCTGCTTCTCAGCCAACTCCAATCTCTCCAGTGGCCCCTGCGGTAAACGCGCCATGCGCACCCCTAGCTCCGGTGTCCCGCCTGAGTGTCGGGCGCCAGAGTGTCATTGTAGGCCCCCACAGGGCCCCCATATCAATGCCGGCCCATATGAACATCACCTCCCAAGGCCAGCTTCGTCTGATCTCCAACACAGGCCCCACGCCCCTGACTTCGGTCACCATCACAGCACCTTACTCGGGTCCTCAACCCTGAGCTACAGCCAAGCAGGCACCCCACACGGGCCCCCTGCCCCGGGTCCACGGCTTCACAGCATCTTCCTCGGGTCCTCAACCCCAAGCCGTAGCCGAGCCGGCACCCAACATGGGCTCCTTGCCCCGGGTCCACGGCTTCACAGCATCTTCCTTGGGTCCTCAACCCTGAGCCGTAGCCAAGCAAGCACCCAACACGGGCCCCCTGCCCCAGGCCCATAGCTTCCCATCATCTTCTACGTGTCCTCGACCCCGAGCCCTAGCGAAGTCGGCACCCGACATGGGCCTTCAACCCCGGGTTTACGGCTCCCCAGCATCCGCATCGGGTTTCCAACCCCGAATCCCAGAAAGGCCGACACTTGACACGGGCTCACAGCCCCGACTTTGCGGCTCCCCGGTAGTGCACTCGGGGCCCTAGTCCCGAGCTCCAGTTGAACCGGCTCTCCCCATGGGTCTTCTACCCAGGGGAGAGAACGCTCTCCCTGGGTTACTTACCCCGGGGGCCGATCCCAGCACTTCGGACTGACGGCTTCATGTTGTCGGTTGTTCTGAGCCATGTCTTCTCGGTCTACCATCTTGGGGCGGAGTCTTCCTCAGCTCCTCAGAAGAAGCGTCGCCATGGCCGCAGAGGCAGGTGACTCACTGCTGCAACTAGCAACTCCGGCAAGACGGTCCTTGTCAGTGACCTGCGGATCCGTCTCGACGGGGGTGAACCAATCATACCACGGGAACGGACCGTTCCCACCATCCCCACTTCCAATCATTTTGACCTCTTGCGTCAAACATGAGAGGACGGGGCGAAGCTCAAAGGAGCGGGTTCCTCGACGACAGCCCGAGGGCACACACCGCAGCTAGATACATGGCCTCCCATGACAACTTGTCGAAAAAGCGGTGACAAGAGAGAGCAGCAACCTGACTTGAGGAGAATCTGGGTCACCCCAGAAGAAGCTCAAGTTGTAAAAAGGGCGCAGACCACAAACCCCCTGCGAGCGCTCATACGCGGCATAAGACGGGATGCAGCTGGCCTCACAGTAGCATCATCTGACGACGCCCAGTCATGCAATGCCCCCTACGCAAGCAAACAAAGGCAAAGGTGAGCCCATCCTCGGGCCCTCTAGCAACCTGTCCAGGGTTCCCCTCCGACTGACATCGGGAGCGATCCCCCTCAGTAACGCATCTCGGTCTTTGATAGACTAGGGTCGCCTGTTTGCCCCGAGCGACACCCGCGGAGGAAGTGGACGGCCTGATTCATCAATGATGCGGTTCGAGTGTTCACGTGTTACACCACCGGACACCAGCCGGACACCCAGTCTGACGACTTGAACCAGCCTTTGTCTCACTTCAGGAGGCCACGCCACCAGGTTCCGCCACCTCCTCAAACAGGTCACATCAGCACTTCTGCCGGACCGCAGGTGTTAGAACTCGCAGAAGAGGTCCCGAAGGAAGACCGCGACCCTCCTGTCAATGTAGAGCCGGTCAACAACGACCCTCCTGCAAACGAGGCTCAGGAAGTGACCCTCGACACTCTTATGAAGGAGAACCAGCATCTGGAGGCTCTCCTATAAGACCTACTCCAGGAGCGAGACCTTCATCCGCAGCAACCTGCTAGGCCTCAGGCCGAGGCACTGGTACCCCCGGTGGCTCGAGATGCTGCCAACACCTCGGCAGTGATTACCCGAACCCCGCTGGTAGCTGGGTTTGGCACGCCCCCGGTTGACACTCAACCACGAGCCTCCAACACGCCAGTGCCAGAGGATCTCTTGGCACAACATCAGATGATTGAGTGCATTGTCGAGACAAAGCTCGCCTAGTATGGTGAGGGGACGGTCACAGTGGATCTCCACAGTGTACCCTACCCGCTTCACCACCAGTTGAAGAAGCTTCCTCCAGAATACTCCAATCCCCCGAAGCTGCAAAAGTTTGATGGGCAGGGGTCGCCAGATGAACACTTGGCCTACTATGTCACGGCCATGGGTGAGTTAGCGTTGGATGAATCATATCTCCTCCGCTACTTCGCCACTTCACTCACGGGAGCGGCCTTCCAATGGTACTCCCGCTCAAAGCCCGGCTCAGTCATCGATTGGGCGGATCTCCAAAAGAAATTCCTCGATCGATTTCAAACGGCTGAGCAAAAGGTCTCCCTAGCCGAACTATGTTCCCTTCGGCAGAAAAAGGGAGAAAGCACCCTCGACTTCATCAAAAAATGGTGAGACCTCAGCATGAGGTGTGTCAATCCACCCGTCCAGAAGGACGCCATCACCATATGCCATCGAGGTCTGGCGGCCGAGGTCAGCGAAAAACTTCTCGACACCAATATCAAAGGCTTCGACCAACTCAATTCGGTAGTCGCCAAAATAGAGATGTTCTTCGCCGATAACCCGAGCTATACTGCAGTAAAGGGTAAACAAGCACGAGAACGCCAACCCGGTAAGGAGGTGAACATCATAGAATTCACCCCTACCACCAAGTCCAGTAAAGGGGCCGAATCCAGTGGCTCTGACAAAAAGCCAGCGGACAAGTCGGCTGCTCCTTCCTTCTCAGAGCGCATGAAGACACCCTTCTCCTTCAAGAAGGAACACACGAAGATGCTCTTTGACCTCTGCATGGCCCAGAAGATCGTCGAGCTACCAGAAATCCGCAAGCCGGACGAGGCCCTGAAGACCGACGATCTCAGTTATTGCTTGTACCATCGCATGCTGGGTCATTCAATTGAAGATTACTACGTCTTCAAGACTCAGGTGCAGAAGCTGATCTGAGACGGCCTCATCAAGATGAAGAGTGGTCTCGTCGATCCTCCGCAACCCCATACGTGGGCCAGGCCAGCTAAGGCAGCCTGCGTGGCTCACCCCTCAGCCAATGTCATCCACATGATGGCCGCATTCTCTCTTTCTGATGACGAGTCAGAGGAGCACAATGTCAATCGAAGGGAACGTTCGATCTGGTATCCAGGGTGGAGGCCTTGGCATGATCAGAGACCTCTCTCCTTCCCCAAAGAGAGAACCCGATGACTCTTCAATATCCTTGTCGAGACTGGGCAAATCATGCCCCGCGACTCGCCTCTTGACTACACCCAGTGGGATCGTAGTCACCCCCAGCGTTGCCCCTTCCACTCCAGAATTCGCCACTCGATCGAGTTCTGTGAGGAAGTTCAATACCTCATCCAGGAACAGATCCAATGGGAGCAGATCTATGCAGAAGGAAACTCCATGTCGCTCGTCAGGCTTCGGCAAGCTTTCGAAGAGACCCTGTTCATCGCCAGGGACACGCCAGAGCGGCCAGACTCTCCTCAAGAAAATGGGCACGGGCTGCCTTACCAGTATCCTCCAGAGTAGCTCGAGTTCAGGATGGATAACAAGGAGGCGCTCGAGCGATTACGGAAGCGTAGAGAGCATGATACCAGTCAAGAGATGGAGCTGACCAACTTCTCGGTCAACGTCATCCATTCTCGTGCTCCTCTAGCCCTTGAGGGCTCCCAGACATCAGCACCTAACCTGCCAACCCCAGCTACCTCGGCCGTAAGGTGGCGATCCTGGCGGGAGCTAAAGTCTCTCCCTTTCCCTGAAGAAGACACTGCCAAGCTCCTCCGGGTCCTTCTCAGCCGAGAGGATGTTCTAGTGGGCGAGATGACGACAAGCTCTTCGGCTCTTTCTCGTCCTCCTCCCGCCCTATCTTGGTCGCCGACAACCGCAGATAGGAAGGGAAAGCAAAAATAGGGTGAGGCCCAGCCTTAGCCTCGGTGTACCTCTTCCGTGGAGGGGCCGTCGGGTCTACCCCGCCTACATGTTGACACAATCCGGAGTACGAAGAAGACATCTTCAGAGTCTTCAGCGGCTTCGCTTCAAGTGGCGGGCCCACCGCCACAAGGCTCCTTCATTCCGCAAAGTCGGGACAACTGTGCAGAGCTACAATGTCCTACGACACTGTTAGTCATCGCTAGGCCTAGCTCTCAGCATGGTTACAAAGGCAAGGCTAAGGAGCGGGACGACCAGTGCCCCTCTCTATCCGCTTCTCAACAGAAGCCACCGCGACCGCGGGTAAGGCATCAAACTGCACATATGTCCTCCAATACCGGTCCTAAAGTACTGGCTCAGCAGAAGACATCTTTATCGCCACCGCGGCTAAGGCATTAAACCGCAGATACGTCTTCGGACGCCAGCACCAGCCCACTGACTTCCCGTAGGCTCTCACCGCCACCGCGGGTAAGGCATCAAACCGCGCATATGTCCTCCAATACCGGTCCCAACGTACCGGCTCAGCAGAAGACATATTTGTCGCCATCGCGGCTAAGGCATCAAACCACGCATACGTCTTCGGACGCCAGCACCAGCCTACCAACTTCTAGTAGGCTCTCATCACCACCGCGGGTAAGGCACCAAACCGCGCATACGTCCTCGGACGCCAGTCCCAGCATTCTGGCATACCAGGAACTGTCGCTCGAGGTGATCGAGCAGGCAATTAATGCCACCTTCCGGATACAACAAGTGGAAGGCACCTGGATCGAGATCCGGGCAAGGAAGAGTCATCGACCTCGCCCCACAAGGGCGTCAGCTCGGAGATATCCTCATCAGGATTTGTCAACTCTGGCTCCAGCACCTCTCCCTCCTACTCCCTTGGAGATGGCTATCGCCAAGAGACAAGAGAAAAATAGGAGGAAGAACCTCAAAAGGTGGCTCAAGAAACAGGCTGAACAAGCAGCTGCCCTGCAATTTTTGACCGAGCCAACGCCTCTTCAAAGGCTCTAGCGGCTCATTGATGACCTGAAAGAATACGTTCCCCCTCGTCCTACCGGGGCTCTTTGTTTGACACATTTATTTTATTTAGTTTATTTTATTTATTTATTTATTTTATTATTTATTTATTGGCGTGCCAGTCACCGAAGTGACAATTTTATTGTGTGCTTGATCTGACATGGTCAGTCGATTGTGAAGTCCGAGTCAGGACCCGAAGTCCGTCATACCATGAACGCTATGACGTTAATTACGTCCTTCCAAGGAAGGACAACCCTTGATTAAACGCTAAAAGTAGGAGGCCTTGAGAGGCAAACGTATACTCATGTGCGGAAATGGAACTTCATACTGAAGCCAGGAAGGCGGGCAAGATAATGACACCAACCGTAGAAACAGATGATATCGCTAAGTCAGCGGTTCAAAGCCCGGGGTTAAGGGGGGAAGGAGGATCTCAATCACAGGTAGCCTGAGCCGCGACCGTGATGAGGTTTAAAACATTGATCAGTATTTCGACAGCATCTTCCCTTTATCTGGGTTATGCCCAGGGGGAAATAGGCTGTCACCCACGGAGTGCCGGGATGAAAGCCAAGAGAGAGAGAAGTGTTGAACTTCCCGAATCGCATATTTGCCATGGGGCAATGTTTGGTGTTCCCTGTAGAAGCCGGTGGAACTCATGCAGTGGCAGAGCCCTCCCGAGCTAAAGAGATTATTCATGAACCCGATGCGGGACGACGGAAAGTGAGCGAACGCTCAATGTTGCGCCCTCGCACGCGGATCGACCTGCGCGGTCAGGTCGCACGCGGATCGACCTGCGCGGTGTGGTCATTTGAGTCATCTTGTTGTCACTTGGGTCATTCGACATCATCCTGTGGTCATTTGAGTTATTTGATATTCTTGGTTTTGATAATGGCTAAACACTATAAGTCATTGATATTTTACCACTCTTATATGACTAAACTACTTGATGTTCTTTCATGATAGATATGCCAAGGAATGGAGTGGAGATGGTAAAAGTGAAAGCTCAATGATTGCGCCCTCGCATGCGGATCGACCGGGGCGGTCAGGTCGCGGGGGTCAAGGGGGCAGCGCCCCTTGCGGGGGTTTCCGGGGGCGGAGCCCCCGGAACAAAATTCGGATTTAAGATTCAGTAACAACATTTGAGTAGGTTATCAATGTAGTTCAAATGCGCAAAGGTTCCCGGGGGCAGCTTAATATTGGCTTTCATCATCCTGGGGGAATTTTGGCAGCACCTCCCCTAGACTTAGCATCTGCCAAGGGATGATATAGGCTGACATCGACGGAATGCCGGGATGAAAGCCGAAAAGCGGGGGAGCACTAAGGCTCAAGGAGACTGTACATGTCTCTATCATCAATCACTATTCCCCGTCTCGGAGGTCGATGAGACCCTTGTAAAGACAAGGTCCGCCGAACCCGCGGGGTTGCATGTGAATCCAGTTAGGGACCGCATAATATAGGGGAGGCCAGTGCGTTGGGCAGCAGAGCAGGCTCTCAGCACAGCAAAGTGGGAAGGGAGGCTCCCGGCACGAAGGCAAGGAGGCAAAGGGGTTCCCGGCGCGAGGTTCTCGGCGCAGAGGGAAGACGGCAGAAAGCTCCCGGCGCGAGGGGCTTCTCGGCGCGCTATTCCCTGGCCGAAGGGAGCTTCTCGGCGTGGGCTATAGTAGGGGCTTCTCGGCGCGCCAATGAAGTGGCCAGGAGAGGCTCTCGGCCTGGGCCTAAGTGGTAGAAGGGGGGGGGGCTCTCGGCGCGAGGCTTCCCGGCGCGCTCCTGGGCGCGCCAGGAGCCTGGCGCCGGGTGCTTGGTGCCGGGAGGCTCTTGTGTAAGGGTTTGAAATAGGTTTTTTGTCATTTAGCAGGAGAAGGAGGCCTCTCGGCTGAGGGGTTTTCGGCGGGCAAATGGCACGCCGGGAAGGCTGAATTGCTACGAGGTTTCAGGGTTTACAGAGCTCAAACGGTACTCTGTTTCTGGGATTTCTGGGTTTTATGGCTCAGACTGAGACCGAATCAGGGGTGCATGAGGAGGTTTCATGAATGCCTCTGCTAGAAGGATGCCAAGGGAGCTGGGAGGCCGAATCATCAGGGGGAGGAGAGACCATCGTCGGGGCCTGAGTAGCTTTTATCTGTCTACTGCCAGACGTCTGGGGGGGTTAAGAGATGGCTGTCTCTGATTCCCCAGACTAGCATAGTACCATCTAGGAAGCAAAACGGCGATGAAAGAACCCTCGGTGCTGGGACCCCAGGCCTTAGTCATCCAACGATTGGAATGAGGATCCAGGGTTGCATTCGTCTGCGGGTTCAAATGCATCTTTTATAGCCGGCAGTCCGGGGAACCAAGAGATTGATGTCTCTGGTTCCCGGACAGCACAAGAGGCTTGAGGGCAAGACTCAAACACATACGGAGGGCATACCATTGAAGAAGGAAGATAGAAGAGAATAGAACCCAGCAACCCACTAAACAAGGGTGGGGGTTCTACCTTCATCCCTGTTCGAAGAACAGACTCGACTCCGAAGCCTGAGTCATTTCGCCCATGGGGCATTCATACAAACAGTACGCATACATATGGAGACAGGGGAAGATCGTATTGCCTAATATCCATCACGGCAACTGCATTTAATTCATCTCACCATCATTTACATCGACTGCAGAACTGAAGCCGAGAAACATAAAGGGGAGGAACAGGGAGAGAATCGTATGAGTAATCTAAACATCAAGACTTCGACTACCACATACGGAGAATCAGTAAAAAGAAAAAAAAGAAACATCGAACATGGGGGGGAGGGTGGAGCATTGACTCCTCTCGCTCTCCCTATCAGCCCACCTCGAGCCTTTCTTCCTTCTTTTCTTCTGCTTCTTCTTTCGGCGGAGACTCTCTCCCTCTCTTTTCCTATCTCTTTTTCTTTCTGGCTATCTGTTCACTCTTTTTTCTTCGTCTCTTTGTTTTCTTTTTTTCTGTCTGTCCGCCCTCCTCTGATGTCTTCGAAGGAATGGGTTTATATAGACTCCTCCTCTTCTTGCATCTCGGCAGATGGTAATCGGCATGCCTCATTCGTTCGCAATAGCTCCCGGCACGCCAAGTGGCCTCCTGTTGAGGTTCTCGGCGCCACACTCGGAAGCCCATTTGGCTGGCCCATTTAGGGCTTTTAAGCTTCGCACGTGCCTTGGCCTCTTTTTATCCCTTAAATTGATATTCATCAGAACCAGAGAAGGCCCTGTATTGGTGACATAACCTTACTGAGATCATCTTAAGATTTCATCAGTCAGCAAGCTGGGATTTCATCAGTATTGCCATCTGAATGACGACAAAATCGGATATGGTTTCATCAGCATTGTCATCTGAATGATGTCAAGACCAGATGTCATCTTTAACCCGGGAAGGCTTCAGCAGGGCACGCAGTACATGAAGACGGTTCTTCTTTTCTTTTGACTTTATAGAAGTCTTCACAGTCTTCATTTCCTGGCTTTGGCTTCATCTTTGTCTTTGCTCCCGCCTCATATGTCAATAAGTCAACATCTGACCCATTCTGACATGTCATTTGTAGATTCTTGGATAGGGCAGCAATACAGCTCTTGTTAAAATATGGTAAGAGGTCTCATCAGTCAGGTGACTGCTATTTCATCGGTGCCGTCGTCTGCTAGACGACGACACTGGACATTAGCCTGGCCGGATGGGTGGTTGATGAGCTTCATCATTGATCTTTCACTGTTGGTCTGATCTTCTTTTCAATTTCTTGTCTTCGCCATCGCTCATTTTCCAGGCGTTAACACTCTCCCACTCGACAGCTACATCCCGTGGGAAGAAATGCAGAAACGAGCCCGCCTCAAAAATTGGGTCCAAGAGATGATCTAAAAGCTCAAAAACGGCGAAAGACTCGTAATCCTTGACGAGCTCTCCTTGTGCTATAAAGATGAGGAGATCACCACAGAGCAGCTAGAAGAAATGCTTCGACGCTGCACTTGCAACATGGTGGCCATCCCACCTCCTGACAATATCAATGTTTCTTGACGGGGCGAGCCAGTAGCCTCCCGGACAAGACAAAGGGCTACCGCCCCTCTTGGGCTGCATCCAGCTCCCGAACACACCAGTCGCGGCCGAGGTCATGGCCGCAGACGCGGTAGAGGCCGTGCGAGAACTACCGAGTTACCCCTCTCTCCGTCCACTTTCGACCCGGAGCGAATCATCCTCTTTCGAGGAGAGGAATCGGCTCCCATTTCGGAAGTAGAAATTTGGGGCGAACCCGGTGTCATCGATCTTTCTGGCATTGACGAGACTATTACCGGTCTTCCAGCCCCTGCACCAGTACCGGCTTCTGCAGCAGAGCAAGCGGGACCCTCCGGCAAGGACGAGCCAGCCCACCAATCACCCCCAAAAGAGTCGTCACTGGCATCCCAGTTCCAAGAGTCCGCTGGTGATCAAGGTCAGTCTGATCCCAGTGGTAAGGGCAAGGCAGTGCAACTCCCCAATGGGGAATAGCACAGCAGCTCGCAGAAGGTTCAACCGGACATACTACCCTCTCCTGAGGATGCCCGAGCCCGAGCTGACCGGAAGGTCCTCCACCAAATGAAGCGCTTCCCTGCTAGCATTTTGATTTGGGAAGCCATTACTTGGAGTAAAGACCTAAGGAAAACCCTTATCAAAATACTCCAAGAGCCGGAAGTCTATGAAGCTCATGCCGCGGAAATGAAGGCGGCTGCCTATGGAGCCTTTGCAGCCACCATCACCTTCACGGAGAAAGACATGATGTTGTCCCCTCCGTGCCACAATCGTCCTCTTTACATGAAGGGAAAGATCAACGGGCATGATGTGAATCAGATCCTGGTGGATGCTGGTGCCACTGTTAACATCATGCCGCTCAAGACATTCAAGTCTCTATATCTAACCCCGTACCTCCAGAAGGTTCAAGCGGTCAAGATATACGACTTCAACCAGAACACCGAGGACGTCCTCGGCTGGGTGGACGTTGATCTGGTGCTCAATGATTTCACCTCTAAGGTGACTTTCTACATCATCGACTCCAACACGTCTTACAAGATGCTATTGGGCAGACCCTGGCTCCATGAAAACAGGGTCATCCCATCAACTCTCCACCAATGCATCAAGTATGCCAAGGACGGGGAGCAACATAAAGTCTTTGCAGACCTGTCGCCGTTCACACCGACAGAATGCAACCTGGCCGACGCTGCGCTCTACTTCAAGGGGATCAGTCCCTACCCCGTGATCAAGAGCAAATGCAATGGTTGGCTCTTAGAAGAAGACGATGATGATCTCTTCTCTGTCGACGAGGAGGAGGCCAAGCTTCATCGGCTACGCCTTGGCCCCAAGTCAACCCCAGACCGCCCTGAAAGGCGCCAGATCGACTTTGAGGCTAATCTCATTAGCCGGGCTATCGGCAAGAGTATATGCTTGCCACCAGACTGCATCCAGCTCCCGTGTGCATCCGAGGAGCACAGTGTCGAGTCGCTGACAATGTTTATTGTCACCTTTAAGCGACAACGCCAGAACAAGAGGAAGGCTAACACGGACAAACCCATTGTCTTCTACAAGGGAGACATGGCCCCTCAAGCCCCACCGGATGACGACTTCGGCTGGTCTAGGCAAGCCGATAACACCCCTGAAGCAGTCCAGGTGTGGGGCGAGCTGTCGCCGCATATTCAAGAAATGTGTTTGAAGCAACACATTCCCCTGTGGCAAACTTCTGCCCAACGAAGATACTTCCATCGACTGTGGGACCCTTCCCAGGTCCGGGGCCAACCCCCGTCCTTCCATAAGGATACCAGGGGGCTGGGTTACGACCAAGACCCGAACTTTCACGTCCACTACGCAGCTAACGTCGTAGGCTTGGCACTACCAGCCCATGACCAAACAATAGTGGAAGCCAAATTCGACAGCTTCGGGGATGAAGGAGGGGAAATTCTGATCCCGATCTCCGCCAAAGCCAGAACCCCGGCCCAGGCCATCGGGGAACCTTCTTCACCTCCCTACCAAGACAAAGGGACGGAAGAAGCTTCTCCGATCTCTCAGTCAGTCGAGGGACCCAGTATAATAAACCCTCCTGAGGGGGGGGATCTTGCTGGTCCAAGCTACGAAAGATTGTCAACTTCGCCAGGCAACCCCGAGGAGATCTTAGCAACTCCAGTCGACAACTGCTTGCTGGGAGCCGACGGCCCAGATCAATCTTCGATGGATCCCAGCAAAAACTCCTCTCCAGTCCTGTCAGCATCAGTCGATGGCCTCGAGAACCAAGAAATACACGAAGCCGACACTAATGATGATTATTACATCGACCTCCAGTCCGCTCCTCCCGAGCTGGAGGATGGCGGCCAGGCGACCGTTGATGATCTTGTGGAGATCAATCTGGGCGACGATGAAGCCCCTCAGCCTACATTCGTCAGTGCTCTGCTCACTGAGGCAGAGAAGCATGATTACAAGCAACTCCTGCTCGAGTTTAAAGACTGCTTCGCCTGGACATACAAGGAGATGCCAGGGCTAGATCCCTCCATAGCGGTGCATGACCTAGCCATTTCTCCCTCAGTCGCTCCGGTCAAGCAACCACAGTGGCGCATGCGCCATGAGCTGGAGCTCCAGGTCTCGGCCGAAGTCCATAAAATGGCGGAGGTCGACTTCATCGAGCCGTGCATCTACCCGATCTGGCTCGCCAACATAGTCCCAGTTAAGAAGAAGAATGGCCAAGTCTGCATCTGCGTCGACTTCCAGGACCTCAATAAAGCTTGTCCGAAGGATGACTTTCCAGTCCCCATCACAGAAACAATGGTCGATATGACCACCGGCCATGAAGCCTTATCTTTTATGGACGGGTCGTCCGGTTATATTCAAATCCGGATGTCCCTCAAAGATAAGAACCATATAGCCTTCAGATCCCCCAAGGGGATTTTCAATTACAAACGCATGCCCTTCGGTTTGAAGAATGCCGGTGCTACTTACCAAAGGGCCATGATCAAAATATTCGACGAGATGCTGCACAACACCGTCGAATGCTATGTCGACGACCTCATCGTCAAGACCAAAAGGTGAGAAGACCATTTGCGTGACCTTCGCCAAGTCTTCGAGCATCTCCGGCAATATGGGCTCAAGATGAACCCCATGAAATATGCCTTCGACGTATCCAGCGGCAAGTTTCTCGGCATCGTCGTCAGGTACCGAGGAATCGAGGTGGATCCCAGCAAGATTAAAGTGATCCGGGAGCTCCCACCACCCAGCAACATCACCGAACTTAGGTCCTTCCAAGGGAGGCTGACCTACATTCGGAGGTTTATCTCTACCCTCTCCGGTCGATGCGCGCCTTTCAGCAAGCTGATGAAGAAAGACGCCCCATTTACATGGGACTCGGAATGCCAAGCGACTTTCGAGCAAATCAAGGAGTACCTCCTCACTCCCCCAGTTCTGGGAGCACCAATCAAGGGTAAACCCCTCATCCTTTACATTGCGACCATGGACGCTTCGCTGGGAGCTCTGTTGGTGCAAAATAATGAAGAAGGTAAAGAGCAGCCACTCTATTATCTCAGCCGGAAGCTAATCGGTGCCGAGTACCGCTACTCCCCCATAGAGAAGGTCTGCTTGGCACTGGTGTTCGTAGTTAAGAAGATGAGGCATTACCTCCTGTCCCATCGGGTCGAGCTTATATCCAAGCACGACCCCCTGAAGTATCTCCTCCGACGGCCTGTCCTCTCAGGCAGACTGGGGAGGTGGGCTCTCCTGTTAATGGAATACGACATTACCTATGTCCCCAGAAAAGCAATCAAAGGACAGGGGGTGGCTGAGTTCTTGGCAGCCCATCCAGTGCCGGATGATTCACCCTTCAACTCGGGGCTCCCAAATGAGGAGACCCTTGCTATTCAATCGCAACAACCAGTTGAACAGAGCGGAGATGTCTTGCATTATTGGCAGCAAAGCACTCTCACAGCCACTGTTGCTCAATCACAACAACCAGTTGAACAGAGCGGAGATGTCTTACATTATTGGCAGCGAAGCGCTCTCACAACCAGCGTGCCTTGCTGGGAGCTTTACTTCAACGGTGGTTCTCGAGGGATCACCAGAAGCAACCAGGATCCAGCCACCACAGCAGGTGCCGGCATAGTCTTCCTGACTACTCATGGCGGAGTTTTGTACAACTCTTGCGCCCTCTTGAAGTCCCTGACCAACAATGAAGCCGAGTATGAAGCTCTACTTATTGGGCTCCATATGGCTCTCCACATGGGCATTAAATGCCTCAAAGCCTACGGGGACTCCCAGCTGATCGTTCGGTAGGTCCTCGGCATCTATGACGTGCGGAAGTCAGAGTTGGTTCCATACCATACCGCCATCGCCAGATTGACCCGGAAGTTCTATTTCTTCGAAATAGATCACATTCCCAGGAGCAGCAACTCTCAGGCGGATGCCTTAGCAAAATTGGCCGTGGCCATCAAGCTTCCGCCCGAGGGCGAGGTCGACATCGTCATCAAACATAGAAGGCTGATGCCGAGCTCACTCGAAGGTAACACCGGTCTCACCATTTACGAGGTCCATGACCTTGACCAGAGCACACCTTCAGAAGAGGATGATTGACATGCGCCTGTCATCAAATTCAAGAAAGGATGGATCCTGATGTGGGACGAGACACGGACACGACAAGCTCGTGATCGTCCCTTAATGAGGGAAGCGTCGGATGTGTGCGGTTGAGAAACCGGCAATGAGCTAGGGTGGTCGGCTCTCTTTTGCGCCCGGATCGGGTCACGGGACGGCTTCGCTCTCTCTCGCAGCAGTGATATTATTAATTGAAGGTGAGCTAGGTATCCCTACACATGCTCTCTAGCAGCGGCATATAAAGCATATAAAGAATTAAGCTAATGCCAAGTGTAAGGGTGAAGGCGATACCTCCACGCTCTCGGCGTGGCGAAGACGGCACCCGGCCAAAGCTCGTACTCCCGGGAACTTAGTACATTATGTTTACAGCAATGCAATTAAGCCCACTCCACGCAGGGAGATAAAGGGCGACACAAGTGGGCCCGAGAGGACCAAGTTCGGGTTGACGGGCAGTTTCGGGCAATGCTTCGGCTTCACGCGTACTCGTGCTAGTGGGGGGGGCCCACGTATTGACCGGAGGGGTCGTGTGGGGCCTGATGACTCCTCTATTGTGGAGACACCTGGAAAGCGTTCCCCTGGGATGGCGAGCTGCTGGAACGACCGTCGGACGCCGGGCGGCCCTTGGACGACGCTCGCTGGGAACTTGGCCACGAACCTGAAAGTTCTGTTTGCAGGCGCGCGACTCGGAGAAAACTACTGCTGCGATCAGCCCCGTCGTCGGAATGCAACGAGGTTAGCGCCGTTGGAAATCTGACTCAGAGTACTTCGACGTGGGGGTCTTCAAACAAAATAATCGGATCTGTATTTCTGATCATGTATTTTACAAGCTTGCTGGAATCTGGCCAGAACTGTAGGGGCAGGTTCTGACTTCTCTGAAGATCGACGTTGACTGGAAAGAAGACCTCCGAATCTGGAAATAATCTCTTCAGTAAAGTTGAAGATCTCTGAGAGAGGAATCCGGGACTATTTTTGGTTTTCTGATTGGAGACGAAATGGATTTTCTGGGATTTCTTTACTAGATCTGGGTCGGATCTGGGAAACTGTGGGCAGACTGTTCTTGGGAACTTGGATGATATTTGAAAAATACTTGGAAGGTGAACCAAAAATTAATAAAATTCCTGGTGGTAGAGGGATGTGGACAGAGATCCCAGTAAATTTGGGCGACCCAAAAAAAATCAAAAGATGGTTCGAATGGGGTAAACTCAGAGCTGGTGAACAGTAAACAGAACCAGGACAGATCTGGAACTTGGACTTGGACGAAAATCAAAAAATAGCTAAAGGATGAATTTTGACGTGATTTGTTTTTGTGGGGATAAGGGTTCTAGAGGGGAACCAACCCTGAAATTTTGAGCTTCATAAGACGAAGGGAGTGATAGCAGGAATTCGGAGAAGAAGGGTCTGTCCTGGGTGGACAGAACACCGAAACCGTTGGCGACGACGCGTCGGCGGCGAGACGATGGCGGCGGCGATCACCGGAGTTGCTTCAGATGCTGGAGGGGAGCAAGGGGGGAGGGATTACACTCTAGAAAGGGGAGAGGGGGTGGAGGAACCAGGGAGAGAGAGGGGAGGGGCGCAAATCACACTTGGGGGCAAATGCCTATTTTCCATTCATTAATTCATTCAATATGAAAAATACAACCTTATATAGGATGCCAACCAAACTCAACCTCAACCCTTGGATCTAGGGGTTTGGATTGAAGGGCTGGGATACAATGTGAATCACACATTTAATACATTAGTTTAATCTAATTTGACCATACTTATTCAACCTTGGACTAGATCCATTCAAACACCACCTAATACACAACTACCTTGCCTAATAAGACAAGGAACCTTGCGCCCCCTTCCATGGGCCAAGGCCATTCATGGGCCAAGAGCCCCCCATTAGATCATGCTAGACTTGGGCCACTCCCACTTAGATGGCCCATGAGAGAGTGGAACCCAATTTGGGCCTTAAGTGCCTTAATGACCCATTTGAAGCCTAATGACCCAATATGAAGTAACACTCTTAATGGACTCTACTAATGGCAATCTAACCTTGGACTTGACATAACAAATGGCCCATTGGCTTGATATAAGCCTTACAAGGAGCCCAAAAGAAAGAAATTACACAATTAAAACTTCATACAAGCCATAACACACAAATACACTTCACCCGTGTATGGAAATCGCCTTTGATGCCCCATCAATTCTCCCCGGGTGGGAGGAACTCGACCCCGTCGAGTAGGGGTATGGCTGCTCCGGTCCTCCGGCGGATCCGTCACCGTGCTAAGTAGCGCGGGTATGCTCCACTCCAAGTGATCGGCACCTGCTCATTCCATATATACTCGATATGCGCACTGCTATGGCTAAAGGTGGTCACTCCGAAGGGACACTCTCAAAAGGAAGGAAACAGCTCGAAGACTCACTAGGAATCACCGCTGAGTCCCTATAGGTGACTGATCCGGGTATAGATGTAGAACCGATCCCATACTCATCAAGTGAGTCGACTCGCTTCACACTCATAAGAGAACGACACGAGCTTGCATAAGACACATGCAAACTCACCATGCACTGACACATGAATGAAAATCACACAAACAATCGACTCAAAATCATCACACAAACAAACCACACAAAGAAAACACACCGACTCAACTATGACCCTAGACACACCTAATGTTAGTCCGACCCGTACATGGGTGATGGCGGACTAGGACACCCGAATGTGTGCCATGCATGCATGTTATGTAACTGGAGATGGGTGGCATGAGGTACACCTAAATGTCCAAGTATGACCCAGTCATGCATGGACGGCCCTTTGGATTTGGGAGACTTGAGAGGGCTAGGGAAGCCGGGTGTGGAAGAGCTGGGTGGAGGTGTATCGTGAATGGGCTTGGTGGGTATGGAGGACCCGGCCCGTAGGAAAGGGGTATGAAAGTGGACTTCCCCGATAAGGTATGAGGGAAGTGATGGGTCACGGGGCCCACTAGAGTAGGGGTCAAATGGGTCCAAGAATGTGTGACCCCTTGTGGTGGGTTCCCACAAGTCACGGTCCCACGTGTAGAAGTTTTGAAGGTGTGGATAATCACCTTCTTGAATTGTGATGGGTGGGACGGGGACCGTAGGCAAGAAGTATGATTCCTCCCTCGGACAAAAGGGTATGAATTCCGGCTCGTCCGGTAAGGGAAGGAGTAAGAGGACCTCCGTGGTGATACAACCCACGGTGCACTCGGAGGTAATAGACCCTAAGGTCGGATGAGTGAGGCTAAGACTAGTGGGTTGGTCAAAGCCTCGGGCCAAAAGGTGCGTCAACTCCCATTGTGAATCTAATCCCATGACAAGATCGTCCAATGTGTCAACATGGTGACGAGATCGAAAGGTGGTATGGAATGAGTTGACTGGCACTAAAGGTAAGGTGGGGTCCATGGACGGGAAGGGATGTGGGACCAAGCCATCCTTGAGCCATCTAAGAAGTGGCTCGGCTATGTAAAGTGTTCTCGTAAGAAACACGGGTGGCTCGGGCTTTGGTAGTTCCCACTTTGATGGTTTCGAATGAAGACCGGAGGTAGATAACAATAGAGCATCCATGGGTGGTGGAGTAGCTTGTGTCCTTTCCCACCAATCCGAAATCATTTTCTTTATTTCCTCTAAGGAGCGGGTTGGAGGAGGGACCTTGGGGTGGACTAGCTCCTTAACTCTCGGCTCGGGTGTGGGCCTCGGCTCGGTTATAAGCGGGACTTCCACTCGGTTGGAGGTGCTTGAGTGGGTTGGGATGGGAGTGCCAAGGGGAGGTTGGTTGGTGGTGCATGGGCCGGCCACTAGATTGGGGTCACTTTGGTGGGCTTGGACGGCGGTGAAGGGGTGGGATTGGGTAGAGGTGTGGCCCACTTGATTATGGGTGAGTTGGTGGGGTTGGTGAGTGGAATGACCTCCGTGGTTGGAGGTAGGTGGGCGGGGAACGTAGGCCCTCCTAAGCACTCTCTTCATTTCCCACCATGACCCGATGGGCCTTAGATTCCTATCCTCCCTCCAATATTTGATGTCCCTCCAAGTTGCAGCGGCATCACCAAAAAGTCACCTTTTGGCAACATCGACTTGCATGGGCCCGTACATGATGTACACCTCGAAGTAATCATCCATAATGGCTTCCCATTCTAGATAGACACTCGGGTCATCGGACCCGTAGAAATCCCAGGTTTCGGGCCTCGTGGGGTGGTTCGGGTGGTCCTTCCATTTGAGATAGTATCGCCACCATCCGGGAGTTTGGCACTCCATGGGACACGGGAAACTAGTGGATGGCCATGCCGACACTTGGACCAAAACAGTAGACACGACACTAAGTAATGCAAAGTTGGAATGCACTAACTAATGCACACTAAGGACCCTAGACGTAAACCAAGACTCGGTACGGGGCGGAGACAATCGACCCGAAGGTCACTCGCACAAGTGTGCGGCCTTCCCGATAGGCGTAACCTAACGGTCGGACAACACCTTTTTATATACCGAGTAAAGGGATGTATGCGACCCAAAAATGACTCTTTTTGTTATTTTAAAAATATGATGATCCTAAACACGACTTAGACCGACTAATGACTACATGACACTTTTTTTTTTTTTTGAATGCAAACACCCTAGACTCAACCTGCTCTGATACCAAATTGATGCGGGACGAGACACGGACACGACAAGCTCGCGATCGTCCCTTAATGAGGGAAGCGTCGGATGTGCGCAGTTGAGAAACCGGCAATGAGCTAGGGTGGTCGGCTCTCTTTTGCGCCCGGATCGGGTCACGGGACGGCTTCGCTCTCTCTCGCAGTAGTGATATTATAAATTGAAGGCGAGCTAGGTATCCCTACACATGCTCTCTAGCAGTGGCATATAAAGCATATAAAGAATTAAGCTAATGCCAAGTGTAAGGGTGAAGGCGATACCTCCACGCTCTCGGCGTGGCGAAGACGGCACCCGGCCAAAGCTCGTACTCCCGGGAACTTAGTACATTATATTTACAGCAATGCAATTAAGCCCACTCCACGCAGGGAGATAAAGGGCGACACAAGTGGGCCCGGGAGGACCAAGTTCGGGTTGACGGGCGGTTTCGAGCAATGCTTCGGCTTCACGCGTACTCGTGCTAGTGGGGGGGGCCCACGTATTGACCGGAGGGGTCGTGTGGGGCCTGATGACTCATCTGTTGTGGAGACACCTGAAAAGCGTTCCCCTGGGATGGCGAGCTGCTGGAACGACCGTCGGACGCCGGGCGGCCCTTGGACGACGCTCGCTAGGAACTCGGCCACGAACCTGAAAGTTCTGTTTGCAGGCGCGCGACTCGGAGAAAACTGCTGCTGCGATCAGCCCCGTCGTTGGAATGCGACGAGGTTAGCGCCGTTGGAAAGCTGACTCAGAGTACATCAACGTAGGAGTCTTCAAAAAAAATAATCAGATCTGTATTTCTGATCATGTATTTTACAAACTTGTTGGAATCTAGCCAGAACTGCAGGGGCAGGTTCTGACTTCTCTGCAGATCGACGTTGATCGGAAAGAAGACCTCCGAATCTGGAAATAATCTCTTCAGTAAAGTTGAAGATCTCTGAGAGAGGAATCCGGGACTATTTTTGGTTTTCTGATTGGAGACGAAATGGATTTTCTGGGATTTCTTTACTAGATCTGGGTCGGATCTGGGAAACTGTGGGCAGACTGTTCTTGGGAACTTGGACGATATTTGAAAAATACTTGGAGGGTGAACCAAAAATTAATAAAATTCTTGGTGGTAGAGGGATGTGGACAGAGATCCCAGTAAATTTGGGCGACCCAAAAAAAATCAAAAGATGGTTCGAATGGGGTAAACTCAGAGCTGGTGAACAGTAAACAGAACCAGGATAGATCTGGAACTTGGAGTTGGACGAAAATCAAAAAATAGCTAAAGGATGAATTTTGACGTGATTTGTTTTTGTGGGGATAAGGGTTCTAGAGGGGAACCAACCCTGAAATTTTGACCTTCAGAAGACGAAGGGAGTGACAGCAGGAATTCGGAGAAGAAGGGTCTGTCCTGGGTGGACAGAACACCGAAACCGTTGGCGACGACGCGTCGGCGGCGAGACGATGGCGGCGGCGATCACCGGAGTTGCTTCAGATGCTGGAGGGGATCAAGGGGGGAGGGATTACACTCTAGAAAGGGGAGAGGGGGTGGAGGAACCAGGGAGAGAGAGGGGAGGGGCGCAAATCACACTTGGGGGCAAATGCCTATTTTCCATTCATTAATTCATTCAATATGAAAAATACAACCTTATATAGGATGCCAACCAAACTCAACCTCAACCCTTGGATCTAGGGGTTTGGATTGAAGGGCTGGGATACAATGTGAATCACACATTTAATACATTAGTTTAATCTAATTTGACCATACTTATTCAACCTTGGACTAGATCCATTCAAACACCACCTAATACACAACTACCTTGCCTAATAAGACAAGGAACCTTGCGCCCCCTTCCATGGGCCAAGGCCATTCATGGGCCAAGAGCCTCCCATTAGATCATGCTAGACTTGGGCCACTCCCACTTAGATGGCCCATGAGAGAGTGGAACCCAATTTGGGCCTTAAGTGCCTTAATGACCCATTTGAAGCCTAATGACCCAATATGAAGTAACACTCTTAATGGACTCTACTAATGGCAATCTAACCTTGGACTTGACATAACAAATGGCCCATTGGCTTGATATAAGCCTTACAAGGAGCCCAAAAGAAAGAAATTACACAATTAAAACTTCATACAAGCCATAACACACAAATACACTTCACCCGTGTATGGAAATCGCCTTTGATGCCCCATCAGCTCCCTTCTGATCGAGCTCAAAGGGTCCAGCTACTTCGCCGAGCAACCTCTTACGAGTTGATTGGTGACTCCCTGTATCGGCTCGTCCACGAGAAGGACAAGTCGATCCTCCTGAGATGCGTCTCCCTTGTCAAGGCTCGAGCCATCATGTCGGAATCCCACTCTGGATTGTACGGCGCGCACCAGGCCGGACATCGGATGAAGCACAACATCAAGCTCAAAGGCTTCTACTGACTGACCATGTACGTGGACTGCATCCAGTATGCCCGTACGTGCCATCAATGCCAAGCCTTTGGCCTAGTACCCAGAAGACCTCCCAACCCACTGCGTCCTATGGCCCCCACCTGGCCATTCGTTGAGTGGGGCATGGACATTGCGAGGCCTTTTCCGCCATCTTCCAAGGGCCATAAATACATCTTGGCCGCCAGTGACTACTTCTCTTGTTGGGCGGAGGCTCTACCCTTGCGAGAAGTCACCGGCGAAATTGTTGCTAGATTCGTCCGGCACAACATCATATACCGATTTGGTACTCCCAGTCGCATTGTGTCCGACAATGGGACACCCTTCAAGAATTAGGTCGTATACTAGTTAGCGGCCAAATTCCACATCGACTGGAGAACCTCTTCGGTCTACAACTCCTAGGCTAATGGCTTAGCGGAAGCCTTCAACAAAACCCTCTGTAAGCTCCTGGCTAAGATGGTTAGCCACCAAAAATGTGATTGGGGTGAAAAGGTCTTCGAAGCATTATGGGCCTATCGGACGGTCCACAAAACCCCCACGGGGTGCTCACCGTTCTCCCTTGCTTACGGGGCAGAAGCAGTTATCCCCATCGAAGTCCAGTTATCCTCTTATCGTGTGGCAATCCACACCGACCTTGCCGGCTCTGATGAAGATGAGTACCGGAGAAGGCTAGAAGAGCTTGCCGATCTAGAAGGCAAGCGACTCAAAGCCTACAAACACCTGCAAGTGTACCAGGCTCGGATGGCCCGGGCCTACTATAAGCTCGTCAAACAGCGAGCTTTCAAGCAAGGAAAAAGAGGTCATGGCAAGGCGCTCTAGTGGAAAGCTACAGCCAAATTGGCGAGGTCCATACATCATTCAGAATGTCTATGAGGGTGGGGCCTACACGGTTGTTGATCACAAAGGTCATAGACTGTTTCCGCCTCTCAACGGCAAACATATGAAGTTGTATTATGCACCAGAACATGAATTCACGTGCCAGCCAGATTAAGGCGCACGCCCCAGCTACTACCAATAAGGTCAGTCTTCCTTCAAGAAGAATCTAAGCGGCCAGTCCTTCCAGTCTGCAATCCCCAGTCAACCAGCTAGCCAGTTCCTCAGAATTATCGCCAGGCATCCGCGGGAAATGATCTCCTTCCCTCATTCTCGTCGCCACGGGAGCACGGGCGCTTCTGCACAAGCACCAGTCTAGCCGCCAGGCTCACATGTAAGTCAAAAAAAATGGGGTTACAAGTAGAGATACCCCGGCAGACCCAGTCATTCTCACCACAATGGGGTTGCTGGGGGCAAAAAGGCCAGTAACCCGGCTGAGGTGGAAACCCGAAAGAGCACCTCAGGCAAAATCGGGAAACCCCTCGAAGTGAAAACTCGCAAGGGCGCGTCGAAAAAAGCTAAAGGGGGTCGGCTCTAGCGAAAACCCGAAAGGGTGGTAGAGCCAATAACGAGAAAATCTTCTTCTCCCTACCAGTCAGCACAGCCTTCCACCTGTCCCTTGGTGGGCTGTTAGCCTCCCCAAAACCAGTCTCCAATACATTTGCACTGCTACGGTGCAAGCCCTTCAATCCCCAGCTCATCTTGCATTACTCCTCCTTAGCTGGGCCAACCTTTAGCCCTTACCTCGACATCACAGTTCAACCAGTCCCTGTAACAGTCAAGCTTTCAGCCACCGTCTCGGTAAACTATATCCCAATGCATTCTGAGACATTTATCATCCTCTGCCCCTACATCCCACATACCCTGCAAATTAAGAGCCTTCTAGTTCATCATAATCCCAGTTCTCCCATACGATCCCTGATCCACCAGTCACACCTCCAGTTATACCTTTCTATGATAAAGTGGTCCTTCGCCACCATAGTGTGAGGGTTTCTAAAAAAAAACCCTTATGAATGGCCGAGTAATATTCGACTATCCACACCTTCCAGTCTCAGGTTACGTCCCCTGACAGTAATATGCTACGGACGGCAGTCTCAAAATATATATATATATATAATGGGGTTAAAAATAGAGATACCCCAGCGGCCTCAGTCAACTCCCTCTATGAGGCGACTGGGGGCAAAAATTGACACCAACCCGGCTGAGGTGAAAACCCGAAAGGGCACCTCAGGCAAAATCGGGTAACCCCTCGGTGTGAAAACCCGTAAGGGCGCATCGAAAAAAGCTAAAGGGGGCCAGCCCTGGCGAAAACCCGCAAGGGCGATAGGGCTGGTAAAAAGAAAAAAAACTCTCTTCCTCTCCACTCTTCACTTAGAAAGCCACCGGCTACGACACGCCTCGATGGCGAGCTCAACATCACTTCACAAAAATGGTAGCCACTACACCCCCGAGGGTCAGTCACCACCAGTCTCCAGCTTCCAGTTTCAGCTACAATGCCTTCACAGGCCAGCCGCCAATCTCCAGCTTCCAGTTTTGGCTACAACGCCTTCACAGGCCAGCCGCCAGTCTCCATCTTCTAGTTTCGGCTACAACGCCTTCACAGGCCCGCCGCCAGTTTCCAGCTTCTAGTTTCAGCTACAACGCCCGTACAGGCCAGCCGCCAGTCTCCAACTTCCAGTTTCGGCTACAACGCCTGTACAGACCAGCCACCTGTTTCTAGTTTCCAGTCTTTGGCTACAATGCCTTAACAGGCCAGCCGTCAGTGTCACGCCCCGAGCGCGGAAGATACTCGGATATGCGCGACGAGTTTATATCAATCATGTCCATCAGAGTAGTAGTGTATTCGACACCAAAAACAGAGATGCGCAAAATAGAAAGATAACCCAATCCTTTATTTCATAATGGATAGACTATTACAAATCTAATACTCTATTCAATTAAAAAGGAAAAGTACATAGTTGACTCAAGAAAATAGGAAAAGGACTAGATGACACTTGGAAAAGCTCTAGCTCTTTCACTCTTGACTATTCCCATCCGATTGACTTCCCTCGTCGTCGGAATTACCTAAAAAGTAAGGGACAAACACGGAGTAAGCAAACGCTCAGTAGGAAATTATATCTCAGGAACTAGCAAGGGGTTTAAGTAATTACATTTTTCATGAATGTACTATAGCTATGCATGCTCGCATAAAACGACAAGATAGAGAGAGAATTTATCAATAAGACAGCAAGATGAACTAGTCACGAGCTTTTAGGAAAAGATAACAAGATATTCAAGCAAGTACTCTTTAGCAAGTCATGTCAAGGACTTTGGCTATCATGTATCAAGCAAGCAAGTAATTACCCTTTCTCGGGTCACGCAATTCATGTCAAGTCAAGTACGAGTCAAGTACAAGATTTGTGTGGAACGTCCAATCAAGCTAGTCATGCACTCGGTATAATGCCAGATACCTTATCATTCAACTCCCATGGGCACAAGGACTTTCGGGTGCTCCTCCCAGGACCAGATCGGGCCCTTTATGCGCAGGCATTTATCATGTATATTTGACATCCACTCTTGTATATATATATATAGCCAATAGGGAATTTCAACAATTTAAGCTTGTAGACACGTAGGATAACTTTGAGAGAATGGGGTCCAAAAATACGACATTGGACATAGATAGGCGATAACAACGGTACAATCACGATGAACGATGAAATTAGGTGGAATTAGGTTCCCTTAACTTGGGTACCATGACAAACAAGTATGGACATTCTTTATATAGAATTGAGGTCCACATGAACAGTCTATCAAAGGCAAGATACCCTCATTCTTATTATAGAATTGAGGTCCACAAGAACATCAACAAATGGCATGATATCGTCATCCCATTTAGAATTCTCATGATATACTCTTTGCATATCATAAGGGCCGGTATACCATGTTTCTTTAGAGTGACATGGCATTCAATAGTGTAATGGGTTTTTAGGGTACAACCAGCTCAGTCGACCTTGAGGGAATCAAAGGTACGAGGAGTCTTACGGAGGTCTCTATGACTAACTCGCTAGTCCAAAGGAACGGAATGTCCAATGGAGAGCTTGTATGTCAATGAGAGTTTAAGGGTGATCGATAAAACATCATGAAACGTGGGACTATACTCACGGAGTGGAGTAATAGTGCGTACATATATATATATACATATAGTGACACCCTCGGATAACAGCAATCGGGAAAACTCAGTAATGCAGAAAGTAGCGACTCTGGTAAAGTCATTTTTCGTAAAATTAACGCCTTAATCAGGGGCGTTTATATTAAATTTGACGACATATAAAGAGGTCGTCCTTTCCAATATTGCTATTTTACAGGATATTAAAAATCTGTAATTTTGTTGAAAACGCGCCTTGGGTAGGGGCGTTACCAGGAAAAAGGCGCCCTAGTCTGGGGCGTTAGTTAAACAAGAGACGACCTGGTCAAGGTCGTGAATTCACAATTTTACAAATTTCGAGGTAATGAATATTTCAGGAACATGGTATATAGTCAGGACCAGAAAAATAGCAGGATTACAAGAAATTGACCATGCATTAATTTAGAATCATGTTTGCATTGATAATTACTTTTTAAACATGCTATTTATTAATTAACAGGAATTAACGTCCATGTGCAGGGCGTCAAATCTGGAATTGACGACCTGGGCATGGTCGTGTCTTTTAAATTAACGCCCTTGTTAGGGTCGTTTCTTTCAAACATTCCGTAGAAAATAACCAGAACGCATGAAAACTATATGCATGAACTACCGATGATAATTATCTATAGTTATATGGTAGTTTGGGCTACGTTCCATGAGAAAATCCTACCTTATGATGATTAACTGGAGAACTGATGAAGACACGGTACTCTGCGATCAACAGAGTTGGATGAAAGGGGCAGAAGTCTTGGTGTAGATGTATGTTGACACCCGGAAAATGAACAAGGGTGGAAGCATAATTGAAAAGAAGATCTTACCAACAGTGAAAGACTAATGATGAAGCTTATCAACCTTTCACCCGGCTAAAGCCCTTGTCGGCCAAAGCTGATGCCCGGTGCCAATGTCACTCAGACGGCAGCACTGATAAAGCGACAGTCACTCGACTAATGAGATCTTCCAGCCCCTTAAGAAGAGCTATACTACTGCTTCGTCCAAGAAGTCACAGACGATATGTCAGGGTAAGTCAGATGTCGGCTTACTGACGGAAGTAATATGAGATAAAGATGAAGCCAGCACCGGCAGATGAAGATGATAAAGGCTCCTGAGAAGATAGAGCAGAAGAAGAATCGTCTCCACAGATTATGCACCCGGCTGAGGTCTTCCCAGACCCAGGCTGATGTCCGAGCTCGTCGCCATTCGAGTGACGATATTGATAAGATGAAATCCCTGTCTACGGACTGATAAAACCCTGTCTGCGGACTGATAAAACCCTATCTACGGACTGATGAAATCCCTGTCTACGGACTGATGAAATCCCTGTCTACGGACTGATAAAACCCTGTCTACGGACTGATGAAATCCCTGTCTACGGACTGATAAAACTCTATCTGCGGACTGATGAAATCCCTGTCTACAGACTGATAAGAACCCTGTCTGGGGACTGATGGAGATTGCAATCGCGATTTCAATACAAGATATTTCATAGATGATAGACCCTTTGGGATGATGATACACTTAAAGAAACCCCAAGTGGGCCTATATGAAGGTGGCGCCGAAAGCCCATGTCGAAGCCCAGATACTGGCGCCGAGAGGTCAAATTTGAGCGCGCCGGGAAGCCTACCTCAAGCGCGCCGTGAAGGTGCCTGCCGAGAAGGAAGAGGAAAGGGGTTATAAAACCCCCTCCCTTCGAAGAAAGAGAAGCAGACGACAGAAAAGAGAGAGACCAAAAAAGGAAGAAGAGAGAAAGCCAGATAGAAAAAGGGGATCGAGAGAAAAAGACAGAGCAATATAAAGATAGAGAGGGAGTCCCGTTCGGAGAGCAAGAGCCACCCCCCCTTTCAACCAACAGAGAAGAGAAGAAGAAGGAAAGCTCCAGGTGGGCACTGGGGAGGGAGAGGAGTCAATGCTCCACCCTCCCCTCCTCCGTGTTTTTTTCTTTTATCTGATGTAATATAGCGAGTCCTCTCTCGATTTATCAACTGCAGCCGGAGAGTTCCGGCCTTGATTTTTAGCTTTCTGCCTTGCATTTTTCTTTCATGATCAGTGTAAGATTTTCTTCATGCAATGCAATGAAACATCGAGATGGCCCGTCTGGGCATTGATGGATTAAGGCATCTGATCTCTGTCTGTCTCTCTATGTATATGGCCTTTGTCTGAAAGAAATATAGATTAGACTCTTTGGGTTTCGGAGCCGATCGTATGGGTTTGTTCTTCGAAGAGGGACGAGGATAGGACTCCTACCCCCATCCAATGGGTTATTGAGTTTTGTTCTCTTCTTCCCCCTCCGATCTCAATGGCTGTTTCCCTATATATATAACCTGAGTTTTCTGACGAGCCCTCTTACGCGGTTCAGGAACCAGAGATATCAGTCTCTTGGTTTCCTGGGCTGTCCAGCTCTCATAAACGATGATCCGATCTCAGGTCCTCCATTCTAAATATTGAATGCTTAGGGCCTGAAGTTTATACGTTGAGAGTCCCTCCTTCTCCGTTTGTTTTAATGTCACTGGGCTCGTCTGGAGGGGTCGGACGATAGTCATCTCTTGACTCCCCCAAATGGCCTGCAACAGACAGTCAAAACCCTCCACAAGATCAGGTGATGGTCTGATTTCTTCCATTTGAGTCCCCCGTTCAAATCCCTTGGCATCCTTCTAATAGAAGCCTCCATGAAATTCCCCTTTTGCGCTTCTGGCCCGGCATCAATTCGAGCTTGAAATCCTAGAAAGCACCCAAACAGAGCATCGTTTTTGAGCTCTGAAACCCTGAAATCCTTCTGCATTTCATCTTCTCGGCGTGCGAGTTTCCCCGCCGAAAACCATAAGGCCGAGAGGCCTTCCCCTTCTTTTAGCTAAACGACAACCAGTCTGTTACAGCGCTTTCCATGTGAGGCTATATGTGCAAGGCTCCCGGCGTGTAGATTCCCGGCGTGGCCAGGAGCGCGCCGGGAAGCCCTCTGCCGAGAGCCCCTCTGCCTACAGCCATTCACCCCCCTTTTTTGCCAAACCTGATATTGCCCCTCTCGGCGCCCCCCCTTTCCGGCGCGCCCAGGAGCCCGCCGAGAAGCTCCAGGCCGAGAGGCCTCCCTCCCTCTTTTGGCCGGATAGAACCCTGGCCGAGAGCCCCCCTTGGCCAACCAAATGCTCAGGCCGAGACCCCCCCTTGGCCAGCCCAAGGACCAGGCCGAGAGCCCCTCTCCATCCACCAAATGTCCGGGCCGAGAACCCCCTTTGGCCAACCCAAGGACCAGGCCGAGAGCCCCCTTTTTGTCCACTAAATGTCCAGGCCGAGAAGCCCCCTTGGCCAGCCCAATGTCCAGGCCGAGAGCCCCCCTTTGTCCAAGCCAAAGACCACGCCGAGATCCCTCCTTCAGTCAAATGAAACCCACTCCGAGGCCCATCTCTGCACCATTCTTCTTCAAACTTCTTAATCTCCCCTACATCTGTTTAAGGGGATAGTCACAGACCATCACTTGTATCTTGATGAGATACAACAATGGGGAAGACCTCCGCTACAGCTCTCGTCCCGAATCTGGATTTCACCGCTGCCTTATGAACCCAAAGAACCATGTCATTATATGTGTTCTGATGGGTTCCAAGGGAATATTGATCAATAATATGAAGGCAAGAGATGTCCCTGGGCCTGGTGCCCATCTTTGTTCGGTCGTTGTCCCGGCTCTCCGTGGATGATGACCTATCCTTCCCTGGCATAATCCAGGTTGAGGGAACATGCTGCCGAAATTTACATATACCCCACCAATCGAGTGTAGTACTCTCTTCTAACCCCGCTGGCCCACGGAGTTATGCCCTTGCGTGATCTCCGATGGCCCTCCGAAGGGGGATATTAATAAGACATCGCACTCGTACCGGGTGTGTTACATCAGGCCGGTCCCCATCCAGATTCCGAGTTATGTCTATATATACCCGATCTTCTGCAGAGCCTACCCTGCCGCTGCATGGGTGGTTTCCTATTCCCCACTTGGCATCATCCAAGATGGTGGGAATATGCCGGCGGGTTTCTCCCGTAATTAATAAACCCCTGCTCTGTTCAAATACGTTTAACGCCTTGCAAGCAGATGAACTTTGTCTCCTTTGAGCATACGGCTTTACCGCTGTCTTCCTCCTACCTCTAGCGTTTAATCAAGGGTTGTCTTCCTTAGGGAGGACGTAATTAACGTCATAGCGTTCAGGGTATGACGGACTGCTAGTCCAGACACGATCACTCACAATCAACTGACCAAGTCAGATCGAGCGCACAATAAGAATCGTCACCACGGTGACTGGCACGCCAATAAATCCATAAAATAAATAAACAAATAAACCAGATAAAATAAAATGTGTTCGAACAAGTCTGGCACGCCCGGTGGGAATGTCGCCACGATCAGTACAGAACAGGCATCTGATTGGAGACAACACCTGCTACAATGGTTTTTACACCAACAGATGTCGCAGAAAAGAGAAGAAAAGATGAAACTCTTGCGAATCAAAGATTCTTATGAATTCAGGAATGGGACTCTGTTCCGAATAATGGCAGATGCACGCAAGAAGATTCTGCTCCGCTGCCTGTCCACTGAGGAAGCTTGGCAAGCGATGAAAGAAGTACATGCTGGGACAGCAGGTGCCCACCAGGCTGGCCCCAAGATGAAGATAGAAATCAAGAAGTTGGGCTACTATTGGCCCACTATGTTTGAAGACTGCTGCACATTTGCAAAGTCATGCCAGAAGTGTCAGGAGCATGCTGTTGTGCCTAGAAGGCCACCTACGATTCTACACCCTACAGTCCCTAGCTGGCCGTTTGCACAACGGGGAACTGATGTAGTCGGTCCACTACCGACTTCCTCGGCCGGGCATAAGTATATACTGGCCATAACAGATTACTTCTCCCGATGGGTAGAGGCTATAGCACTAAGAGAAGTCACTGGTGAGTTGGTCGCTAGATTCATCAAGCAAAACATCATCTTCCGATTTGGGATCCCCAGCCGAATAATATCTGACAATGGGAGTCATTTCAGAAATCAGAAAGTCTATCGGCTTGCCGAGAAATATAAGATCGAATGGAGGACTTTCACTCCTTACAATCCATAGGCAAATGGATTGGCAGAAGCTTTCAATAAGACTTTGTGCACCCTGCTGGCCAAAGTCGTCAGTGCCAATAAGAAGGATTGGGAAGAAAAGATGTATGAAGCTCTGTGGGCGTATCGCACCGTCTTCAAAACACCTACAGGGTGCTCACCATACTCCTTGGTATACGGCTCAGAGGCAGTAGTCCCACTAGAGCTGGAAGTCCCGTCACTCAGAGTGGCAGTCCAATACGACCTAGCCCATGGCGAACAAACCAATGCAGAAAGAAGATTAGAAGAATTGGCTGAATTGGAAGGGAAGCGTCTCCAAGCTCAGAAGAATATCCAGATGTATCAAGCCCGCATGGCCACCGCATTCAATAAACTCGTAAAAGGGCGAGAATTCAAGAAAGGTGACCTTGTCATGGTCAAGAAAAAAGAAGTCATGGCGTCCAACCCGAAGGGAAAGCTAAATCCCAATTGGGAAGGTCCATATGTGATACAAAGGGTCTACGAAGGAGGGGCCTACATAGTTGTTAATCATCGAGGGGAGATCCAATTCTCACCACTCAACGGTAAACACCTGAAGCTGTATCATGCTGCACAGTTGATATTCCCCGAATAATCGGGCAAGAGATACCATTTTCATGGCCTAGCGACACTCCGCCCTAGCCGAACTACCCTTCCTTGGTCTAGTGGCACTCCGCCCTAGCCGAGATATCCTTTCCTTGGTCAAGCGGCACCCCGCCCTAGTCAAGGTACCTCTTTCTTGGTTTAGTGGCACTCCGCCCTAGCCGAGATATCCTTTCCTTGGTCTAGCGGCACCCCGCCCTAGTCAAGGTACCTCTTTCTTGGTTTAGTGGCACTCCGCCCTAGCTGAGCTACCCTTTCTTGGTCTAGTGGCATTCCGCCCTAGCTGAGATATCCTTTCCTTGGTCTAGCGGCACCCCGCCCTAGTCAAGATACCTCTTCCTTGGCCTAATGGCACCCCGCCCTAGCCAAGATATCCTTTCCTTGGTATAGTGACACTCCGTCCTAACCAGGCTACCACTTATCGTGATCGTGTGTCGTCACGGTCTGACACCCTCTAAACAGGAAGGGGGGGATAAAAAAATAAAAAAAAATGGGGTTAAAAATAGAGATACCCCGCCAGTCTTGTTCAGACATTCTGAACAAGGGCAAAAAATGGCCAAAACCCAGCTGTGGTGAAAACCCGAAAGGGCACTGCAGGCAAAATCGGGTACCCCGCCGTGTGAGAACCCGAAAGGGCGCACGGGCAAAAGCAAGAGGGGGCTGGCTCTGGTGAAAACCCGAAAGGGCACTTGGGTCGGTAATGTGGTAACCACGAAGAAACCCGCATATCTCTTTACGTCCCGCCGTGATAAAACCCATCCAGTTTGGACCTTACGTCTATCCTGGTGAAATTTATAAAAAATTTCCTTGCATTGGTGTAAACCCAATACCGATGATGAAACCCGTTGCTGATTGATTGGCGCATTGCCCGATCAGCGATGAAACCTGTCCAGCTTAGACCGTACGTCTATCCTGATGAAGCCTATAAAAATCCTTGCATTGGTATAAACACAATACCAATGATGAAACCTGCTGTTGATCGATTGGCACACTGCCCGATCAGCGATGAAACCTGTCCAGTTTAGACCTTACGTCTATCCTGATGAAACCTATAAAAAATCCTTGCATTGGTATAAACCCAATACTGATGATGAAACCCGTTGCCGATCGATTGGCGCACTGCCCGATCAGCGATGAAACCTATCCGATTTAGACCTTACGTCTATCCTGATCAAACCTATAAAAATTCTTGCATTGGTACAAACCCAATACCTATGATGAAATCCGTTGCTGATTGATTGGCGCATTGCCCGATCAGCGATGAAACCTGTCCAGTTTAGACCTTACGTCTATCCTGATGAGACCTATGAAACCCTTGCATTGATGTTAGCACCCACATCAATGATGACATATGCACAAACTGCGCCCATCAGTTATAGAATCAAAGTTTCAATAATAAAAAAAAGAGAAAGGGAGAAGAAAAGAAGAGACAAAATGGGGTTAAAAATAGAGATACCCCACCAGTCTTGTTCAGGTATTCTGAACGAGGGCAAAAATGGCTAAAACCCAGCTGTGGTGAAAACCCGAAAGGGCACTGCAGGCAAAATCGGGTACCCCGCCACGTGAAAATCCGAAAGGACGCGTGGGCAAAAGCAAGAGGGGGCTGGCTCTGGTGAAAACCCGAAAGGGCACTTGGGTCAGTAATATGGTAATTCAAAAAGTTCCGTGCCAACCGGCACGATACCTTCATCTGCCTTCATTGGTAAAACCTTCCGTCGATCATATAGCTCCATGCCCCACCGATGATAAAGCCTTTCTGGGACAGACCTTACGTTTGCCCTGATAAAATCCACATACCCCATTCGCATGTTCCACCAATAATGAAACCCATCACTGTTCTGATGAAACCTATACATTCTTGGCAAAGTCCCACCTGCGATAAACCCTACTCAGTTTAGACCTTTCGTCTATTCTGAGGAAACTTATAAATCCTTCTTGCATTGATATAAATCCAATATCGATGATGAAATCAACTATTGATCGATTGGCACCTCGCCCGATCAATGGTGAAACCCTACTCAGTTTAGACCTTTCGTCTATTCTGGGGAAGCTTATGAACTCTTCTTGCATCGATATAAACCCAATATCGATGATGAAACCAGCTGTTGATCGACTGGCATTTCGCCCGATCAATGATGAAACCCTACTCAGTGTAGACCTTTCGTCTATTCTGAGGAAACTTATGAACTCTTCTTGCATCGATATAAACCCAATATCGATGATGAAACCAGTTGTTGATCGACTGGCACCTCGCCCGATCAATGGTGAAACCCTACTCAGTTTAGACCTTTCATCTATTCTGGGGAAACTTATGAACTCTTCTTGCATCGAGATAAACCCAATATCGATGATGAAACCAGCTGTTGATCGACTGGCATTTCGCCCGATCAATGATGAAACCCTACTCAGTGTAGACCTTTCGTCTATTCTGAGGAAACTTATGAACTCTTCTTGCATCGATATAAACCCAATATCGATGATGAAACCAGTTGTTGATCGACTAGCATTTCGCCCGATCAATGATGAAACCCTACTCAGTTTAGACCTTTCGTCTATTCTGGGGAAACTTATGAACTCTTCTTGCATCGATATAAACCCAATATCGATGATGAAACCAGCTGTTGATCGACTGGCATTTCGCCCGATCAATGATGAAACCCTACTCAGTGTAGACCTTTCGTCTATTCTGAGGAAACTTATGAACTCTTCTTGCATCGATATAAACCCAATATCGATGATGAAACCAGCTGTTGATCGACTAGCATTTCGCCCGATCAATGATGAAACCCTACTCAGTTTAGACCTTTCGTCTATTCTGGGGAAACTTATGAACTCTTCTTGCATCGATATAAACCCAATATCGATGATGAAACCAGCTGTTGATCGACTGGCATTTCGCCCGCTCAATGATGAAACCCTACTCAGTGTAGACCTTTCGTCTATTCTGAGGAAACTTATGAACTCTTCTTGCATCGATATAAACCCAATATCGATGATGAAACCAGCTGTTGATCGACTGGCATTTCGCCCGATCAATGATGAAACCCTACTCAGTGTAGACCTTTCGTCTATTCTGGGGAAACTTATGAACTCTTCTTGCATCGATATAAACCCAATATCGATGATGAAACCAACTGTTGATCGACTGGCATTTCGCCCGATCAATGATAAAACCCTATTCAGTTCAGACCTTACATCTGTCTTGATGAAATCCACATATCCTGTAATCGTCCCACCTGCTATAACCACTACCCAGTCTAGACTTTCCGTCTATTCTGATAAGGCCCCTTCTTTTACATTCCTGCAAATTGTCTCCCTCACAGCACATATTGCCAAGAGGGACGTTTGCCGCTACCAACAGAATCCGGTTTAAGCACCTCTTCGGATGCCGTCACGCGGTGGAGCGAGTTCCCCATTCTTTCTCTGAAGGGGTGGACGCTCTCCTGCCAGATACGAGCCATCCGCATGAGGGGTTGCTAAAACCACTACCCCACTTCCCTGAAGTGATAAAACCACATGGAAAAGAAGGCGGATACACATAAAGCAAAATTTTTCTTTTCATTAAGAAGTGAGTACATAAAGGGCCCCGAGGGGACATTGTATCACAAAAGAGCACCAAAAAAAAGAGAGAAGAAGAAAAGAAAAAGAAAATGATTCATGGCTGCCGGAAGATATCCTCGAACGCCAGAAGACCCACAGAAGGGGCGGCTCCTAGTTCATGAAGCCGAGCCTCCTCTTCCTGCAATCGAACAGACTGGTCTCGAAAGGATGCCACCTGCCCCTCTAATAAAGCTGCTTCTTCCTCGAGCTGCGGTCGAGAAGTTGTTAGCTGTGGCAGCTCAGCTCGGAGATCAGACAGTTCAGCTTCCAGGATAGTTATCCGGTCGCGCACGAAATGCTCCCGCTCCGCCAAAGACTGCATTTGACGCTGTCGCTCCTGAAGGATAGAGTTCATCTTTGCCAGCTCGGACTTGCACTCCATTCTTTGCAACTTCAAGGCTGCCAATCTGTCCGACATGATGTGTGTCAAGAAATCCCGGCGATGAACAAACTTTAACAACAAAAGAACCCGCTGGGCCCATATTTCTGTGGGACATCCCATCGCCTGTAAGCCGGCGGTAAAGCGCCCGGCTATCTCCTTCAACTGTGAATAAGTTAGTCCAGGTTGGGACTCCACCAGTTGACGCAGCATACCCAGATGTTGCCAGACAAAACTTTCAGGGGAAGTGAAGCCAGGCGAAGGAAGAGGAGCTACTTCAAAAGTTACTTCACTGTCTATATCCGCCCATAGGGTGATATCCGGCTGCGAAGAAGAAGACGGCAGGTCTGCCGAAGCCACCAACTGAGCTCTGCCCGTAACCTCTGAGGTGGCCGGGAGATCTTCCACCTCCATCTCCTCGGAGGCGGCCGTCGGAACACTCCCGGATGCAACTTCAGGCATCTCCTCCTCAGATTCTGAAAATACGGAAGCAGATTCCGTGGCCGTTATAGGCGATATTCCCAGTTCTGCAACAGATACCTCTCCTTCTTCCATTTCGGTGCCTAGCCCCTGCAATGTCAAGGCTGCGGGGGCCACGGTCTGAAGAGGCGAAGGTTCGCTCTCCATGACCGATACTGTGGGAACTGTTGATTCTGGAGCGATGGTCATCACTGCAGCTGGTATAAAGGCAGAACCCCTGGCTGGGTCCATTTCAGCTCTAAAATCCAAAGCCTTGATGAGAGCCGGACCTTCCCCTGCATTCCGCAGGTCCAATGATGCTAAGTCTGTGGAGGACTGCACCCTCACAGGCACAGGGCGAATTATCTCAAGAACGGCTGCCGAAGCAGGGACAATAGCCAAGGTACCAGATAAAGTGGCTTCAACGGCTGCACTCGTAGCCGGGAGGGCAACAGGGGATTCCTGTGAACGGATCAATGCAGCGTCAAGCAGCAGATAAAGATGGGGAAAATGAAACCATGAAGGGAAAAGACTCACTTCTAAAGTGATGCCAATACCCTCAAAAGATTGCGGGGAAGAAGAAAGCTCTGCTGATGAAACCACAAAAGGAGGAGTTATATCTGCCTCGGTATCCAGAGCGGCGAACTCTTCTGGTAATTCTTCTCCAGAAGATGGCACCAGCAGCTTGGGGGGTGTAAATGATAAAACAATGGCGGTACATACGGATGGGGCCTCTGGTTTGGAGGCATCCTCCGTGTCGCTCCCGCTGAAATCTGTTTCTTCTCCACCTGCCTCAGAAGCGGCCGCAGAGCTACCGGAAGAGATTTCTACTCTGTCCATGGGCGGGGCCATCAATTCTAACATCTGCTTGGAGGAAGACCGGGTAACTATGCGCCTTCCGGGAGCGGGGCCCCATTTCGCCTGGGTCTTATAACCCTCCCGCGGCTGAGTAATGTCACCAGCCGCTCCTGTAATCTCAGTCTCCTCCCCGGCCATCACTATAAAGAAAAGCCTGTGAGAGGGACGATGAAAAGCAGTTGAAATGAACAGAAAAAGATGAAAAGGGCATGCTTACCCTCCGCCTCACTAGCCGGCGTAGGAGAAGGCAATCTGGTCTCCACCACAGAAGGTGCCATGACTGTCTCTTCAGCTGTGCAAAAAGGAGTGGTCAGATTTAAACACTCCTCTGAAATCCAGCAAGAGAGAATGAAGAATGCAATGGCAGAATATTGATGTTACCCTGAACTGATGCCTGAGCAGCCTCCCTCTGAGTTTCGAACTCATCAAATGAGGGAATGTCAGGGAGAGGGGTCCCGGTGTCCATCGCTATCGAAGCCGATTGTTGAACATGGGCCTTTTTGGCCTTCCTGGCCTTCCCAACCGCAGCCTTGACTGCAGAAGCCTTCCTCTTCTTGCCAGGAGGCAGGGGAGTAGTAGTCGGTGCTGCTACAGGGACTTCAAAATAAGTGGGCTTCTCGGCCTGCGCAATAATCTTCCTGTAGAGCCCCTGCCGCTTTATGTCGGGCCGGTCTGTTAAGAACGGCAGAAAGATGATGGGATCAATAGATGCAAAATTCAGATGCTAAACAGAAAACACTGCAGTCAGAAAGGAAAAGATTATACCTGCTGGTCCATCATAAAATACAGAGAGCGGCCAGTACAGATAAGCCACTTCTTTGGAGCGGGAAGCAGCCTCCTTGATAAGCCAGCAAACATCGCCGAATATCTGGCATTTCTCCACTAAAGCTGCCAGGTCATTATGGCCATGAAAATCAAGGCAGCGAAACAAGTCAAGATGGTCCATGCCCCAGCCATCGACATAATGAAATGATATAAACAGCGGCTTGTTCAAAATGCCAGCTATCGGGCTTTCTGCAGATAATCCATGCAAATTCAGCAGAATGAACAGCAGGACGTTTGCTTATAATACGTCTGAGTTCTATCTTCCCGGCGTACAAACGTCCTATACGGATGAAATTTATCAACTGGACCCCTCCAATGAGCTACTGCCGGGAGCGGCTCTTCAACAGGAAATGGATACTGTTGTGCCTCCAAGCGATCATCTCCTATATGGCACAGATGTTTCAGGGTCTTTACGAAACTATCTTCGTTAATAGCGGCAAAAACAGGAGCGGGCGGCTCAGAATTCTTTTCCCTCAGAGCTCGACGCTGGGCCAGATAGTTCTCTGCCTCCCTCGGGTTCTGCGAATAAAGCTTTCTCAAATGGGCCTCGGGGATTTCAAACACCGGCCCAGGCTGCTGTTTCAGGAAAGAGCGCTCTGCTACATCCCAGAAAGCACCCCTGCCATCCCTGAAAAAGCCGGTCCGAATGTTCCACCATTTAATATATTCTGGTGTTACCCGGGGAACACGGTTGGAGGCGGTGGGCACCCTGAAGATTGCATCGTCCTGACGATGATAGAAATCCCACCACAACCGGCCGTCGCCGACAATGGTGGACCCGTGCTTGGCCCTGCTATCCAGGGGAAATTGAGCAACTGATGTAGGGATGTGCTGGTCATAACCAAAGTTCCGCCCAAATCGGAACGGATAGTATGGCTCCAACAGAAGCAGGCCACCCTTTCTGTAAACCAAAACACTGGGCCGAATTGCCATGGCCCATCTCACCAGCTCCGGTTCCAAGATTGGCCGAGCAGTGTTGACCCCTGAGACAGGGTGGATATATGTCTCTATCTCCTCCAGCTTGCACTCTCTTTGAGGATCAATCAAAGGAGCTGAACCTGCTGCCAAGCTCCAGAAATGTATGCTGCCAGGGGCGTCCACTGGTACTTTTATCAGTCGGCCCCTTATTTTAAATAGCTGATCATAAAAGGGACCAGGCTCAGCGCTGGCAAATTCAATCATCCTGGGTGACACTGTATCCGCCTGCAAGGTTCTCGGAGCTAATTCAGGGAATATACTGCAGACCCAGGCATTGAAGAAATGAAAAGGACCCACGGTCCTCAAAGAACGGGGAGTCCGATGCTTGTGCAGGTCCCCCAAAGATTTATAGATCAAACACAGGGCCACTGGGCAGAGCGACAGCTTCATCCCCCAGGCCATCTGACAAGCTGGATATATGGCCTCTGGCCGAATGACTGTCTCGTCCCCTTGTGGAAGAGCAAAAGTACACAGCCAGAATGTGAAATAAGCTGCACAGTGTGTGATGGGATCTACCCCTGCCGGGTTGGGACCACCTTTGCCCGCATGGCGCAATGAAGATGGCAGTGCCGATTTATAGCGGGGAGCTCTTATCTGCTTGCTCGCAACAGGACCCATGGAGGGGAAATCTGCATATTTCAGGGGACCGTCGAAGAAGTACTGGAGCCACTGCCCGATCCGGACCCTCAGTTTGCTACCTTTCTCTCGGGGATGATAGCCTTTGGAGGATCCTCTACTATATGCCAGACAGATGGAGCGATAGACCTTCATCAGATATCGGTAAGAGAAGCCAAGGGAATACTTGCCTTCTCCATCAGAGCTGTCTTTCTCGGAGTCCGCCAAGCAGACTTCTTCATACGGTTCACCGTCAATAGGCAGACCGGAAAGCCGTGATAAACTCCAGAGGTCTAGGGATGTCTCACCCTCTGCTGTATAAAAAGTGTTGAACAAAGGACAGAACACTTCAAACATCCCACAGCATAACCCCCTGGAGATGGGATATCGGAATCTGGAAGCGAAAACACTGTGGTATACTCCCGCTCTGATCAGCAGAGGGGCATATTCCGTCAGAACAAACTCGGTAAATTCTACTGCCCCTACTCGGAATAGATGGGAGTCAGTGATCTTGCAGTCTCCGAACCAACCAGCCGACAAATGGTACTTGAACTGAATAGCCGAACAATTTAGCACGAAGGGCTCTTCGCGATATCCCCACTTTATAGGTGCCAGGAACATACCATAGCCGGGCTTCTCCCTATGAACTCGGCCGCCAGCATTGTCCCACCGAGCAGGTGTAAATTCCGGTGCCCGGGTCAGCATCTTTTTCTCCGGTTCTAGCTCCGATATTCCAAGGACTGCGTCCCAGTCCCGCTTCTCCCCGGGAAGATATATAGCCTTGCTGCGATACACTGATTCCTTCAGGCTATCCCGCTCGGCAAGGATGGCAGCTTCAACTACGCGAGCTATCCGATAATCTCGCAAGCCACCCACTGTGAAGGTCCGGATGAACGGCATCAAGTGGCGATCCTTCGGGAAGTCTGGCCGGTAGTTATTATCCCGCCTGAAGCATGTCTCGGTCGCCGTGGAGTATACCCGGGCCGTCGACACTGTGTCAGTTTCAGAATCAGATGATTCGTCAACTGAAGCTATTCTATCATATCCATAATCCAGGCTGTGCACGTTCAACCAATTCACTGTGGCCCGAGATATGTCTGGCTGGGCCGATGAACTAGCTCCAACAGCTCCGGAAGATGCAGCAGCAGAGCCAGAAGCCATTGCTATATCTGTAAACAAAAGAAGAAATGTGGATTAAAAGTCAGTCTTATAAGGATTGCAACATGAGATTCTATAAAAATTTCGGCAGCATCTCCCCTTATTCGGGATCTGCCCAAAAAGAATAGGGAGTCACCAACCAAGAGGGGGTGATCCCGGAAGCAAAGGGATTGAATCCCTAAAAGACGTCACCCAGGACGGAAGGACCCGCGGCCACGGCCGAGAGGACGAAGACGGCTCGCGCCGAAGAGAGGAAATGAAAAAAAAACTGAAGAAAGAGAAAGAACGGTGAAGAATGAAGAAAAACAGGCCGTCGGCGCCCTAAATAGGGGCCCAGGCGACGAGGGTCTCGGCGCGGTAAAACGCGCGCCGAGAACCTCTAGGCCGAGAGCCCCCGGCGGCCAGAAGGCGCGCCGAGAAGCCCCCAGGCCGAGGCCACCCTGCGGCCAGGGCGCGCCGAGAAGCCCTCAGGCCGAGAAGCCCCCAGGCCGAGGCCCCTCTGCGGCCAGGGCGCGCCGAGAAGGCCCCCAGGCCGAGAAGACCCCAAGCCGAGACCCCCTGCGCCAGGGCGCGCCGAGAAGGTCCAGGCCGAGAGCCTGGCCAACCAGGCTGCGCCGAGAGACCCCTGCGCCGAGAAGCTTCGCGCCGGGAGGTCCTGCAGGCCGAAAAGCCTCAAATGCTGAAAATAATGACAGAAAATATGAAGAGAAGAAACATCGATGTGCAGAATACTGTTACAGCGAGATGATCAGGTCTGAGAACTGAATTGAAGACAAATTGAGGAAGATACCCTCGAATAGTAAAAGACACCTGCAACCCCCGTGACGCTTATTCTGCGCTTACGCTGCCTGCAGGTGGGGGGCATTTGTTGACACCCGGAAAATGAACAAGGGTGGAAGCATAATTGAAAAGAAGATCTGACCAACAGTGAAAGACTAATGATGAAGCTTATCAACCTTTCACCCGGCTAAAGCCCTTGTCGGCCAAAGCTAATGCCCGGTGCCAATGTCACTCAGACGGCAGCACTGATAAAGCGGCAGTCACTCGACTAATGAGATCTTCCAGCCCCTTAAGAACAGCTATACTACTGCTTCGTCCAAGAAGTCACAGACGATATGTCAGGGTAAGTCAGATGTCGGCTTACTGACGGAAGTAATATGAGATAAAGATGAAGCCAGCACCGGCAGATGAAGATGATAAAGGCTGCTGAGAAGATAGAGCAGAAGAAGAATCGTCTCCACAGATTATGCACCCGGCTGAGGTCTTCCCAGACCAAGGCTGATGTCCGAGCTCGTCGCCATTCGAGTGACGATATTGATAAGATGAAATCCCTGTCTACGGACTGATAAAACACTGTCTGCGGACTGATAAAACCTTGTCTACGAACTGATGAAATCCCTGTCTACGGACTGATAAAACCCTGTCTACGGACTGATGAAATCCCTGTCTACGGACTGATGAAATCCCTGTCTACGGACTGATAAAACCCTGTCTACGGACTGATGAAATCCCTGTCTACGGACTGATAAAACCCTGTCTGCGGATTGATGAAATCCCTGTCTACGGACTGATAAGAACCCTGTCTGGGGACTGATGGAGATTGCAATCGCGATTTCAATACAAGATATTTCATAGATGATAGACCCTTTGGGATGATGATACACTTAAAGAAACCCCAAGTGGGCCTATATGAAGGTGGCGCCGAAAGCCCATGTCGAAGCCCAGATACTGGCGCCGAGAGGTCAAATTTGAGCGCGCCGGGAAGCCTACCTCAAGCGCGCCGTGAAGGTGCCTGCCGAGAAGGAAGAGGAAAGGGGTTATAAAACCCCCTCCCTTCGAAGAAAGAGAAGCGGACGACAAAAAAAGAGAGAGACCAAAAAAGGAAGAAGAGAGAAAGCCAGATAGAAAAAGGGGATCGAGAGAAAAAAGACAGAGCAATAGAAAGATAGAGAGGGAGTCACGTTCGGAGAGCAAGAGCCACCCCCCCTTTCAACCAACAGAGAAGAGAAGAAGAAGGAAAGCTCCAGGTGGACACTGGGGAGGGAGAGGAGTCAATGCTCCACCCTCCCCTCCTCCGTGTTTTTTTTCTTTTATCTGATGTAATATAGCGAGTCCTCTCTCGATTTATCAACTGTAGCCGGAGAGTTCCGGCCTTGATTTTTAGCTTTCTGCCTTGCATTTTTCTTTCATGATCAGTGTAATATTTTCTTCATGCAATGCAATGAAACATCGAGATGGCCCGTCTGGGCATTGATGGATTAAGGCATCTGATCTCTGTCTGTCTCTCTACGTATATGGCCTTTGTCTGAAAGAAATATAGATTAGACTCTTTGGGTTTCGGAGCCGATCGTATGGGTTTGTTCTTCGAAGAGGGACGAGGATAGGACTCCTACCCCCATCCAATGGGTTATTGAGTTTTGTTCTCTTCTTCCCCCTCCGATCTCAATGGCTGTTTCCCTATATATATAACCTGAGTTTTCTGACGAGCCCTCTTACGCGGTTCAGGAACCAGAGATATCAGTCTCTTGGTTTCCTGGGTTGTCCAGCTCTCATAAACGATGATCCGATCTCAGGTCCGACATTCTAAATATTGAATGCTTAGGGCCTGAAGTTTATACGTTGAGAGTCCCTCCTTCTCCGTTTGTTTTAATGTCACTGGGCTCGTCTGGAGGGGTCGGAGGATAGTCATCTCTTGACTCCCCCAAATGGCCTGCAACAGACAGTCAAAACCCTCCACAAGATCAGGTGATGGTCTGATTTCTTCCATTTGAGTCCCCCGTTCAAATCCCTTGGCATCCTTCTAATAGAAGCCTCCATGAAATTCCCCTTTTGCGCTTCTGGCCCGGCATCAATTCGAGCTTGAAATCCCAGAAAACACCCAAATAGAGCATCATTTTTTGAGCTCTGAAACCCTAAAATCCTTATGCATTTCATCTTCTCGGCGTGCGAGTTTCCCCGCCGAGAACCATAAGGCCGGGAGGCCTTCCCCTTCTTTTAGCTAAACGACAACCAGTCTGTTACAGCGCTTTCCACGTGAGGCTATATGTGCAAGGCTCCCGGCGTGTAGATTCCCGGCGTGGCCAGGAGCGCGCCGGGAAGCCCTCTGCCGAGAGCCCCTCTGCCTACAGCCATTCACCCCCCTTTTTGCCAAACCTGATATTGCCCCTCTCGGCGCCCCCCCTTTCCGGCGCGCCCAGGAGCCCGCCGAGAAGCTCCAGGCCGAGAGGCCTCCCTCCCTCTTTTGGCCGGATAGAACCCTGGCCGAGAGCCCCCCTTGGCCAACCAAATGCTCAGGCCGAGACCCCCCCTTGGCCAGCCCAAGGACCAGGCCGAGAGCCCCTCTCCATCCACCAAATGTCCGGGCCGAGAACCCCCTTTGGCCAACCCAAGGACCAGGCCGAGAGCCCCCTTTTTGTCCACTAAATGTCCAGGCCGAGAAGCCCCATTGGCCAGCCCAATGTCCAGGCCTAGAGCCCCCCTTTGTCTAAGCCAAAGACCACGCCGAGATCCCTCCTTCAGTCAAATGAAACCCACTCCGAGGCCCATCTCTGCACCGTTCTTCTTCAAATTTCTTAATCTCCCCTACATCTGTTTAAGGGGATACTCACAGACCATCACTTGTATCTTGATGAGATACAACAATGGGGAAGACCTCCCCTACAGCTCTCGTCCCGAATCTGGATTTCACCGCTGCCTTATGAACCCAAAGAACAATGTCATTATATGTGTTCTGATGGGTTCCAAGGGAATATTGATCAATAATATGAAGGCAAGAGATGTCCCTGGGCCTGGTGCCCATCTTTGTTCGGTCGTTGTCTCGGCTCTCCGTGGATGATGACCTATCCTTCCCTGGCATAATCCAGGTTGAGGGAACATGCTGCCGAAATTTACATATACCCCACCAATCGAGTGTAGTACTCTCTTCTAACCCCGCTGGCCCACGGAGTTATGCCCTTGCGTGATCTCCGATGGCCCTCCGAAAGGGGATATTAATAAGACATCGCACTCGTACCGGGTGTGTTACATCAGGCCGGTCCCCATCCGGATTCCGGGTTATGTCTATATATACCCGATCTTCTGCGGAGCCTACCCTGCCGCTGCATGGGTGGTTTCCTATTCCCCACTTGGCATCATCCAAGATGGTGGGAATATGCCGGCGGGTTTCTCCCGTAATTAATAAACCCCTGCTCTGTTCAAATACGTTTAACGCCTTGCAAGCAGATGAACTTTGTCTCCTTTGAGCATACGGCTTTACCGCTGTCTTCCTCCTACCTCTAGCGTTTAATCAAGGGTTGTCTTCCTTAGGGAGGACGTAATTAACGTCATAGCGTTCAGGGTATGACGGACTGCTAGTCCAGACACGATCACTCACAATCGACTGACCAAGTCAGATCGAGCGCACAATAAGAATCATCACCACGGTGACTGGCACGCCAATAAATCCATAAAATAAATAAACAAATAAACCAGATAAAATAAAATGTGTTCGAACATTTATTGTTAGTGAATGGCTGTAGGCAGAGGGGCTCTCGGCAGAGGGCTTCCCGGCGCGCTCCTGGCCACGCCGGGAATCTACACGCCGTGAGCCTTGCACATATAGCCTCACGTGGAAAGCGCTGTAACAGACTGGTTGTCGTTTAGCTAAAAGAAGGGGAAGGCCTCCCGGCCTTATGGTTCTCGGCGGGGAAACTCGCACGCCGAGAAGATGAAATGCAGAAGGATTTCAGGGTTTCAGAGCTCAAAAAATGATGCTCTGTTTGGGTGCTTTCTGTGATGGGGACATCACCTCCTATTTCATCCGGCATGGTCTAGTCATTTAATTTTGAGTCCAATGTAATTTTTATTTGAGTCATTGATGTAATTTTCATTTTATTAGAGTCATGTCCCTAGGTCTTGCATTTATTTTCCTATGTTTGAGTGTCATTAGACTGTGTAATGTGCTAATTGGGCCCATTTCTTCGGGCTTGGCCCAATGAGCTCCCCTACCCCTTCGGTTATTTGTCAATGAGTCTTTTGTCAGGGTCTTATTGTAAAATGTGGGTTTCCTATATATAGGGCCCCATTTCCTTCATTTGGAGGTAATGAATCAATAAATAAAAAAAACTTGCCATTTTGAGAGTTTACACTCCTTATCTAGTGGAGAGATTCCATTTTTTGGGTGAGAAACCCTAGGGGAGAGATTCCCCACCCTTCCCTCTCTTAATCTCTCTTTTTCACTCCACTTTCTCTCTCCTCAACACCCAAATTCGAATTTTCTTCTCTCTCCTCCCCCTCTCAACCACTTCCAACCCCCACCTACCTCCGTTAACTCCCCACAACTTCCCACAACCCCTCTTTAATCCTCACCTAGTCCCAAGGAAGTTCCACCACTCAAAACCCCACCCTCCAACCACCACCTACCCCTTTCACTTCCCTAAGCATATCTCCACCTTCCCAAGGCTGAATTAACTCATTCCAAAGCCCAAATTCGAATCTCCCCTTCCCTCCTTGCTCCCTAGGTCGCACCCCTCCTCTCCCCTCAAGCCAAGTTCGCCCACTCCTCTCTTCTCCACTCCAGCTTTGTGTGCAGGCCAACCTGCAGAATAGCACTCTGTTGCAGCGATGTACACGACTGCATCCTGGTTTTGCTGGTGGCGTGGCCTAACTTTCTGGAAAGGCCTCCTTGTGCTCTTCGCAGGCGAGATGGAATCACTCCATTCCGAGTTCGTGGCTGTCCGTGAAGGCTGTTCTTCCCCGACTGTGCAGAACCTCTCAGACCAAAAGCCAGAGCGGCAGAGAAGACTCTCCCACGACGAACCTTGAAGGAATCAGCCTTCAGGGTCTTCTAAAAAGATCTTCCTCCCCCTGTCAGCGTCCAGGAACAGTAGGCAGAGCTCCGTTCAGCATCCAACAACCAGAGATATTAATTTTCTACCACAACCACGCCGGTCTGCCTCCTCACAGTCTGCCCCGACCACCGTCCACTTCTCTGGACACCCAGCTCATCTCCGACATCAGAAGACTTCCCCGTTTCTTTTTCTGCAAAGTAGACTCATCAACGATTCCAACGAGTCTAGCGGTGCCAGATTTAGAGCTCAGGAGAGACCATGGCCGCTTCTGCAACCTGCTGTTTCAGACTGAGCTCGGCCAGAGACCAGAGATGCATCCATCTTCCAGTCGCCGGAGCAGTCAGCCCCCAGATCAGAACGTCGTCCAAAAATTCATGCTGCACCGCTCTCAGGTTAGCAATCTTTTGGCGCAAGTCTCATCAGATTCTGAGCTCGGTGGATTTATTGGCTGCATCAACATCGACTCCCTATTCAGAATTACAGAAGCTAGACAGAATCGGCGATACTCGGAAACTCGGTTTCCTTTGCATCTCTCCCCACCCCGCTTGGCCGGCTGAAGGCCCCTCCCTGCGTGGAGGTAGTTTTGAATGTATTAAGCATAACCCCCACCCCAAGATCACCCCTCCTGCGTGAGGAGTAGTGCTGTACCGTTTGCAATTTCAGATCAAGCTACACCGCCGCGGCGTGTGGGGATCCACCGCCTCCCCGCTCGCCCTCGTCTCCGAGCGGGACCGGTTTCTTCAAACCGGTCGAGTAAGTGCTCTAAACCCTTGCTCATTGTGCTTGTCTTTCAATGTTTGTTTCTTAGCTCCGCTGGTTGTGCGAGAGAGAGCCCGATCCTCAAGCCCTGTTGCCTTGAGTGATCACCGTGGGAAGAGTGAAACCGGTGCCCTTGGCACTTTGTCGGCCCCATTGAATTGGGTTCCACATCCTTTTGGGAATCAAGCCTTGGCCTTGCTGGCCCTCTACCAGCAAGGGCCCAACCCCACATCTTCACCTTGGCATTGCCAAGTTACCCCGGGCTTGGGTGAGCGACGAGAGAGCGGCGGCCCAAATTGGCCCATTTAGAATGCGAATGTGCTTGCTTGCTTAAGTCCAAGGTTGTGTCACATCATTCTGGGATTTCAAGCTCGAATTGATGCCGGGCCAGAAGCGCAAAAGGGGAATTTCATGGAGGCTTCTATTAGAAGGATGCCAAGGGATTTGAACGGGGGACTCAAATGGAAGAAATCAGACCATCACCTGATCTTGTGGAGGGTTTTGACTGTCTGTTGCAGGCCATTTGGGGGAGTCAAGAGATGACTATCCTCCGACCCCTCCAGACGAGCCCAGTGACATTAAAACAAACGGAGAAGGAGAGACTCTCAACGTATAAACTTCAGGCCCTAAGCATTCAACATTTAGAATGGAGGACCTGAGATCGGATCATCGTTTATGAGAGCTGGACAGCCCAGGAAACCAAGAGACTGATATCTCTGGTTCCTGAACCGCGTAAGAGGGCTCGTCAGAAAACTCAGGTTATATATATAGGGAAACAGCCATTGAGATCGGAGGGGGAAGAAGAGAACAAAACTCAATAACCCATTGGATGGGGGTAGGAGTCCTATCCTCGTCCCTCTTCGTAGAACAAACCCATACGATCGGCTCCGAAACCCAAAGAGTCTAATCTATATTTCTTTCAGACAAAGGCCATATACATAGAGAGACAGACAGAGATCAGATGCCTTAATCCATCAATGCCCAGACGGGCCATCTCGATGTTTCATTGCATTGCATAAAGAAAATCTTACACTGATCATGAAAGAAAAATGCAAGGCAGAAAGCTAAAAATCAAGGCCGGAACTCTCCGACTACAGTTGATAAATCGAGAGAGGACTCGCTATATTACATCAGATAAAAGAAAAAAAACACGGAGGAGGGGAGGGTGGAGCATTGACCCTTGTTCATTTATCTTATATGATAAGCCGACATCCGCTGATGAGCAGGATGACGATATAGAAGAACATGAAACTGAAGAGAATTATATCCCGGGAGGCTTTATTGATTTGCAAGAAGCCCCACCCGAAGTTGAGGACGGAGGCCAGGCCACCGTCGATGAGCTGATCGAAGTGAATCTGGGGTCAGCGGATGAGCCAAAGCCGACATTCCTCAGTGCACTGCTAGAACCAGCTGCCAGAGAACAGTACATACAGTTTCTGAAAGAGTTCCGAGACTGCTTTGCATGGACATATGATGAGATGCCGGGACTGAGCTCTGATGTGGCACAGCACCGATTGGCGATAAACCCGGGGGCAAGCCCTGTAAAGCAGCCTTCAAGGAGAATGCGTCCCGAACTGATAAATCAGATCAACAAAGAAGTTGACAAGCTGATCAATGTGGGCTTTGTTGAAGAGAACCAATATACTACATGGCTGGCCAATATAGTGCCCGTGAAGAAGAAAAATGGGCAGATCAGAATATGTGTAGATTTCAGGGACCTGAATAAGGCTTGCCCGAAGGATGATTTCCCAGTGCCAATTACTGAAGTAATGATCGATGCAGCCATTGGCCATGAAGCCCTGTCATTCATGGATGGGTCATCCGGATATAACCAGATCTGGATCGCTGAAGAAGATAGAGTGCACACTGCATTCCGCACTCCGAAGGGGATATTCCACTATAAAAGGATGCCGTTCGGCCTCAAGAATGCCGGCGCTACCTATCAAAGAGCTATGACAAAGATCTTTGATGATTTGCTCTTCAAGAAGGTAGAGTGCTACATTGATGACCTGGTGGTGAAAACCAGTAGAAAAGAAGACCATTTGCAGGATCTGAGAGTAGTGTTCCAGAGGCTGCGCAAATATGAGCTCAAAATGAACCCTATGAAATGTGCCTTCGGCGTGTCCAGTGGAAAATTCCTTGGGTTCATCGTCCGTCATAGGGGCATTGAGATTGACCCATCCAAGATTAAAGCTATCCAGGAGCTCCCTCCACCAAGGAATCTCCACGAGCTGAGATCTCTACAAGGGCGTTTGGCCTACATCCGACGATTCATGTCAAATCTGTCGGGGAGATGCCACCCTTTTCACAAGCTCATGATGAAAGATGTGCCGTTCCTCTGGGACGATGGCTGTCAGGAGGCCTTTGAGAAGCTGAAAGAATATCTCAAAACCCCTCCAGTGCTGGGGGCACCTATTAAGGGCAAACCCCTGATACTGTACATTGCAGCCACACACTGTTCCCTGGGGGCAATGCTAGCACAGATAAATGAAGAAGGCAAAGAGCAGGCTCTATACTACCTGAGTAGGAGGCTGATCAGAACTGAAGAAAGTTACACCTATATGGAGAAGACATGCTTGGCACTAGTCTTTGCCGTTAAAAAGCTCCGGCACTACATGCTGTCACATGAAATCAGATTGATATCTGCAGCAGATCCACTCAAATACATACTGACTCAACCAGTACTGAAAGGCCGGTTAGGCAAATGGGCAGTAATTCTGATGGAATTCGATATCACATATATACCCCAGAGGGCAATAAAAGGACAGGCTGTGGCCGATTTCTTCGCAGAACATCCTGTCCCAGAGAATGATATGTTGGGGACTGAGTTACCCGATGATGAGACACTAGAAGCCTGCCAGGCTCAGTCAACTATGTGGCAGCTGTTCTTTGACGGAGCATCTAGAATAGAGACGGACTCTGATGGAAAGATCAGAATACGACCCGGAGCCGGTATTGTGCTGAAATCGCCGGAAGGGGAGGTTGTGCATACTTCCTGTTCTATAAACAAGCCCTGCACTAATAATGAAGCCGAGTATGAAGCTCTGATAATCGGACTGCATATCAGCCTCAGCATGGGTATCCAGATGCTTCAGGTATTCGGGGATTCAATGTTGATAATAAAGCAAATTCAAGGTGAGTTCAAAGTGCGAAAGCCGGAATTGAACCCCTATCACCAAAAAGCTGTGCGCCTCATGGCAAAATTCTATCATATTGAGCTCAAGCATGTGGGCCGTGCACGTAATGCCCAGGCCGATGCATTGGCAAAGCTAGCCAGCTCAATAGCAGTCCCACCAGATGAGACACTGAACATTGTTGTCATAAATCGGTGGCAAGTCCCCAGCATGCTAGAAGGCTGCCCCGAAGAAAATGAAGTCGCCACGATCAGTACAGAACAGGCATCTGATTGGAGACAACACCTGCTACAATGGTTTTTACACCAACAGCTGCCGCAGAAAAGAGAAGAAAAGATGAAACTCTTGCGAATCAAAGATTCTTATGAATTCAAGAATGGGACTTTGTTCCGAATAATGGCAGATGCACGCAAGAAGATTCTGCTCCGCTGCCTGTCCACTGAGGAAGCTTGGCAAGCGATGAAAGAAGTACATGCTGGGACAGTAGGTGCCCACCAGGCTGGCCCCAAGATGAAGATAGAAATCAAGAAGCTGGGCTACTATTGGCCCACTATGTTTGAAGACTGCTGCACATTTGCAAAGTCATGCCAGAAGTGTCAGGAGCATGCTGTTGTGCCTAGAAGGCTACCTACGATTCTACACCCTACAGTCCCTAGCTGGCCGTTTGCACAATGGGGAACTGATGTAGTCGGTCCACTACCGACTTCCTCGGCCGGGCATAAGTATATACTGGCCATAACAGATTACTTCTCCCGATGGGCAGAGGCTATAGCACTAAGAGAAGTCACTGGTGAGTTGTTCGCTAGATTCATCAAGCAAAACATCATCTTCCGATTTGGGATCCCCAGCCGAATAATATCTGACAATGGGAGTCATTTCAGAAATCAGAAAGTCTATCGGCTTGCCGAGAAATATAAGATCGAATGGAGGACTTCCACTCCTTACAATCCACAGGCAAATGGATTGGCAGAAGCTTTCAATAAGACTTTGTGCACCCTGCTGGCCAAAGTCGTCAGTGCCAATAAGAAGGATTGGGAAGAAAAGATGTATGAAGCTCTGTTGGCCTATCGCACCGTCTTCAAAACACCTACAGGGTGCTCACCATACTCCTTGGTATACGGCTCAGAGGCAGTAGTCCCACTAGAGCTGGAAGTCCCGTCACTCAGAGTGGCAGTCCAATACGACCTAGCCCATGGCGAACAAACCAATGCAGAAAGAAGATTAGAAGAATTGGCTGAATTGGAAGGGAAGCGTCTCCAAGCTCAGAAGAATATCCAGATGTATCAGGCCCGCATGGCCACCACATTCAACAAACTCGTAAAAGGGCGAGAATTCAAGAAAGGTGACCTTGTCATGGTCAAGAAAAAAGAAGTCATGGCGTCTAACCCGAAGGGAAAGCTAAATCCCAATTAGGAAGGTCCATATGTGATACAAAGGGTCTACGAAGGAGGGGCCTACATAGTTGTTAATCATCGATGGGAGATCCAATTCTCACCACTCAACGGTAAACACCTGAAGCTGTATCATGCTGCACAGTTGATATTCCCCGAATAATCGGGCAAGAGATACCTTTTTCTTGGCCTAGCGGCACTCCGCCCTAGCCGAACTACCCTTCCTTGGTCTAGTGGCACTCCGCCCTAGCCGAGATATCCTTTCCTTGGTCTAGCGGCACCCCGCCCTAGTCAAGGTACCTCTTTCTTGGTTTAGTGGCACTCCGCCCTAGCCGAGATATCCTTTCCTTGGTCTAGCGGCACCCCGCCCTAGTCAAGGTACCTCTTTCTTGGTTTAGTGGCACTCCGCCCTAGCCGAGCTACCCTTTCTTGGTCTAGTGGCATTCCGCCCTAGCCGAGATATCCTTTCCTTGGTCTAGCGGCACCCCGCCCTAGTCAAGATACCTCTTCCTTGGCCTAATGGCGCCCCGCCCTAGCCAAGATATCCTTTCCTTGGTATAGTGACACTCCGTCCTAACCAGGGTACCACTTATCGTGATCTTGTGTCGTCACGGTCTGACACCCTCTAAACAGAAGGGGGGGATAAAAAAATAAATAAAAAAAATGGGGTTAAAAATAGAGATACCCCGCCAGTCTTGTTCAGACATTCTGAACAAGGGCAAAAAATGGCCAAAACCCAGCTGTGGTGAAAACCCGAAAGGGCACTGCAGGCAAAATCGGGTACCCCGCCGTGTGAGAACCCGAAAGGGCGCACGGGCAAAAGCAAGAGGGGGCTGGCTCTGGTGAAAACCCGAAAGGGCACTTGGGTCGGTAATGTGGTAACCACGAAGAAACCCGCATATCTCTTCACATCCCGCCGTGATAAAACCCATCCAGTTTGGACCTTACGTCTATCCTGGTGAAATTTATAAAAAATTTCCTTGCATTGGTGTAAACCCAATACCGATGATGAAACCCGTTGCTGATTGATTGGCGCATTGCCCGATCAGCGATGAAACCTGTCCAGCTTAGACCGTACGTCTATCCTGATGAAGCCTATAAAAATCCTTGCATTGGTATAAACACAATACCAATGATGAAACCTGCTGTTGATCGATTGGCACACTGCCCGATCAGCGATGAAACCTGTCCAGTTTAGACCTTACGTCTATCCTGATGAAACCTATAAAAAATCCTTGCATTGGTATAAACCCAATACCGATGATGAAACCCGTTGCCGATCGATTGGCGCACTGCCCGATCAGCGATAAAACCTGTCCGGTTTAGACCTTACGTCTATCCTGATCAAACCTATAAAAATTCTTGCATTGGTACAAACCCAATACCGATGATGAAATCCGTTGCTGATTGATTGGCGCATTGCCCGATCAACGATGAAACCTGTCCAGTTTAGACCTTACGTCTATCCTGATGAGACCTATGAAACCCTTGCATTGATGTTAGCACCTACATCAATGATGACATATGCACAAACTGCGCCCATCAGTTATAGAATCAAAGTTTCAATAAAAAAAAAAGAGAAAGGGAGAAGAAAAGAAGAGACAAAATGGGGTTAAAAATCGAGATACCCCGCCAGTCTTGTTCAGGTATTCTGAACGAGGGCAAAAATGGCTAAAACCCAGCTGTGGTGAAAACCCGAAAGGGCACTGCAGGCAAAATCGGGTACCCCGCCACGTGAAAATCCGAAAGGACGCGTGGGCAAAAGCAAGAGGGGGCTGGCTCTGGTGAAAACCCGAAAGGGCACTTGGGTCAGTAATATGGTAATTCAAAAAGTTCCGTGCCAACCGGCACGATACCTTCATCTGCCTTCATTGGTAAAACCTTCCGTCGGTCATATGGCTCCATGCCCCACCGATGATAAAGCCTTTCTGGGACAGACCTTACGTTTGCCCTGATAAAATCCACATACCCCATTCGCATGTCCCACCAACAATGAAACCCATCACTGTTCTAATGAAACCTATACATTCTTGGCAAAGTCCCACCTGCGATAAACCCTACTCAGTTTAGACCTTTCGTCTATTCTGAGGAAACTTATAAATCCTTCTTGCATCGATATAAATCCAATATTGATGATGAAATCAACTATTGATCGATTGGCACCTCGCCCGATCAATGGTAAAACCCTACTCAGTTTAGACCTTTCGTCTATTCTGGGGAAACTTATGAACTCTTCTTGCATCGATATAAACCCAATATCGATAATGAAACCAGCTATTGATCGACTGGCATTTCGCCCGATCAATGATGAAACCCTACTCAGTGTAGACCTTTCGTCTATTCTGAGGAAACTTATGAACTCTTCTTGCATCGATATAAACCCAATATCGATGATAAAACCAGCTGTTGATCGACTGGCATTTCGCCCGATCAATGATGAAACCCTACTCAGTGTAGACCTTTCGTCTATTCTGAGGAAACTTATGAACTCTTCATGCATCGATATAAACCCAATATCGATGATGAAACCAGCTGTTGATCGACTGGCATTTCGCCCGATCAATGATGAAACCCTACTCAGTTTAGACCTTTCGTCTATTCTGGGGAAACTTATGAACTCTTCTTGCATCGATATAAACCCAATATCGATGATGAAACCAGCTGTTGATCGACTGACATTTCGCCCGATCAATGATGAAACCCTACTCAGTGTAGACCTTTCGTCTATTCTGAGGAAACTTACGAACTCTTCTTGCATCGATATAAACCCAATATCGATGATGAAACCAGCTGTTGATCGACTGGCATTTCGCCCGATCAATGATGAAACCCTACTCAGTGTAGACCTTTCGTCTATTCTGGGGAAACTTATGAACTCTTCTTGCATCGATATAAACCCAATATCGATGATGAAACCAACTGTTGATCGACTGGCATTTCGCCCGATCAATGATAAAACCCTATTCAGTTCAGACCTTACATCTGTCTTGATGAAATCCACATATCCTATAATCGTCCCACCTGCTATAACCTCTACCCAGTCTAGACTTTCCGTCTATTCTGATAAGGCCCCTTCTTTCACATTCCTGCAAATTGTCTCCCTCACAGCACATATTGCCAAGAGGGACGTTTGCCGCTACCAACAGAATCTGGTTTAAGCACCTCTTCGGATGCCGTCACGCGGTGGAGCGAGTTCCCCATCCTTTCTCTGAAGGGGTGGACGCTCTCCTGCCAGATACGAGCCATCCGCATGAGGGGTTGCTAAAACCACTACCCCACTTCCCTGAAGTGATAAAACCACATGGAAAAGAAGGCGGATACACATAAAGCAAAATTTTTCTTTTCATTAAGAAGTGAGTACATAAAGGGCCCCGAGGGGACATTGTGTCACAAAAGAGCACCAAAAAAAAGAGAGAAGAAGAAAAGAAAAAGAAAATGATTCATGGCTGCTGGAAGATATCCTCGAACGCCAGAAGACCCACAGAAGGGGCGGCTCCTAGTTCATGAAGTCGAGCCTCCTCTTCCTGCAATCGAACAGACTGGTCTCGAAAGGATGCCACCTGCCCCTCTAATAAAGCTGCTTCTTCCTCGAGCTGCGGTCGAGAAGTTGTTAGCTGTGGCAGCTCAGCTCGGAGATCAGACAGTTCAGCTTCCAGGATAGTTATCCGGTCGCGCACGAAATGCTCCCGCTCCGCCAAAGACTGCATTTGACGCTGTCGCTCCTGAAGGATAGAGTTCATCTTTGCCAGCTCAGACTTGCACTCCATTCTTTGCAACTTCAAGGCTGCCAATCTGTCCGACATGATGTGTGTCAAGAAATGCCGGCGATGAACAAACTTTAACAACAAAAGAACCCGCTGGGCCCATATTTCTGTGGGACATCCCATCGCCTATAAGCCGGCAGTGAAGCGCCCGGCTATCTCCTTCAACTGTGAATAAGTTAGTCCAGGTTGTGTTGACACCTGGAAAATGAACAAGGGTGGAAGCACAATTGAAAAGAGGGTCTGACCAACAGTGAAAGATCAATGATGAAGCCCGTCCACCATTCACCCGGCTAAAGCCTTTGTCGGCCAAAGCTGATGCCCGGTGCCGATGTCATTCAGACGGCAGCACCGATGAAGCCGCAGTCACTCGACTGATAAGACCTCCAAGCACACTCTGATGAGAAGTCGGAGCCGACAGATGAAGATTACGAAGGCTTTTGGCAAAGACAGGACAAATGAAGAATCCTCTACACAGATTACACACCCGACCGAAGTCTGTCGGACTGAAGCTGATGTCCGGTCTTGTCACCGTTCGGATGACGATGCCGATGAAACATACCCGGTTTTGTCGTCATTCAGACGACAATACTGATTAAAACCCCAGTTTGTTCACTGATGGAACCTCGAGATGATCTCAACAAAGCTGTGTCACTACTAAAGGGGCCTCTTTCGGTTCTGATAAAAGTCAATACAAAATGACTAAGGGAAGCCAAGGCAATTATGTGGCCTAAAAAAGCACTAAATGGGCCGGCTGATTGGGCTTCTGACCATGGCGCCGGGAGCTTCCACGAAGGGCCGCTGGACGCGCCGGGAGCTGTGGCTAAGAAGATGGTCGCGCCGACTGCCCTCCACCGAGAACACACGAGAATGAGACCTATATAAACCCCCCCCCCCCTTTGAAAGAAAAGGGGATCGATCGGAGGATCGGAAGCCAGACCATCAATCAAAAAGAAAGAAAAGAGAAGAAGCCAGAGGGAGAGAGAGAGCCTCCTCCGCTGAAAAAGAAAGAGAGAAGAGACCGATTCCCCAGGGAAGAAGCTCCAGGTGGGCATCTGGGGAGGGAGAGGAGCCAATGCTCCGCCCTCCCCCATGGTTTTATTTTCTTATTCATGTAATCCTGCTGAGTTTATCTCGATTTTGATTTTTGGATGTAACCGGGATATCCCGATGTCTATTCATCTCCTTCTCCCTCATTCCCTCCGTGCGATTGATGTGAGTTCTGGGGTGATCTGATGATATGAAATGCTCTAATGGCCCGTTTGGGCGTTGGGTGGTTGAAACATCTGCCAGCTATCTCTCCGTATGTTGCTATGTCTTTCCTTTACATGTTTTCGTTGTTTTAGCTCGACTGAAGCGCGCCTGATTCTCTAATGAGTCTTCGGATTCAATCGTCTTCAGCAGAATAAGTGTGGCTCTAGTTATACCGATGCCCATGGCCGTTCGGTGTCGCTTGCAGGGAGCCTCCCAGGCTTGCCCCAGGGCCAGAGACAGATTATCTCTTGGCTTCTGGGGCAGTCTGCTATCGATATTGGCAATGCTTTCAATGGCCGCTGCTAGTGATATTCTATAATTCTAGATGTTATGGTTTTTGCCTATTGGCACTGTCAAAATCATCCCTGGGTCCAGAGACAGCCATCTCTTGGCTCTCAGGATGATGAAAGACGACATCAAGCTGTCCCCGGACTCTACACAGTAGTGGTGACACGGGTTCTCTGTACCCTGATTTTTCCCTCCCAGTTTCCTCTCTGATCTTGGACTTTCTTTGAAACCTAAGCCAAATCCAGTTGAAACCCGAGGAATTGATTCATTTTGACCTCACTGGACCTATTTACCTCGGCCTGAATCGTCAAGAAACCCCTGAATCCCTAACAGATTTAAGAACAGGGTACCGTGAAGCTCTGTTCTGATCCCGGCGTCCTCATAGCTCTCGGCCCCGCGTACAGTAAATTAGATGAATAGCTCTCGGCGCCATCCTTCAGGCGCCGAGAACTGTTCTAACATGGCCCCGCCGGAAACCCCCCCTTATTGTTTGCCATCGCGCCGGGACTCCTACTCCCTGGTCTCCTCCTCGCTGCGCCGAGAGTCCCCTCTCCCTTGGCCATCCCGCCGGGAACCTCCCACTCTGGGCAATTCCTCTTCACGCCGGGAACTCCTGGCCTTCGCTTCAACGCGTCGGAAACCTGCCTCTTTGCCCATGCGCCGGGAGCCTAACCCACCGGCATTCTTCTGGCGCCAGGAGCCTGTATGTGCACTTCAGGGATGACAATTAATGGAGATAACCCTCCCCTTTTCTACTAGGTTTTCTGGACTCGATCGGCTTTTATAACCTTCCGAGGCAATGGAGCTCCGCCACTGCGTAAGCTTCGTTGACCTCTAAGGGAACATCGGAACAGTGCTGCAGGCATGTACATGATCAGGGGTCCAATACCCCTCTATTTGGCTTTCACCCCGGCGCTCCGTGGGTGATCGTCTATCATTCCCTGGCAAATGCTGAATCCGGGGGAGATGCTGTCAAAATTCTCCCAGGACCACGAAGCCTACATTAAACTGTCCCTGGGATTCTGTATGACACTCGTGACATGGTTTCTCTATGCCTTGGCCTTCCCAAAGTCCTCCTAGAGCCTGATGTGCCTATGGAGCCCAAGCCTAGTCCAATTCAACTTTGATGCCCTGACCTATTTTTGGCCTCAAACAAACCCTTCCCCTTGACCTGAATCGATCAAAAACCCAAAACAGAGTACCGTAAGCTCTGTTCTGGTCCCGGCGCCAAAACGCCTCTCGGATCAACCTACAGTAAACGCAATGAATAGTTCTCGGCGCCATCCTTCGGGCGCCGAGACCTGATTTTGGCTTCCTGGCCGTCGCGCCGGGAGCCCTGCACCCTGACCATGGCGCCGGGAGCCCTGCATTCTGGCCGCGCCGGGAGGCTTCCTCCCCTTCGGCTGAGCGCGCCGGGAGCTACCCCCCTTGCAGCCGCGTCGCGCCGGGAGCCTTCCTCAGCCCCGTCGCGCCGAGCCCCCCCCCTTTCTAGCATCTCTTCCTCGCGCCGGGAAGCCTGCGCCGAAGGTCCTCTCCCCTTTGGTTCCTCTTCGTCGCGCCGAGAACCCAAGCCCTCTCGTCTTGGCGCCGGGAATCTCCAGCCTCCTTGTTTTGGTGCCGGAAATCCTGGCCTTCCCATTATTGGGTCGTGCCGAGAGCCTGTGTCCATTCAGAGCGTACCGGGAGCCCGATCTACCACCCAATGAATTCCAATATCCAAAGTGAACCCACACAAGGGATATCTGTGGATCACCCGATATGTCCCGGGGATAAAATTGAAGGGGAGTTATAATCCCTATGTTCCACCTAACTGCAACGGATTTACGAATAACCCTTTTGCTCGGGGGGATTCTGCCACTGCATGAATTCCGCTAGCGTTCCAAAGGGAAAATCATACATTGCCCTATAGCCCATATGTATACGGGTTGGGAGGTTCGGCCTCTCTATCTCTCGGCTTTCATCCCGGCATTCCGTGGGTGATTCCGTGGGTGATAGCCTATTTCCCTCTGGGCGTAACCCAGATTAAGAGGAAAGGCTGTCGAAATACCGATCGAAGCTTTAAACCTATATCATGGTCATGGCTCCGCCTTTCCGTGGTGGGTATCTTCTATCTCCTTGTTCCCACCAAGTATAACTGTTTTGAACCGCCAAACACACGATCTAGTCTGTTTCTGTGGTTGATGTTATTATCTTACCCGCCTCCCTGGCCCTGGTAGGAAGTTTAAAATTAAGCATGTGAATACCTGTTCGCCTTACGAGGCCTCCTATTTTAGCGTTTAATCAAGGGTTATCCTTCCTTAGAAGGACGTAATTAACGTCATAACGTTCATGGTATGACGGACTTCTAGTCCAGACACGATCACTCACAATCGACTGACCATGTCAGATCGAGCGCACAATAAAATTGTCACTTCGGTGACTGGCACACCAATAAATCAATAAATAAATAAACAAACAAACAAAAATAAATAAACATAAGATTACGCGTCCACAAGTCTGGCACGCCCGGTGGGACGGAGTCTCCCTTCATCTTTACGCTAAAGTAGGAGGCCCGGCGGGCCCCCCTGAAACTTCTGATTCTGTGTACTTTCCTTATTTTCAGGAATCTACAATGACAGCTGGAATCATATCCGTTTGCTTCGACCAGCAGCCGATTGACATGCATGTGCGCGAAGGCTACCTGGCGGTACCCCTCGCGTTCGGATCACTGCCGCCTGCCGTTGGGCTGCCCAACTGCTTGGGCGTCGTCTTCACTGACCTTCTACAGGTCAATGACAACGAGCAAGGCACTGTTGCAAGTGCCCCGGTGAAGATCACCGACCAGAAGAACATCCTACCGGAGAACACTGCCCCCACGGCCGTCACCTGCTACGTCCATCATGTCCAGAAAAGGGACATGGTCCCCGCTGCTACTCAAAAGGGGAGGAGGACCAACCGGAGGAGCCAGTATGTCACTGCTGACCGTTGTCTTTCCAACTCCGGAAAGACCATGATGATCGGAGGGATCCGGACGAACCTCAACGGCCGCCCGAGGGAGGTCAACCCAGACGTGATCGTCCCGCAAGTGCCCACTACGAACAGATTCCAAACTCTGGCCACCAGGCATGCCAACTGGGAGGCCGATGAGAGGAAGCCGCTGGCGCCCAAGCCAGCGAAATACAAACAGGTCTGGCGACCGAAGAAGATGCAGAGCTGGGCTCCAGCTCAAGATAAGGAGAAGGCTACCAATGATGCTGTCACCCACTTCAGGGCGGGAAGCCAAAGAAGAGAGGGAAAAGAAACAGGAAATGCTATTGCTGCTCACTCCAGAGCCTGGGGTAGGAGAGATGAAAGAAATGATGGAGAAAGAAAACTGACTGCTGCTTGCCCCATGATGAGGGGTAGGAGACTTGAGAAGAAAGAAGACCTTGCTGTCACCCACCCCAGGGCCGGGGGCAGAAGATGGCAAAGAAAGAACCATGATGTTGCTGCCAACTGCTGCCGGAATGACGATGCGGGAATGTGTGAACCAGCCATGGTTGCCGTCCCAAGAAGATCGAGGGCCTGTGCCAGACAGGCCGACATCTTCAAATATTCCAAGGCCGAGCATTTGAATGCTCAGATAACAAGACTGGCCTATCAGCAAAGAAGCCAGGAAAGACTGATGTTCCAACCTGAGCCGCAAAGGCACGACTCTGAAGAGACAAAGCAAGTAGTCCAAGACTACTTCCACTACCTAGGGAGCTCTGCCCTAGGTCAACAAAGACTATCCCGTGCCTTGGGCACCAGGGATGATGAAGAAGAAGAAACCTTCCAAGAAATGATGATCGGAGCCTCCTCCTCCGATTCAAATGACTATGGAGAAGGCCTCAGGGCCAGATATAATGAAGAAGACCTGCACGGGGAAGAAGACAAAGAAAGAATATCGGTCTTTGACCGGCTCAGATATCCTAGCCAAATAAAAAGAAAGGTCTACAGGCGAAAAGGAAAGATGCAAATCTTCGCCTGCAACATGGCTGGACTGGCCAGGGGGCAAGATATACTACCAACTCAGCCAGATGAATTGCTCAGGCTGGCAACTAGACCTGGTCCTGTCACAAGAAGAGGCCAGGCCGCAAAGGATAAAATGAAAATTGATGATGAAGCTCGCAGGATTACCACTATGACAGTTAATGTGGTAACAGCGGAAGATGGAGACAACCCCTTCGGCGATGATGCTGAAGGGACTTCTGAAGACATACAAATCCCATCAACCATGGATCCCATGATCCAGATGATGTTCAGAAGATACCAGCAGGAGATCAATGCTCTCCGAAGACAGCTCAATGAGAGACAAGAAGCTACATCAGTCTCGAAGCAAGCTGAACCTGCGGGGCAGACATCCAGCTCCACAGAAACAACTATCCTGGCTAATCCTCTCCTAGCTGATAAGGGCAAAGCACCAAGTCAACCTGTTCCACAGCAAACAACAGCTCAGCCCTCTGTGTCTCAGACACAGCCTACCGCGCCCATCTTGCGCGCCACTGTGATGACAACTCCTCACAGCCAGCAACAAGCTCACTTCTTCCCAGAAGAGATAGATCCAGCTGTGGCCCACAAGCAGATGATTGAAAGAATTGTGGAAATGAAGCAGTCAGAAAAGACTGGTGGTGATGCGGGTACTTATGATGTGTACAGGGTACCCTATCCTCCCCAGTATGCTGCCAAGAAACTACCCCCAGGCGTCAGTAAGCCGCCGAAGTTTGAGAAATTTAATGGTCAAGGCTCCCCTAGGGAGCATATAGCCTACTACACTACAATCATGGGCGACCTAGCAGTCGATGAAGCTTATCTGCTCAAGTTCTTTGGCTCATCCCTCACTGGGTTGGCCTTTGAATGGTACTCAAGCCTGCCAGCCGGGTCAGTGGTTGACTGGCCTGATATGCAAAGAAAGTTCCGCGACAGATTTCATGTCACGGAAAGGGAAATCACGATAGCAGAGCTATATGCAACCAGGCAGAAACAAGATGAGACTGCACTGGACTACATCAAAAGGTGGAGGAATTTAGCCATGAGATGCCGAAGGCCTCCTCATCAGGAAGATGCGGTGCAGATATGCAAGCAGAGCCTCAGGAGGGAGGTGCTAGAAAAGATGATCGGTGCAGATGTCAGAACATTCGACCGACTGAACAATATAGTGGCAGAGGTCGAGACGTTCTTGTCCAAGCGTCCGACCGCCAATGTTCTCACTATGCCGAAGGGAAAATCCAATGAACGACGGCCATCACACTCTGAGGCCAACACCGTCGATTTCAGAACATTCGAGCAACAGAAGGGGAAGAAAGGGGCAGATGAAGCTCCCCCGCTGGCAGATACAGCAGAAAGAAAAGATAAAGTCTCTCTGAGAGACAAGATGAGAAAAGCATATTCCTTCCCAAAGGATAAGACGGCCGCACTGTTCAACTGGGCATACAAGTTCAATAAGGTAACATTGCCTGAACCCAAAAGACCAGCTGATGCAGCAAAGAAAGATGATCTGCTGTTCTGTCCATTCCACCGCGCGCTGGGGCACGCAATTGAAGATTGTTATGTCTTCAAAGATATCATGGAAGGAATGGTCAAGAAAGGTGAGCTGCAGCTGGGAGATTACCAGGTAAAGCCGCCTCATCCACATGAGCCTCCACCCTGGAGAGTGGCTGCCAATATGATCTCAGTCTACCAACAGCTGCCCAAGGAGGCCATTGAAGAATGCACCAAGAATACCTATGAAGCTTGCTTCCTCACCCCGCAGAAAGATCAGGAAGGATGGCAGATGATACCCATAAAAAGTAGAAAGAAGACTCCTGCAGCCAGTACCAGCAGAGCAGTTATCCGGGGTGTTACACCAAGGCCTGAGCCGCCTCCGATAAAGTCAATATGGCATACAACTGAGACTGGACCAGTCATCCGGATCCCTACTCACAACCGGAGGAGACAAACTCCCCTCCCTACACATAAAGAAGTAAGCCCTGCAGCCAGGCGTCTGCAGCAATATATTAATGAGCTCGATGAGTACGAGCAGAAGAAGCCCAAGCATCTGCTGATGAAAGACTGTATACTCTGGGAACAGTTCGAAGAATCGAAAATCAAAGAACAGCCAGAGGCAGAACAAGAAAAAGCTGAAAATGAGCCCTTCTGGGGGCAGGAGCCAGCAAAGTCAAATTCCCAAAAGAAGAAGAAACGGCCCAAATCCAAGAAAGGAAAGAAGGTCACGACAGTACAATGTAACACTCTGTCAGTACTCTTTTCCTTGCCCGGGGAGGATGATGAGCCGGAAGCATCCAACGCTCCGCTAGAAGCTAACCATGCCGAAGCCTCTACCTCGGCCCATGCAACACGTTCTGGGAGAAGATGGGGGCGCCCACCACCAGCCAACCATAATATCATGTTCAGAGGGGAGCAACCCTATCAAATCCCGGAACCAGAGATACAAGGTATCCAGGTTCCTCCCCCTGCCAGTCTGTACCAGGACAAAAAGAAGGCAGATGAAGCCCCTTCATTCCTGGAGTTCCTGTCCAGCTTAGAAAATGAGCGACCGGCTCATACTGTTCCAGATAAAAGTAATAAATGCCAGCAGACAGCGGCTGGAAAGCAGAAACAGCATGAAGAACGTAATCCTCTAGCAAAACCAGGGGCAGTCGCTACAGAAGAAGCCTTCCGGGAGACCGATGAAGAAGATAAAATTAGGACTGGACAGCCAAGGCCACAAGCACCACATGAACCTCCAAGACCCCGATGGGCAGAGGAGATGAGACTGTCTAATGTCCGGGTGGGCAGTCGAGTCATGAAGATGCTGAAGAAGCTCCCTACCAGATTCTCCATCTGGGAAATTCTCTCTCTGAGTGAAGAAGCTCGCCAAGCAATTGTGGATGCCCTGCAGTCCCCGGCACAATGTGAAGCACTCTTGACAGAGGTGAATGCTGGGCCATCAGTAACATTCACAGAGGATGATATGCTAATCCCAAATTCCGGCCATAATAGACCGCTATATATGAGGGGTTCCCTGAACTGTCAGCCGATAAGCAGAATACTAATAGATCCAGGGGCTGCTGTGAATATTCTCCCATACCGCATCTATCAGAAATATTACTTTGATCTGCAGCTCACCAAGGTCAGAGATATGAAGATTGCAGGATTCAACCAGAAATGTGAAACACCTCTCGGGGTGGCTGATTTCAATCTCACACTGGGCGACCTCACTACAGTGGTACGATTCTATGTAATCGACTCCAACACCACATATAAGGCCCTGCTGGGAAGACCGTGGCTGCACGAATATCAGATAGTGCCATCCACGCTACACCAATGCATAAAATATTGCCATGAAGGAAAAGAGGAAAGGGTGTTTGCAGACCTACATCCCTTCGAAGTGTTCGAATGCCATATGCTCGATGCATCCTATTACACCAAGGTGTCACAAAGGGATAAAGGAAAAGAAACTGTGGTCAGCCAAGAAAAGTCGGCGACGAAAGCCAGAAGTTGGTCTCCGCCGCCGCCAAAGGGCTACATTAAAAAGCATGGGGTGTCTCACATCTCTTATGCTGGTGATTTTGCTCGGATCACTCCTCCCGGCATACACCCAGATGATACCGAAGAAAAGATGAAAGAAAAATACACACAGGTGGAAGTTCCTCAGGGTCTAGTTAAGCCCATAGCCAGCACAGAATACCAGACAGTGCTGCCCCTAAAGACTATGGAAATCCCTCGCTTTGGCGAACCCCCTATCATATTCTACACCGGGGAGGCAGTCGAAGAAGATGATCAAGACTGCATGGCCCCTGAAGAAGCTGCAAACCTGATGGTACCCATTACGGGCCTGGATTATACTACCCAATGGGTTTCACAAATGTTCTCCAAGATGCAAATGCCATCGATACAGCCTGCTGCTCAGAAGAAAGCATTCAAGGAGTTATGGGATCCACCTCGAGATAGCAAGGAGCTGAGGAAGATCACACAGCACCCGGGACTGGGTTATACCCTGCAAGAATACTATGAAGCCGAGGTGGATGTCATCTCAGCCTTCTACCCAAATGAAGATTCCCCAGGAGTAGGGTATGATCAATACCCCTTCGAAGATGAAGAGATTATGTATCAATCCATAACAGACAATGAAGCCCAAGACAACCAGCCGGAAGCAAGAATGTCTGATGAAACCAAGAAGGGTTGGTGCTGGGAGAATCCGTCCTGCAAAGAGGATCTGTTCCAGGCCAAAGCACAATTTGACACCGGAAACCCGGATGAGGATCAAGTAGCCAGGGAGCTGCAAGGATGCCTGGAGTTTGGGTGCATTCTAGAAGAATTCCGAGCTCTACATAATGATGACCTCTCAAGGGAGCCCACATCAGAAGAGCCTCTAAGCATGAAAGACTCCACTTCGAAGTTTTCCGCTGAGCCAGTCGTGTCCTCGGGGCAGACTGAGCAGAATCCGGCCGTATTGGCCTTATACGATGCACCAGCATCTGCTGATGACCAATCTGATGAAACAGAAAATCATGAAAATGAAGGAGATTATATCCCGGGAGGCTTTATTGATTTGCAAGAAGCCCCACCCGAAGTTGAAGACGGAGGCCAAGCCACTGTTGATGAGCTGATAGAAGTGAATCTGGGGTCAGTAGATGAGCCGAGGCCTACGTTCCTCAGTGCATTGCTGGAGCCAGCTGCCAAAGAACAGTATATTCAGTTTCTGAAAGAATTTCGAGACTGCTTCGCGTGGACATATGATGAGATGCCGGGACTGAATTCTGATGTGGCACAGCATCGATTGGCGATAAACCCAGAGGCAAGCCCTGTGAAGCAGCCTGCCAGGAGAATGCGTCCCGAACTGATAAATCAGATCAACAAAGAAGTCGACAAGCTGATCGATGTGGGCTTTGTTGAAGAAAACCAATATACTACATGGCTGGCCAATATAGTGCCTGTGAAGAAGAAAAATGGGCAGATCAGAATATGTGTAGATTTCAGAGACCTGAATAAGGCTTGCCCGAAAGATGATTTCCCAGTGCCAATCACTGAAGTAATGATCGATGCAACCACTGGCCATGAATCCCTGTCATTCATGGATGGGTCATCCGGATACAACCAGATCTGGATTGCTGAAGAGGACAGAGTGCATACTGCATTCCGCACCCCGAAGGGGATATTTCACTACAAAAGGATGCCGTTCGGCCTCAAGAACGCCGGCGCTACTTATCAAAGAGCTATGACAAAGATCTTTGATGATTTACTCTTCAAAAAAGTGGAGTGCTACATCGATGACCTGGTGGTGAAAACCAGCAGAAGAGAAGATCATCTGCAGGATCTAAGAGTAGTGTTCCAGAGGCTGCGCAGATATGAACTCAAGATGAATCCTATGAAATGTGCCTTCGGCGTGTCCAGTGGAAAATTCCTTGGGTTCATTGTCCGTCATAGGGGCATTGAGATCGACCCATCCAAGATTAAAGCCATCCAGGGGCTCCCTCCACCAAGGAATCTCCACGAGCTGAGATCTTTACAAGGGCGTTTGGCCTACATCCGACGATTCATATCAAATCTGTCGGGGAGATGCCACCCTTTTCACAAGCTCATGATGAAAGATGTACCGTTCCTCTGGGACGATGACTGTCAGGAAGCTTTTGAGAAGCTGAAAGAATATCTCAAGACCCCTCCAGTGCTGGGGGCACCTATGAAGGGCAAGCCTCTGATACTATACATTGCAGCCACACACTGTTCCCTGGGGGCAATGCTAGCACAGATAAATGAAGAAGGCAAAGAGCAGGCTCTATACTACCTAAGTCGGAGGCTGATTAGAACTGAAGAAAGCTACACCTATATAGAAAAGACATGCTTGGCACTAGTCTTTGCCGTTAAAAAGCTCCGGCACTATATGCTGTCACACGAAATCAGATTGATATCTGCAGCAGATCCGCTCAAATACATATTGACTCAGCCAGTACTGAAAGGCCGGTTGGGCAAATGGGCAGTAATTCTGATGGAATTCGATATCACATATATACCCCAGAGGGCAATAAAAGGACAGGCCGTGGCTGATTTCTTCGCAGAGCACCCTGTGCCAGAGAATGATATGTTGGGGACTGAGTTACCCGATGATGAAACATTAGAAGCCTGCCAGGCTCATTCAACTATGTGGCAGCTATTCTTTGATGGAGCATCTAGAACAGAGACGGACTCCAATGGAAAGACCAGAATACGGGCCGAGGCCGGTATTGTGCTAAGATCGCCAGAGGGGGAGGTTGTGCATACTTCTTGTTCTATAAACAAGCCATGCACTAATAATGAAGCCGAGTATGAAGCTCTGATAATCGGGTTGCACATCAGCCTCAACATGGGTATCCAGATGCTTCAGGTATTCGGGGATTCAATGTTGATAATAAAGCAAATCCAAGGTGAGTTCGAAGTGCGAAAGCCAGAGTTGAACCCCTACCACCAAAAAGCTGTGTGCCTCATGGCGAAATTCTATCATATTGAGCTCAAGCATGTGGGCCGTGCACATAATGCCCAGGCTGATGCATTGGCAAAGCTAGCCAGCTCAATAGCAGTCCCACCAGATGAGACACTGAACATTGTTGTTATAAACCGGCGGCAAGTCCCCAGCATGCTAGAAGGCTGCCCCGAAGAAAATGAAGTCGCCACGATTAGTACAGAACAGGCATCTGATTGGAGACAGCATTTGCTACAATGGTTTTTACACCAACAGCTGCCGCAGAAAAGAGAAGAAAAGATGAAACTTTTAAGGATCAAAGATTCTTATGAATTCAGAAATGGAACTCTATTCCGAATAATGGCAGATGCACGCAAGAAGATTCTGCTCCGCTGCCTGTCCACTGAGGAAGCTTGGCAAGCGATGAAAGAAATACATGCTGGGACGGCAGGTGCTCACCAAGCTGGCCCTAAGATGAAGATAGAAATCAAGAAGCTGGGCTACTATTGGCCCACCATGTTTGAAGATTGCTGCAAGTTTGCAAAGTCATGTCAGAGATGTCAGGAGCATGCTGTTGTGCCTAGAAGGCCACCTGCCGTTCTGCACCCTACAATCCCTAGCTGGCCGTTTGCACAATGGGGAACTGATGTAGTCGGCCCACTACCGACCTCCTCAGCCGGACATAAGTACATACTGGCAATAACAGATTACTTCTCCCGATGGGCGGAGGCTATAGCATTACGAGAAGTGACTGGTGAGCTGGTTGCCAGATTCATCAAATAGAACATTATCTTCCGGTTTGGGATCCCCAGCCGAATAATATCCGATAATGGAAGTCATTTCAGAAATCAAAAGATCTATCGGCTCGCCGAGAAGTATAAGATCGAGTGGAGGACTTCCACTCCTTACAATCCACAGGCAAATGGATTGGCAGAAGCCTTCAACAAAACGTTATGCACCTTGTTGGCCAAAGTCGTCAGTTCTAATAAGAAGGACTGGGAAGAAAAGATGTACGAAGCTCTATGGGCATATCGCACTGTCTTCAAGACACCTACAGGGTGCTCGCCATATTCATTGGTATACGGCTCAGAGGCAGTAGTTCCACTGGAGCTGGAAGTCCCGTCACTCAGGGTGGCAATCCAATATGACCTGGCCCGTGGCGAACAAACCAATGCAGAAAGAAGATTACAAGAACTGGCTGAATTGGAAGGGAAGCGCCTCCAAGCTCAGAAGAATATCCAGATGTACCAGGCCCGCATGACCACTGCATTCAACAAACTCGTAAAAGGACGAGAATTTAAGAAAGGTGACCTCGTCATGGTCAAGAAAAGAGAAGTCATGGCGTCCAACCCAAAAGGAAAGTTGAATCCTAATTGGGAAGGCCCTTATGTGATATATAGGGTCTACGAAGGAGGGGCCTACATGGTTGTTAACCATCGAGGGGAGATTCAATTCTCACCACTCAACGGTAAACACCTAAAGCTGTATCATGCTGCCCAACCAATGTTCCCCGAGTAATCAGGCTAAAAGCTACCCTTTTCCTTGGTCTAGCGGCACTCCGCCCTAACCGAGCTACCCTATTTCCTTGGTCTAGCGGCACTCCGCCCTAACCAAGCTACCCTGCCTCCTTGGTCTAGTGGCACTCCGCCCTAACCGAGCTACCCTATTTCCTTGGTCTAGCGGCACTCTGCCCTAACCAAGCTACCCTGCCTCCTTGGTCTAGTGGCACTCCGCCCTAACCAAGCTACCCTGACTCCTTGGCCTAGCGGCACTCTGCCCTAACCAAGCTACCCATTTCCTTGGTCTAGCGACACTCCGCCCTGGCCGAGCCGTCCCTTGTCATGATCTAATGACAGTCCGACTCGTTACCCTCCCAAGAAGAGGGGAAGAGAGAATAAAAGAATGAAAATAAAAAAAATGGGGTAAAAAAAAAATATAGAGATACCCTGCCGGTCTTGTTCAGGTTTTCCGAGCAAGGGCAAAAATGGCTAAGACCCAGCTGTGGTGAAAACCCGAAAGGGCACTGCAGGCAAAATCGGGTACCCCGCCACGTGAAAACCCGGAAGGGCGCGTGGGCAAAAGCAAGAGGGGGCTGGCTCCGGTGAAAACCTGAAAGGGCGCTTGGGCCAGTAATATGGTGATCCTAAAGAAACCTCACCTCCCGTCATAAACTTCTCGTCGATCGGCCGGCACCTCGTCCGATCAATGATCAAACCCACCCAGTTCAGACCCTACGTCTGTCCTGATAAAACCCTCATACCTTGCCAAAATCCCACGATGGTGAAATCTGCTGCTGATTAATGGGCACACTCGCCCAAGTAGCAATGAAACCTGTCCGGCTTAGACCTTACGTCTATCCCGATGAAACCCATGAAACCTTTGCATCGATATAAACCCAATACCGATGATGAAACCTCCTGTTGATCGATTGGCACCCTGCCCGATCAACGATAAAACCAGCCCAGGGTAGACCTTACGTCTGTTCTGATGAAAATTCATAAGATCCTTGCATTGGTATAAACCCAATACCGATGATGAAACCAGTTGCTGATTGATTGGCGCACCGCCCGATCTGTGATGAAACCTACCCAGTCTAGACTTTTCGTCTACTCTGATGAAACCTATAAAAATCCTTGCATTGGTATAAACCCAATACCGACGATGAAACCCACCTTTGATCAATGGGCACCCTGCCCGATCAACAAAGAAACCCGTCCTATCAAATCTGCATATCCCTTTACGTCCCGCCGTGATGAAACCTACCATTGGTCGATCGGCACCCTGCCCGATCAATGATAAAACCAGCCCAGTGTAGACCTTACGTCTACCCTGATGAAACCTATAAAATCCTTGCGTCGGTATATACCCAGTACCGATGATAAGAGCATGCATTAATAAAGCAGCACATCGCCTGATCCGTGCTGAAGTCCCGATTCAGGAAACATATGTATATATAAAAAAAAATGGGGTTAAAAATAGAGATACCCTGCCAGACTTGTTCGGACATCCTGGATAAGGGCAAAAATGGCCAAAAACCCAGCTGTGGTGAAAACCCGAAAGGGCACCGCAGGCAAAATCGGGTACCCCGCCACGTGAAAACCCGAAAGGGCGCATGGGCAAAAGCAAGAGGGGGCTGGCTCCGGTGAAAACCCGAAAGGGCACTTGGGTCAGTAATGTGGTAATTTAAAAGTTCCATGCCAACCGGCACGCTACCTTTACCTCCCCTTCACTGATGAAGCCTTCCGTCGGTCATCTGGCTCTATGCCCCACCGATGATAAAGCTTTCCCGGGATGGACCTTACGTCTACCCTGATGAAACCTACATACCCACTTTCAAACGTCCCACCGACAATGAAACCCATCACCATCCTGATGAAGCCTGTCCACCTCAGACCTCACGTCTGCCCTGATGAAGCCTACGCATTTCTTGGCAAGCCCCACATGCGATAAAACCTGTTGGAATAGACCTTACGTCTATCCTGACGAGACCAGCACCTTCACATACGTCCCACAGTTGATCGATGGGCACCCTGCCCGATCAATGATGAAACCCCACCCAGTTTAGACCTTTCGTCTATTCTGATGAAACTTATGAAACCTCCTTGCATCGATATAAACCCAATATCGATGATGAAATCAATTGTTGATTGACCGGCACCTCGCCCGATCAATGATGAAACCCTACCCAGTTTAGACCTTTCGTTTATTCTGATGAACTTATAAAACCCTTTGCATCGATATAAACCCAATATCGATGATGAAACCACCGTTGATCAACCGGCACCGCGCCCGATCAATGACAAAACCCTGTCCAGTTCAGACCCTACGTCTGTTCTGATGAAAACTATGCCCTCTTCAAATGTCCCACCTGCCATAACCTCTACCCAGTCTAGACTTTCCGTCTATTCTGATGAAACCCCTGCTTTCACATTCCTGCAAAGTGTCTCCCTCATAGCACACATTGCGAAGAGGGACGTTTGCTGATACCAACACAATCAGGTTTAAGCACCTCTTCGGATGCCCATCACGCGGTGGAGCGAGTTCCCCATCCTTTCTCTGAAGGGGTGGACGCTCTCCTGCTAGAGGCGAGCCATTCGCATGAGGGGTTGTTAAAACCACTATCCCACTTCCCCGAAGTGATGAAACCACATGGTAAAAAAGATGGATACACATGAAGCCAAAAGATTTCTTTTCATTGCGAAGTGAATACATAAGGGGCCCCGAGGGGACGCTGTGTCACAAAAAAGGGGGGAGAGAAAGAGATGGGAAGAAAAGAAAGAAAAGAAAAGAAAGTGAAGATAATTCATGGCCGCCGAAAGATATCTTCAAAGGCCAGAAGACCAACATAGGGGGCGGTTCCTAACTCATGAAGGCGCGCTTCCTCCTCCTGAAGCCTCATGGACAGGTCCTGGAAAGACATCACCCGACCCTCCAGTGAAGCCACCTCCTCGGTGGACTGTGGCCGAATAGAAGATAATTGCTGCAGCTCGGCCCGAAGTTCAGTGAGCTCCGCCTCCAAAATGGCTACCCGTTTCTGGATAGCCTCCTCCCGCTGAATAATGCTCTGTAGCTCGGCCTGGCGTTCATCAAGTGTCAGCGTTAGCTTTTCCACCTCGGATTGGCATTCCGACCTCTGCAACTTCAACGCCGTCAGCCTGTCAACCATAATCCGTGCTAGGAAGTCTCTCCGATGCACGAATTTCAACAAAAGTAAGACCCGCTGAGCCCATGTGTCCAAAGGGCAGCCCATGGCTTGCAGGCCAGCGGTGAGGCGATTGGCGATTTCCTTCAGCTGTAGATATGTCAAGCCAGGCTGAGACTCTACTAGCTGGCGTAACATGTCCAGATGCTGCCAGACGAAGCTGTCAGGAGAAGTAAAGCCAAAGGAAGCAGATGCGACGACTTCGAAAGTCACCTCTCCGTCAATATCTGCCCATAGTCCAATGCCCGCTTGGGAGGACGAAGAAGGCAAATCTGCCGAAAGAGCTAGCCGGTATCTCTCTGTACTCCCCTGCTGGGCTGAAGACTCCTCCTCTGCTGCTGCCTCGGGAGCTACACCTTGAACATCCGCGGGAGGAGAATCAATGAATAATGGGGTTATCTCTGCAATGGAGGCTGCACCTTCAGCTGCTCTTTCTGGTGATGGGGACAGAGGTGCCTTAGACTGTGTAGGCAGGAATTCGGACTCTGTAGCCACTATGGAAGGAATTGCTAACTCGGGCGCGATTGACATTACTGCGGCCGGTATGAAAGCGGAGCTCCTGGCCGGATCTGCTTCGGCTCTAAGATCTGAAGCCCTAGCAGGGATGACACTTTCTTCTGCAGCCCCCAAGTCTAATGATGCCAAGTCTGTCGAGGACTGTATCCGCACTGGCACAGGGCGAATGATCTCAGGAGCCCCCGTGCATGTTAAAGGCAGAAAAGGAACAATAGCCAAATCTACAAGGGAAATGTCCATGAAGGATGTGGAGGTGGCCAAGGTAGCAGCAACAATACTCTGAGACCAAAGCAAAGTGACCTTCAGCACTAAATAAAAGAAACAAATGAAGCAGCATACATGAAGAACAACCCACCTTTGGAGCAGGGTCCGCACCCTCAAAATGGGGCGAAAGAGAAGAAAGCTCCGTGGCCGAAATGGCGAGTGGTGGAGTTATGTCAATCTCAGTATCGAGCCCGGCAAACTCCTCCTGGAATTCTTCCTCAGGGGATAACACTGATAGTTCGGCGGGTCGGAGAGACGGAACACCTTTCGCAAATGCAGAAGGGGCTTCTGATTCGGCAATACCTTCTCCTTCGCTGTCACTGAAATCTACTTCCTCCTCATGGGAGGCGGCCTGGGAACTGCCCGAAGATATTTCCACACTAGCTATATGCTGGGCCGGTACCTCTAAAGTATGGCGGGATGTAGATCGAGTGATTATGCGTCTGGCCGGAATAGTACTCTGCTTTGGCCGAATCTTGTGACCCTCCTGTGGTCGAGGCAGCTCTTCTGTCATTATCATGGCCTCGGCTTGCTCCCCGACTGCCACTGCTACAAGAAAAGAAAACTTCTGAGAGGAATAGCAAAGAAAATAACGGAAGTATGAGACAAATGAGAAAAGCACATTTACCCTCCTCCTCGCCAGCCGGGGTGGGAGAAGGCAGTCTTGTGTCCGTCTCCACAGGCGCTTCAACCTGCTCCTGGGCTGTATCAGATAAAAAAGAAGCTCAGCCTCAAAGAACTCCCTAGGAGATTGGTCAAGATGACAAAGGAAGTTCCAGCTACAAGCTATCACCGTCACCTTCGGCAGATGCCTGTGTGGTCTCCCTCTGAAATGCGAATGCGTCAAATGAAGGGATATCCGGAAGAGGGGTTCCAGCTTCCTTCGCAGTCAAAGCCGATTTCCGGGTCCGAGCAACCTTGGCCTTCTTGGCCTTGGCGACTGCAACCTTCACCACAGAAGGCTTCCTCTTCTTACCAGGAGGCAGGGGAGTGGTCGTAGGTGCTGCTTCAGGAATTTCAAAGTGGGCAGGTTTCTCAGCTTGGGCAATTATCTTCCTGTAAAGCCCCTGCCGCTTTATGTCTGGTCTATCTGTGCGAGACACGAGAAAGACAGTCATAGTCAACATATGCAAAACATGACAATAAGAAGAAAGAAGCCATGATCAAACAAACAAGAAGCACACCTGCTGGGCCGTCATAAAATGTGGAAAGCGGCCAATACATATAAGCTACCTCCTTTGATCGGGAGGCGGCCTCCTTCACGAGCCAGCATACATCGCCAATAGTTTGACACTTCTCCGTCAGGGCGGCCAAGTCCTTATGGCCATGGAAATCAAGACAATGAAATAGGCCGAGGTAATCTATGCACCAGGCGTCAACATAATGGAAAGAAACAAAAAGCTGCTTATTCAGAATGACAGCTATCGGGCTCTCCACTGTCAGCCCGTGGACATTTAACAATATAAAAAGCCAGGAGGTGTGCTGATAATATGACTGAGTGCGGTCCTCCCTCCGCACAAAGGTCCTATAAGGATGAAACCTGTCTGCCGGACCCCTCCAAGAAGTAGCCTTCGAGAGTGGTTCCTCCGAGGGAAATGGATACTGCACCTCCAAATGAGTATCCCCTATCTGACCCAGCTGTCTCAAGTCTCTGGTGAAAGTATCCACATCAATTTCAGAAAAGACAGGAGTGGGTAGTTCCGCACCCGCCTCCTTCAAAGACCGGCGGGCAGCGATATAAGCTTCTGCCTCCCTCTGGTGCTGGGAATAAAGCCTCCTCAGATGAAGCTCGTCAATATCAAATACAGGCCCTGACTGCCGCTTCAAAAAGGAGCGCTCGGCCACATCCCAAAAAGCACCTCTGCCATCTTTATAAAAATTGGTGCGTATGTTCCACCACTTGATATAGTCTGATGAGACCCGAGGGAGACGATTGGAGACAGTCGGGACCCTGAAAGTTGTGTCTTCCCGACGATGAAAGAAATCCCACCATACCCGACCGTCGCCGGCAATACTAGACCCATGCTTGGCCCGGTTCTCCAGAGGAAACTGAGCAGCCGATGGAGGGATATGCTGGTCGTAACCAAAATTTCTGCCAAAGCGGAAGGGATAATAGGGCTCCAAAATGAGCAGGCCCCCCTTTCTGAAAACTAATACACTAGGCCGTATGGCCATGGCCCACCTCACCAATTCTGGTTCTAAAAGAGGCCGGGTGGCGGCGACTCCCGAAACAGGATGGACATAAACCTCCACCTCCTCCATTTTGCACTCCCTCTGAGGGTCCACCAAGGGAGCTGAACCTGCTGCCAAGCTCCAAAAGTGAATGCTGCCGGGTGCGTCTACAGGCGCTCTTATTAATCTACCCCTCATCTTGAACAACTGTTCCGAGAAAGGACCTGGTTCGGCGCTGGCGAACTCAATAATACGAGGGAGTAGTGTGTCTGACTGCAAAGTCCTCGGGGCCAGCTCAGGGAAAATGCTGCAAACCCAGGCATTAAAGAAATGAAAGGGACCCACGGTCCTCGAAGAGCGGGGAGTCCGATGTCTATGCAAGTCCCCCAAGGATTTGTAAATTAAACACAGAGCCACTGGGCACAAAGACAATCGCATCCCCCAAGCCATCTGGCATGCCGGATATATAGCCTCTGGTCTAATAATCGTCTCGTCCCCTTGAGGGAGAGCGAAAGTGCATAGCCAGAAAGTCAAATAGGCTGCACAATGGGTGATGGGATCAACCCCTGCTGGGTTCGGGCCATCCGCGTCTGTCCGGCGCAATGAAGCTGGCAGTGCTGACTTGTAACGGGGGGCCCTGACCTGTTTACCGGAAGTCAGCCCTACGGAAGGAAAGTCTGCGTACCTCAAGGGACCCCCGAAGAAATATTGTATCCACTGCCCCACACGGACTCTCAGTCGGCTGCTCTTTTCCCTGGCTTGATAGCCTTTGGAGGACCCCCTACTGTAGGCCAAACAGATGGACCGGTAAGCTTTCATCAGATATCGGTATGCATAACCGAAGGAATAGCGGCCCTCTCCATTAGAGGCGTCCTTGATGGAATCGTCCAGGCAGACCTCCTCATATGGCTCTCCGTCCATGGGTAGGCCAGAAAGCTGCGATAAACTCCAGAGGTCGAGGGATGTCTCGCCTTCCGCCGTATAGAATGTATTGAACTGCGGGCAGAACACTTCAAGCATGCCGCAACATAATCCCCGAGAGACGGGATAGCGGAACCTGGAGGCAAACACACTGTGGTATACCCCAGCTCTAACCAGTAGAGGGGCATATTCCTTCAAAACATATTCTGTGAATTCCACTGCTCCAACCCTAAAAAGATGGGCATCTGTCAATTTGGCATCTCCGAACCAGCCGGCAGCCAGCTGATATTTAAACTGAACGGCCAGGCAGTTAAGAACAAATGGCTCGTCTCTATAACCCCACTTCGCAGGCGCCAAAAAGAGCCCGAACGAAGTCTTCTCTCGGTGGACACGGCCAGTTGAATGGTCCCACCTTGCAGGGGTGAATTCTGGGGCCCGGGTCAGCATCTTCTTCTCGGGTTCTAAATCAGAAATGCCCAGCACAGCATTCCAGTCCCTCTGTTCACCTGGGAGATATATGGCTCGGGCTCGATAGACAGAGCCCTTCATGCTGTCTCTATCGGCAAGTATTGCCGCTTCCACGGAACGGGCAATAATAACATCCCGCATTCCGCGTATGGTGAAAGTCCGAACAAACGGCAGCAAATGACGATCCTTCGGCAAGTCCGGGCGATAGTCAGCAGCTCTCCTGAATTCAGTACCTTCCAGGGAAGAATAAACTTCAGCGGTCGATACAGTGTCAGTTTCAGAATCGGAAGATTCGTCGACACTAGCAATCTGGTCATAGCCAAAGCTCAGGCTGTATACATTCAACCAGTTGACTTTGGCCCGAGATATGTCCGGCTGAGCCGATGAACTTGTTCCAACGGCTCCGGAAGATGCAGCAGCAGAACTGGAAGCCATGTCGGCACCTGTAGTCAGAAAAAGACAAGAAAAGAAGCATCAGAAAGATGAACGGGCATGAAACAATAAGACAAACAAATTCTCAAAATTTCGGCAGCACCTCCTCTTGTCCGAGGTATGCCCAAAAAAGAATAGGGAGTCACCCACCAAGAGGGAGTGATCCCGAGCATAAGAGGGGACTCAATCCCATATATATAGCAAACCTACCCCGAAAAATTGGCAAAAAGGGGGGGGGGAAAATGACGCTCCCGGGGGGGGGAAGCTCGCTCCTCACCGCCACCACCGAGATGAAGAAAGAGAAAGAAGAGGAGAGAATGAAGAAGAACATGGCTTTCGGCGCCTTAAGAAGGGCCCGAAGTCGAGAGGCTCTCGGCGCGGCCAAATGCGCGCCGAGAACTCCTCGGCCGAGAGCTCCCGTCGGCCAAAAGGCGCGCCGACAGCTCCCGGGCCGATAGCCACTGTCGGCCGTAGGGCGCGCCGAGAAGAAGCTGCCGTGGACCCCCGCGCCGACAACCAGGCCGATGGGCGCGCCGAGAAGCATCTGATGCCCGCGCCGACAACCAGGCCGATGGGCGCGCCGAGAAGCATCTGATGCCCGCGCCGACAAGCTCGAAGGTGCCCGCGCCGACATCTGGCACGCCGGGAGGGTCACACCGAGAAGCTTACGGCCCTCGTACGAAGGGTTCCAAATTGATGACAATGAAGCTAGAAAAGATAGAGACGAAAACATGAAAATGAAAGATGGATATGCAGAATGTTACTACGGAAACATGATCAAGCTGAAGGACAATGTCAAGGATGAAACTGAGTAATATACCCTCGAATCATGAAGGTCACCCGCAGGCCCCGTGCCGCTTATTCTGCGCTTACGCCGCCCGCAGGTGGGGGGCATTTGTTGACACATGGAAAATGAACAAGGGTGGAAGCACAATTGAAAAGAGGGTCTGACCAACAGTGAAAGATCAATGATGAAGCCCGTCCACCATTCACCCGGCTAAAGCCTTTGTCGGCCAAAGCTGATGCCCGGTGCCGATGTCATTCAGACGGCAGCACCGATGAAGCCGCAGTCACTCGACTGATAAGACCTCCAAGCACACTCTGATGAGAAGTCGGAGCCGACAGATGAAGATTACGAAGGCTTTTGGCAAAGACAGGACAAATGAAGAATCCTCTACACAGATTACACACCCGGCCGAAGTCTGTCGGACTGAAGCTGATGTCCGGTCTTGTCACCGTTCGGATGACGATGCCGATGAAACATACCCGGTTTTGTCGTCATTCAGACGACAATACTGATTAAAACCCCAGTTTGTTCACTGATGGAACCTCGAGATGATCTCAACAAAGCTGTGTCACTACTAAAGGGGCCTCTTTCGGTTCTGATAAAAGTCAATACAAAATGACTAAGGGAAGCCAAGGCAATTATGTGGCCTAAAAAAGCACTAAATGGGCCGGCTGATTGGGCTTCTGACCATGGCGCCGGGAGCTTCCACGAAGGGCCGCTGGACGCGCCGGGAGCTGTGGCTAAGAAGATGGTCGCGCCGACTGCCCTCCACCGAGAACACACGAGAATGAGACCTATATAAACCCCCCCCCCCTTTGAAAGAAAAGGGGATCGATCGGAGGATCGGAAGCCAGACCATCAATCAAAAAGAAAGAAAAGAGAAGAAGCCAGAGGGAGAGAGAGAGCCTCCTCCGCTGAAAAAGAAAGAGAGAAGAGACCGATTCCCCAGGGAAGAAGCTCCAGGTGGGCATCTGGGGAGGGAGAGGAGCCAATGCTCCGCCCTCCCCCATGGTTTTATTTTCTTATTCATGTAATCCTGCCGAGTTTATCTCGATTTTGATTTTTGGATGTAACCGGGATATCCCGATGTCTATTCATCTCCTTCTCCCTCATTCCCTCCGTGCGATTGATGTGAGTTCTGGGGTGATCTGATGATATGAAATGCTCTAATGGCCCGTTTGGGCGTTGGGTGGTTGAAACATCTGCCAGCTATCTCTCCGTATGTTGCTATGTCTTTCCTTTACATGTTTTCGTTGTTTTAGCTCGACTGAAGCGCGCCTGATTCTCTAATGAGTCTTCGGATTCAATCGTCTTCAGCAGAATAAGTGTGGCTCTAGTTATACCGATGCCCATGGCCGTTCGGTGTCGCTTGCAGGGAGCCTCCCAGGCTTGCCCCAGGGCCAGAGACAGATTATCTCTTGGCTTCTGGGGCAGTCTGCTATCGATATTGGCAATGCTTTCAATGGCCGCTGCTAGTGATATTCTATAATTCTAGATGTTATGGTTTTTGCCTATTGGCACTGTCAAAATCATCCCTGGGTCCAGAGACAGCCATCTCTTGGCTCTCAGGATGATGAAAGACGACATCAAGCTGTCCCCGGACTCTACACAGTAGTGGTGACACGGGTTCTCTGTACCCTGATTTTTCCCTCCCAGTTTCTCTCTGATCTTGGACTTTCTTTGAAACCTAAGCCAAATCCAGTTGAAACCCGAGGAATTGATTCATTTTGACCTCACTGGACCTATTTACCTCGGCCTGAATCGTCAAGAAACCCCTGAATCCCTAACAGATTTAAGAACAGGGTACCGTGAAGCTCTGTTCTGATCCCGGCGTCCTCATAGCTCTCGGCCCCGCGTACAGTAAATTAGATGAATAGCTCTCGGCGCCATCCTTCAGGCGCCGAGAACTGTTCTAACATGGCCCCGCCGGAAACCCCCCCTTATTGTTTGCCATCGCGCCGGGAGTCCTACTCCCTGGTCTCCTCCTCGCTGCGCCGAGAGTCCCCTCTCCCTTGGCCATCCCGCCGGGAACCTCCCACTCTGGGCAATTCCTCTTCACGCCGGGAACTCCTGGCCTTCGCTTCAATGCGTCGGAAACCTGCCTCTTTGCCCATGCGCCGGGAGCCTAACCCACCGGCATTCTTCTGGCGCCAGGAGCCTGTATGTGCACTTCAGGGATGACAATTAATGGAGATAACCCTCCCCTTTTCTACTAGGTTTTCTGGACTCGATCGGCTTTTATAACCTTCCGAGGCAATGGAGCTCCGCCACTGCGTAAGCTTCGTTGACCTCTAAGGGAACATCGGAACAGTGCTGCAGGCATGTACATGATCAGGGGTCCAATACCCCTCTATTTGGCTTTCACCCCGGCGCTCCGTGGGTGATCGTCTATCATTCCCTGGCAAATGCTGAATCCGGGGGAGATGCTGTCAAAATTCTCCCAGGACCACGAAGCCTACATTAAACTGTCCCTGGGATTCTGTATGACACTCGTGACATGGTTTCTCTATGCCTTGGCCTTCCCAAAGTCCTCCTAGAGCCTGATGTGCCTATGGAGCCCAAGCCTAGTCCAATTCAACTTTGATGCCCTGACCTATTTTTGGCCTCAAACAAACCCTTCCCCTTGACCTGAATCGATCAAAAACCCAAAACAGAGTACCGTAAGCTCTGTTCTGGTCCCGGCGCCAAAACGCCTCTCGGATCAACCTACAGTAAACGCAATGAATAGTTCTCGGTGCCATCCTTCGGGCGCCGAGACCTGATTTTGGCTTCCTGGCCGTCGCGCCGGGAGCCCTGCACCCTGACCATGGCGCCGGGAGCCCTACATTCTGGCCGCGCCGGGAGGCTTCCTCCCCTTCGGCTGAGCGCGCCGGGAGCTACCCCCCTTGCAGCCGCGTCGCGCCGGGAGCCTTCCTCAGCCCCGTCGCGCCGAGCCCCCCCCCCTTTCTAGCATCTCTTCCTCGCGCCGGGAAGCCTGCGCCGAAGGTCCTCTCCCCTTTGGTTCCTCTTCGTCGCGCCGAGAACCCAAGCCCTCTCGTCTTGGCGCCGGGAATCTCCAGCCTCCTTGTTTTGGTGCCGGAAGTCCTGGCCTTCCCATTATTGGGTCGTGCCGAGAGCCTGTGTCCATTCAGAGCGTACCGGGAGCCCGATCTACCACCCAATGAATTCCAATATCCAAAGTGAACCCACACAAGGGATATCTGTGGATCACCCGATATGTCCCGGGGATAAAATTGAAGGGGAGTTATAATCCCTATGTTCCACCTAACTGCAACGGATTTACGAATAACCCTTTTGCTCGGGGGGATTCTGCCACTGCATGAATTCCGCTAGCGTTCCAAAGGGAAAATCATACATTGCCCTATAGCCCATATGTATACGGGTTGGGAGGTTCGGCCTCTCTATCTCTCGGCTTTCATCCCGGCATTCCGTGGGTGATAGCCTATTTCCCTCTGGGCGTAACCCAGATTAAGAGGAAAGGCTGTCGAAATACCGATCGAAGCTTTAAACCTATATCATGGTCATGGCTCCGCCTTTCCGTGGTGGGTATCTTCTATCTCCTTGTTCCCACCAAGTATAACTGTTTTGAACCGCCAAACACACGATCTAGTCTGTTTCTGTGGTTGATGTTATTATCTTACCCGCCTCCCTGGCCCTGGTAGGAAGTTTAAAATTAAGCATGTGAATACCTGTTCGCCTTACGAGGCCTCCTATTTTAGCGTTTAATCAAGGGTTGTCCTTCCTTAGAAGGACGTAATTAACGTCATAACGTTCATGGTATGACGGACTTCTAGTCCAGACACGATCACTCACAATCGACTGACCATGTCAGATCGAGCGCACAATAAAATTGTCACTTCGGTGACTGGCACGCCAATAAATCAATAAATAAATAAACAAACAAACAAAAATAAATAAACATAAGATTACGCGTCCACAGGGTTTTGTGGATATGAATGCGGAGGCGGAGGGCCATATGAATGAGCGTAATGAATGAATGGTCGGTGGACGGCATCCACTTGATCGTTAAAACTTGGGAGAACTTCTTGCTCACTCATATCCCAGATGCCATACTCATCTCTTCTCTCCTTCCAATCCTTCTCCATTTTGGTAATATTATTCATGAAAGCGTGAAGGGGGTTGGCTTGAGGAGGGGAAGGAGGAAGAAATTTCCTCTCAATAACAGCCTGTAAGGCTCCAAGTTGAGAGCTGAGAGAGTCGACATGAGAAGCCATGAAATCCCAGCCATAGGGAACACTAGTGGAGGGGGAAGCTCCACTAACAGTGGCCTGTATTCCATATGAGGACTTATAGGATGGGCCAATGTCCATGGGATGAACCTGTGGGTCAGGCTGATAGCCCCAGTCTGAGTTATAGACCCCGTAAGAGTCGTGACCTGGGTCACGCATTTGAGACCCATAACGGAAGGCATCGGCCTCGAAACAATTGTAATTATATTCAGCCATCCATCATGTTTCTCGAGAGCATAATAGCATACACCAACAAACGATCAGCAGAGATTAACACACAAGTGAATGCCTTACGTCTTTTTTTGTGTTTTGATTTTGATGATTTTTTTGTATTTTTAGCGAGATCCGAAGTTCACATAAAATGGGGACCCTAGTTTATTTTTTGTTTTACCGCCGTGTCAGCTAGGGTCTCTCGTCTCACCACGAATGAAATGACTAACTCCGGGGAACTTCAATGGTACAACCAGCCCAGTGAACGAAGAGGAGATTCTTCGATGTCGGGGACTTACGGAGGTCCCAGTGTAGGAGATTCTAGTCCGTTGAGAGGAATTCCCAAACGGAGAGTCCTTCCTTCACCGGGAAAGGGTGATCCTCAAAAAATGAAAAAAAGGATAGAAAAGAGGAATGGATGTATGCAATGGAATGCTGACAGATATATGGAGTGGGAAAACAACAGAAATAACAGACATATAATAAACAAAGAACCAATCAAAACTGACGGTGCTGCCGTGAGCACAACGGGGGCGCGCGCGGGCGCGAAGGTGGAGAGGCACGGGTGGTGCCGAACTTGCAAGGGTAGCCGAAAGGAAGCAGTAGATGTCCCACCGTGATCGCCAATCTGTGAGCGACGTCACGCGGTTCGGGGAAGAGGACGCGGAGCGCGCGCGGGCTCCTCTTTTCTTTCTTTTTGGTGTTTGTTTGCTGCAACACAGAAATAAGAGAAGAGAGAGAAGGGGCCACCACGGGAGATTGCTCCGGCGGGGCGAGCGGGACAAGTATGATATAGCAAAATATGGGGTTTAAACGGCCATAGCGGGAAGTGGCTCGCCGCGGCCTCGGGGGGACGGGAATGGTGCAAAAATTAAATAATAAGAATTGAAACGGCCGTTGGGGAAGTGACTCGCCGCGGCCTCGAGAATATAAGCAGATAATAAGATGACATAATATAGAGAGAATACAAAGAGCGGGAATTTAAACGGCCATTGGGGAAGTGACTCGCCGCGGCCTCGAGAACACAAACAGATAAGAATATAACGTATAAGAACGTGAATTTAAACGGCCATTGGGGAAGTGACTCGCCGCGGCCTCGAGAACACGAATAGATAAGAATATAACATATAAAAACGGGAATTTAAACGGCCATTGGGGAAGTGACTCGCCGCGGCCTCGAGAATATGAGCAGAATATAACAGAGTATAAGAGAATATAAGAACGGAAATTTAAACGGCCATTGGGGAAGTGACTCGCCGCGGCCTCGAAAATAAGATGTGATCGCCAGGGGCCGAAAGACCCCAAAATAAGAAAGTGATCGCGCCTACCTCAAGAGCGGGAGATGGCGGGTTGCTTCTTCCTCTCCCTCCGGCCGGCCGACGGAGAGGGCTTTCCTCGGCTACCCTTGCAAAACAACGACAAACAAATGACAAGTGGATTAGAAAGATGGAGGTGTAGTATTCAAATCCTTGCGATAAAAATAACGAAATGATGGCAAGACACACACCTGGTTGGTGTTATCTTTTAAACCCCTCTCGGACTCGAGTAGGAGGAAAATGAGATGATGGATGCAAGAAGTATAAAAGAAGAGGTGCCCTTATGAAGGGGGATAGAGGATGCGAGATGATGAATGCAAAAGAACTACGAAGAAAAAGGGGAAGAAAAGGCTTATTGGATGAGCCGAGGGTGAAATCCGGTGGAACTCCGGCAGCGTGGGGACGACGTGGAAGCGCGGTGGATGAAGACAACCTTCCTCTCGCGAGCGTGAGCACCCGAGAAACCGGCAGAACCTCCACCTACAAAAGAACCCACGAGTTAGAAAATGACTCCGTAGCCTCTGGGCTCCGGCAGCCTATCGGATCACTTAGAAGCTCCCCCAGAACTGAGGGGGTGGGCCTCTATTTATAGGGCTCCGGAGGGTGGAGGCGTCCAGGACCCTGGACACCTCCATCAGGGCCGAAATAATATTTTATTCTATTTTTATTGATTTTTTTGGAATACTTTTGTGGAGGCGTCCAGGGTCCCGGACGCCTCAAGCAGGTCCACCGAAAACCGACGACGGCCGCACGCGGTTTGGCACAACGCGTGGTTTTGTGAGCGGCGCCTCGTGATTCAGAAATGGGCGCGTCCAGCTGACTGGACGTCTCTATAATTTGGATTTTTTCACACACGACAAACCGTCGTTCGGTGGTCGGCGCCCGTGAGGGTTTTGATGGAGGCGTCCAGGGGCCCGGACGCCTCCAAAATTATATTATTTTTTATTTTTCTTTTGTCTCTTATACCAGGGCTGGCATTTTAAATTTTTTATTTGTTTTTATGGAGGCGTCCAGGGGCCTGGACGCCTCCATTAATATGTATTTTTTATTTATTTTTTTTTGTCTTTTATGCCAACTGGCATTTTATATTTTTTATATTTATTTTTATGGAGGCGTCCACGGGCCTGGACGCCTCCATAAATATATATATTTTTATTTGATTTTTGATTTATTTTTTATGATTATTGATATTATTTTTATTATTTTTGCATTGATGGAGGCGTCCAGGCAGGTGGACGCCTCCATGATTTTAATTTTTTTTATCTTTTTGTCATTGATGGAGGCGTCCAGGCGCCTGGACACTTCCATGATTTTGATTTTTTTTATTTTTTTGGTCATTGATAGAGGTGTCCAGGCGCCTGGACACTTCCATGATTTTTCACGAAAAAAATCAAAAAAATGTAAAAAAAAAATCATAAAAATAGGAAATCACAAGAGTAATTAAAAATGTGAAGGCCGCCTTGGGGTATCATAGTGTAATATGAGATTTACTCAGGAGACGTCAGGAATGGCGTGTCTACAATAAGCTCTCCAAAACACTCCTACGTGACTCTCCAAAGCTAAAAAAGAACTCTCCTCTACATCAATAACATGACACTTTTTTATAGGGCCATAATTACACTGTTGCTTTCTATATGAACACTCTTACAGCTTTTGTTGAAATTAAGCACACCATCTTCTTTTGTTGAAATTAAGCCCACCAAACATTTTCTTCTTTTCACTTTTTCTTTTTTCTCTTTTCAAACGTCGGACGACTGTCTCTCTCTATTTTTCTTCATGTTGCCCGTCTGCGTTCCTGCGTCGGCAGCCGCATTTGAAGAACTCATGCCCACTTTTCCTGTCAGCTACCTTGGCAGCTTTGGCCATCCACGTTGCCTTGTGTGTTTGAAAGCTTTACCGACAGGTGGACCAAGTGTTGCATGCTTTTGGTGTTGTGTTTGATGCCTTAACTGTTACATGCTTTTGTCTTTGCATGTGGAGATGGAGCCCATGTGTTGCATGCATTGCCTTTCACATTACATATTGTGAAGACTTGTTAGCATGGCTCTTGTTGGTGTACGAAGCCAGCTACCTTGTGGAGCCCTCCATGTGTGAAGGGTGGCTTGCTACGTGATGCCCTTTTGCTTCTTCAATTCCTTTAAGACTATGCATGCAGCTATTCATTACATGGCCATTGTTGCCGACGTGTGAAGCTTCTTCAGCGTGAGCCATCCTGCATACTTTTGTGAAGTGAAGCCTTATATCAAATATATCTATATATATCATATATATCTATATATATATCTAATACATATATCACTATATATATCAAATATATATATATATATATATCATATATATCATATATATATATCTAATATATATATATGTATACCTATCATATATATATATATAAATAATTATTTTATTTTTATTTGTTTTTCTTTTTTTTATTTGAACTCAGATTGGGCTTGGTCGGCATGGGCTTTTGGATGTGTGAATGGACTTTGGCCAATTTGTCTTCTTATTTATTTTCTTTTTATTCCTCTTGTTGTGATATTCTTTTGTGCCTGTAAAATAGAATCAAAATTTAATTAAATTAAGCAATTAAATATTTTGATCTGAAGTTAAAATTAAGTGTGATAAATGCATAGTGATTAATATTAAAGCTCATAAACATGTGTTATAATATTAATTAACATGTAAAATTACACACTTATCACACTCCCAACTTACTCATTGCTAGTCCCTTAGCAATGTAAACAATTAAAAATTCGGGATCAACAAGAGTTTACAAAGTTCATACCTTCGTATCTAACTATTCTTTCACAGAAATAACCAAAGATTAGGAATCCGGAAACGTTAACATATATTAGCCTTAGATTTGAAAATTAAGGTACATGATCAAGAATTCAACTCAAAATTCAATAGCACTAGTGCATGTGTAAATGCTAGAGTTATAGCGTGGACAATTGCATCCCCCATTTACTATTCTAAATAAGTGTCTTTCAACCCTGCACCTCTTAGTCAGAGCAGTAAGTGTACAAGATTTTTGTCTGCCTTATTACTTTATCTCTTAGGGATCTTTTTATTTTTCTACACACATGATGCTGCACTACTCTTCACTGTTTAACACGAACCTCAAAGCAGACCCGGTTTCGCAGATCAAGGTTCCCTTTTCCTTTTGACGCGAACCTCAACACGTCTTAGGTGAAGTAGGCCCGGTTACTCAGATTCGGAGCATTTTTCATGGTGTTTTCTTTTCTCTTTTTTTTTTCAATTGTGCTTTTGCACTAATTTGATGGATAACTTGGCAGAAAGCTTATAAAAGATCTCTTTTTTAAGAAGTGCAGAATATCAGACAACATACCCAAAATAGTATAAGGCTTATCCTGCATGTTTCATTAGCGTACAACTTGATTTTCATTTTTCTAAAGTGCACATGAACTTTTAAAGAGATTCTTTGATCAATTTTCCATGACTAGATTAAATAAAATTTCCATCATCCTTCTCCCTAGTCTTTTCTATTCTAGAATTATTTTTAATTCAAACATGAATCAAGAAACTCTAAATGGGGATTTCATCTTTTCATCAATGCAGGATATCATGCAATGACTCATATCAGATTATATTCACATGAAACAAAAAAAAATATTTTTTTCTCTCCCCCCCAACTTGAATGGCATTGTCCTTAATGGCATATATAATAGAAAGAGCAAAGAACAAGTAAATAGAGAATATGGTTGGGATGGAAGGATACAACCCAGTGGATGGGGCAAAGTGACGACGACTCCTTCTCTTCTTGACCTGACAACTGAAAAACAAACACACTAAAATAAAACACCAAATCATAAAAATCTTGGGTTGCCTCCCAGAAGTGCTAAGTTTACCATCTTCAGCCAGACGCATGAAAGCTCAAAAAGGAATTCATTCCTGATCACATAATACTATGGATTCTTTCGGTGATAACAACTCATTTTCCAAGTATGGTTTCAACCTTTGACCATTAACAGTAAAAATATGACCATTTTGGGGATTCAGAATTTGAACAGCTCCATGGTCAAATGCCTTAACAACAGTGAATGGTCCATCCCATCTGGATTTTAATTTACCGGGGAACAAGCGTAGCCGTGAGTTAAAAAGCCAAACCTTTAGATTTTCGTGAAAAATTTTCCTGTGGATATGCTGATCGTGGAAAGCCTTGGTTTTAGCTTTGTAAATTTTGGAATTTTCATAGGCTTCGTTTCTTAGTTCCTCCAGTTCATTGAGTTGTAGGGCTCTTTGGGCTCCAGCTTGAGTTAAGTCGAAGTTAATTTACTTAATGGCCCAATAGGCTCTATGTTAAAGCTCTACAGGCAAGTGGCAAGCTTTTCCAAAAATGAGACGATATGGAGACATGCCAATGGGAGTCTTAAAGGCAGTTCTATAGGCGCAGAGTGCATCATCTAGTCTCTCGGACCAGTCTTTCCTATCATGCCGAACTGTCTTATGCAAGATGTTCTTTATCTCCCTATTGGAAACCTCCACCTGGCCACTGGTTTGGGGATGATAGGGGGTGGCTAGCTTATGAGTGATGCCATATTTGCAAAGCAAAGCTTAGAATTGGGAGTTCGTGGAATGAGACCCCCCATCACTAATCATAGCTCTAGGACACCCAAATCTAGAAAATATATTTTTCTTAACAAATTTCATTACCACCTTATGATCATTGGTCCTAGTAGCAACATCTTCTATCCATTTCGACACATAGTCGACCGCCACCAAGATGTATTTGTTGCCAAAGGATGGTGAAAACGGTCCCATGAAATCAATACCCCAAACATCAAAATTTTCTACAACCATAATGGGGCTTAGCGGCATCATATCTCTCCTAGAATTGTTACCCACGGCTTGGCATCTCAAACATGTTTTAGAAAATTCATAAGCATCTTTGAATAAGGTGGGCCAATAGAATCTACTCTGCAAAACTTTCGCCGCTATTTTCTTTCCTGAAAAATGTCCCCCACAGGTGAGATTATGACAGAAGTTTAAAACAGATTGTTGCTCCTCCTCGGGGACACATCTTCTTATTATTTGATCATGACCCATGTGAAATAGCTCGGGATCCTCCCAAAAGTAGTGCTTAACCTTTGAAAAGAATCGATCCTTCTCCTACCTAGATCACCCTATTGGAATCTGTCTTACTGCCAGGTAATTGACTATGTGAGCGTACCAGGGTGTTGAGGTGTGAGAGATGGAAAGAATTTGCTCATCAGGGAGGGAATCAGACATAGGAGCACTTTCAGGAATCATAATCCTAGAAAAGTGATCAGCCACAACATTCTCTAACCCCTTCTTGTCTCTAATTTCCAAATCCAATTCCTGAAGCAATAAGATCCAACAGATGAGTCGGGGTTTGGCCTCTTTCTTGGTGAGCAGGTATTTCAAAGCAGCGTGATCAGAATAGACAATGACTTTGGCCCCCAAAAGATATGAGCGAAATTTTTCTAGGGCAAACACAACAGCCAAAAGTTCTTTCTCTGTGGTGGTATAATGTAATTGAGCATCGGCGAGAGTGCGACTCGCATAATAGATCACCACAGGTTTCTTATCAATTCTCTGGCCTAAGACAGCTCCTGTAGCATAGTCAGAGGCATCACACATGATTTCAAATGGGAGCAACCAATCAGGGGACTGTAGGATTGGGGCTTGAGTGAGGGCCGCTTTAAGAGAGTGGAAAGCTTCAAGACAAGACTCATCTAGTTGGAATGGAGTGTCCTTGGCTAGGAGCTTAGTGAGTGGACGAGTGATAGTAGAGAAGTTCTGAATGAATCTTCTATAAAAACCCGCATGGTCAAGAAAAGAGCAGATTTGCTTGACAGACGAAGGGGGAGGAAGATTGGAAATTAGATCAACCTTAGCCTTGTCTAGTTCTATCCCCCTCTTTGAAACAACATGACCTACTACAATGCCTTCTCTTACCATAAAGTGACTTTTCTCCCAGCTGAGCACCAGATTAGATTCAATGCATCGGGCCAGCACCTTCTGTAAATTCTCCAAGCAGCAATCAAATGAATCACCAAAAACTGAGAAATCATCCATGAAAATCTCCAAGAATTCTCCCACAATTTCAGAAAAGATTACATCATACACCGCTGAAAGGTGGCAGGGGAATTACAAAGCCCAAACGGCATTCTTCTAAATGCAAACGTGTCATACGGACACGTGAATGTAGTCTTTTCCTGATCTTCCGGGTAGATAGCCACCCGATTGTACCCGGAGTATCCATCCAAAAAGCAAAAATATCTTTGTCCAACTAATTTCTCCAAAATTTGATCAATAAATGGGAGAGGGAAATGATCTTTCTTTGTCATTGAGTTCAATTTTCTGTAATCAATACAGATTCTCCATCCCGTTTGTAGTCTCATTGGGACCTCTTCACCCTTCTCATTTTGAATCACGGTCAGCCCGAATTTCTTTAGAACTACTTGCGTGGGGCTGACCCACTTGTTATCAGAGATGGGATATATAATCCCGGCATCTAACCATTTCACCACCTCCTGCTTAACCACCTCTTTCATGTTAAGATTCAACCAGCGTTGCATCTCCCTACTCGGCTTGGCATTGTCCTCTAAATAGATATGGTGCATACAAACATCTGGATTGATCCCCTTGAGGTCTGCCACTGACCAACCTATTGCCCCCCTATACTCTTTAAGGACAGTTAAGAGTTGGGATTCCTGAGTAGAAGTGAGGTTGAAGGCAATGATGACAGGTAGAGTGTGGTTAGGTCCCAGATATGCATATTTAAGGGAGTCCGGGAGCGGCTCGAGTTCCAGAGCGGGAGGATGTTCCAGAGATGGCAAGATTGGTTTAGACTGAAGTGCAGGAAGTGGTTCTACCCTATACCAGGGTGCAGACGAGAGAGGAGAATTTTGAAGCATGCTACCCTCTTCTATGGTGTCCTCGATGTCATCCGGATTTTCATCAATCACCTCCTCAAAGATATCAATGATATTGTATTCTTTTTCGTGGTCCGGGTATTGAGAAGCCTTAAAAACATTCAAAGCAACCTTCTCTCCTCCAAATGATATATCCACTATCCCTGTGGCACAATTGATGTTGGCCTTTGCCGTAGCTAAGAATGGACGTCCCAAAATAATGTGTGTGCTTTAGATCCTGGGACGATGCCATGTCCAAAATGAGAAAATCTACCGGGAAATAACATTCATGCACCTTGATAATAACATCCTCCAACAGACCCCTTGGTGTTTTAACCTACCTATCCGCCAATTGAAGGATGATTAAAGTGGGTTTTAACTCCCCCAGATCAAACTATCCATAGATAAAGGTGGGCAAAAGATTTACGCTAGCACCTAAGTCTAGCAATGCTTGATCAAAAGTGACTCCACCTATATCACATGAGATTAAAGGGGCTCCGGGGTCCTTCAATTTTTTTGGCAAATGATTCATCAAAACAGCACTCACATCCTCAGACAAGCGGATCTTTTGAGTCACCGCCCTTGACTCCCTCTTTGGAGTACAAAGCTCTTTCAAAAATTTTGCATATGCCGGCACATGCTTGATTGCATCCAAGAGTGAAATATTCATATTCATCTGTTTAAATAATTCCATTAATTCTTCCTGTTGCACCGGTAGTTTCTTGTGAGCCTTCGACTTCAGAGCATCGGGAAAAGTTACCTTAGGCACATATTCTTGGGGTCTTTCATCAACTTTCGCCTTCCCTTTATCCAGCTTCTTCTCTCCACCCTCCGGCTTCTTCAATTCTTTAACAATTACAGGCTCCTCTTCCTCAGCACTCTCCTCTTGGGCCTCTTGGCCCGAACTACTGCCAACTTTCTTAGTTCTATAAGGATTATCTAAAGTTTTTCCGCTCCTAAGAGAAGAGATTGCCTTGGCATTCTCAAATTGGGGACCTGCAGGAGGAGGCGGCTGAGGTTGGTTTGGTTGAGGAAGAATAGGAACTCTTTGGGGGAAGCCCGGAGGTTGGTTCCTTGGGTTAGCCATAGGTTGGCTAGGAAGCTGACCCACCTCTCTCCTCACATTACTTGCTGCTAATTATCCTATCTGACCTTCCAACTTAGCAATGGATTGTTGCTGAGAAAGAATGAGTTGTTGAAGTTGATCGAATTTTTCATCAAAATTGGGCTGCGGAGGTTGAGGAGGGGGTTGGAAGGGAACTTGATTGAATCGGTTAGAAGGATATTGATGCTATTGGCCCTGAGAAAGTTGAGCTTGTTGATACTGGGCCGGAGAATAATGTGATGGGTGTTGAGATTGTTGTGGAAAAGGTGCATTGGATTGAGAAAAATTATGATGAGCTCGGTGAGTTGGGTGTTGAGTTTGGTGAAAAGGAGATTGATAATGTTGATGAGATTGAATTGGGGCATGAAAGGGTTGTTTCTGAAAAGAGGGATTGGATTGGGTAGATGGATATTGCTGGGATTTCTAAGAAAAATTCAGGTGGTTTCTACAGCCTGGATTATAGGTGTTGGAATAAGGATCATAAGGAGGCTTAGAGACACCTTGAGCAGCGAAGATTTGTTCTTGAATGAATGGGGGAAGCTGGGCTGCAGTGGGACAATCAGTTACCACATGATCGGGGCTGGAGCAAAGAGCATAGATCTCTTCATGATTGGGAGCTAAGAATGGTTGAGGTTCAGGACTTGAAGAAGAAGGTTCCTGCCTAGATAGCAATTGATCTAGATTTTGAGCTACGAGATCTACCTTCTCTATCTTCTACGCCAACAATTCCATTTTGTTCAATTTCTGAGTCAAGGCATTGATATCCATCCTATTCTCACACTCAACTTGGCTCTTTACTTCATAAAGCCCACCCTTCTTAGTCGGCCCAATCGTTCTCTCATAGGATGAGAGCGAGGCATGACTAATTGAATTTTTACTGAGCATTTCAAATAAATCATATGCCTCATCTTCGCTCTTACTCATAAAAGCCCCCCCCACATGACGCATCCACCATTTGACAGTAACTATCAGTCAATCCCTCATAGAATGCTTGAACTATTTTCCATCTTGACAGACCATGATATGGGCATTTCCTTAACAAATCTTTCAACCTATCCCATGCCTTATGGATTTGTTCCCCAGGATTTTGTGTGAATCCAGTTATCGCTCTCCTCATGGTATTGGTTCGCCCTATGGGATAGAATTTTTTCAAAAATTCTTTTTGCATTTCTACCCAAGTGTCAATTGATCTATCCAAGGTTTCTAACCGATATTTAGCTTTATCTTTGAGAGAGAATGGGAAGAGAGTTAGCCTGAGAGCATCATCAGAGAAGTTTGGGATTTTCACAGTTGAGTAAATCTGGAGGAACTCATCCAGATGTCTATAGGGATCCTCATTGGTATTGCCATAGAAGGATGGTAACATTTGAATGGTGTTTGATTTAATTTCATATTGGGCTGCTTGATTTTGAGGTGCTTGGGTATAAAATAAAGGTTGGTATTGATCGGGCAAAAAATATTCCTTCATTTGCTTGGGAGCGACTTGTTGAACTTGCTGTTGATTTTGGTTGTGGTCTGCCATGAGGTTAGGTTGATGGTGAGTTCTAGAATGCACTAACCTTTCAATCTCTCCTATGGGTCCTAATAAAGGTGGGTGTAGGGATCTCCTACCTTGCATAAATTAGGACAAAATGAGAGAGAGATTTTTTATGCAGATTTTTTTATTTTTTTTATTTTTTTATTTTGACACAACTTAAGATGAAGAGAGAGAAGAGAATGATTTTTTCCTTTTTTTATTTTTTAGTTTTATTTTTATGCAAACACAAACAAGTTATCACACAAATTACCCTCATGACCTAAATATGTCCTAGACCTGCAAATGGGGTTTCACAAAATGATTAAAGTGAAACTTAAGTTCACCCTCAATATTTCTACCGACCAGGTAAGGGGTGGGGTAGTGGGAGGCTCCCCCTACTTTCGTAGGGACCTAATTATGTCAAACCACTAGCCCGCTTAAGGCGTTTGCTGTCCGACCGTCTTGTCTTAGGCACCGGTTTTCATAAGAGGGTAAACCCAAATAACACTAGAACCATAGTATGATCCTAGGGCCAACGTCTACTGAATTTTATTTATGGCTTAGGTGATGCAAAGATGAAAAAAATTATAGTTTGTGGGCTAAGGAAGGGTGATGAAATCCCCACCTTATCTTGTTTAGGGGTAGTGCCCTTAGCGTGTTTTGAAGAATGAGATGTAACAAATAGGTTCAAATAAGGAGTTTAATATGCAAATGCATGAATAATTATTTTCTAAAATATAAATATGGAATAAAATTAATGCAACCTACATGATGCATGACCTAGAACATGATGTGTGTGATTTCTAATGTTGGAATGAGATTTTTTTTATTTGCTTCTAGTGAAGAGTTTTTTTTATTTACTGAACCTATCTAGCCACAATATGCAAGAGTATTAAGGAAATAACAAAAATGAGAGAGGTTTATAGTACTTACCTGTAACGCAATCCCTCGTTCTCTTTTTTTTATTGGAAGACTAAGAAAAATGAGAACTTACCTCTGGATTTTTTTTTTGATTTTTTTCAGAGAGTATTTTTTTAAAATTTTCAATTGATGTAAATAAATGGCGAATCAACTAAAATACATGAATAATATGCATTTATAATGAAAACATGATAGCATGAAATCAAAAAATTTCTATGATTTTCTGTTTTCTATTTTTTAGAGATTTTTTATTATTTTTTTTAAATTTTATAATAAGAGATGAATGTAAGAAGTTATAAATAATAAAATAACAAAGACATACAAATATATTACAAAATGAAGTCTAAAATGATGTTTTTGTGTGTTCTGATTTTTTTTCTGATTTTTAGAGATTTTTCAAGAATTTGTTATATTTTTTTGATGATTTTTCCGAAATTGAAAAAACAGGACATGTTCCTACGTTTACTGACCTTTAGCGACGCTTGATTTTCCAGGATTTTTCAGAATTCCAGAATTCTTACGTTTGTAGACCTTTAGCGACGCTTCTTGATTTTCTGCGACAGATTATTTCCTTTGAATTTAGGTATGAATTTTCAATATGTCTTTGATTTTCTGATTTTTTTTTCTTTTTCCTGTAAAAGTAAAAATAGAAAAATTAATATACAAATATACAAATCAAACCTAAGAATATCCGACCATTAAAAATTATTTCCTCCCCGGTAACGGAACCAAAAATTGATGCGCTCCGACAAATGTTGTTAAAAATATCGTGCCACAATTTAAAAATTTACCGAACTCACTCACTTAAAAATATTAAAATTCAAGCAAAGTGGTGAATACGGATCGATCCCACGGAGAAGAAATGTTTTCAATTAAGCATGGAGGAGAATTCTTGTATTTGAAAAATCCGAAGTTTTGAATGAGATTAAACTATTGGAAAGGAAACTTGCATGAAAACTAATTAAAGAATATGAGAGGGTTAAGGAGAGAAATTAGAAAGAGATAGAAAGAGAATGACACAATTTACCAAACTCTGAATTTTATTGCTATGAAAGGTGACATGTTCAACTCTAATAAAAATGAAAATATAACTTGCAAATAAGAGAGAGAAAAAAAGAATAAGAGCCAATAGGATGAAGAGTAGTCGCCGTCTCTGCCGTGCCGAGTTTTGAAATTTCACTCCATCATGGAAGTAGACGCTGCCGAGAAGACGAGAGGAAGATGATCCGCCTTGAGATGTGTGAAGAAGTAGGGAAGAGGGAGATAGATAGAAGAAGTGGGAAAAATATCAAGTTGAACACACTGAAATTATATTGAACACAGGGGTTGAAAAGAGGGAAAATAACTTAAAATTCAAAGAGAATTAGAAGAAATAGAAGAAGAGAAAGTTGTAGAGGGCGAAGAGGGAAGAAGTTTGGTGAAGAACTCAGAGACAGAAAATGAGAGGACGAAGGTGAAAAATGTGAAAAGCCGGCATCTATGGGCGTGGGTGAATAGTGATTGGGAAGAAAATAGAACCTTAGAAAATTAAGTATAACTTAAAAATAAAGAAGAGTTGGAGGAAGTGGTAGAAAAAGAAAAGTTAGATCTACAAGAGAGGAATAACTTTTATGAAGAACTCAGAGAGAAAAGTGGATTGGAAGAGTTTCAAAATGGAGAAATGGCAGAGACTATAATCTCGGATGAACAGTGACCGCACAGAATATCAAGTTAAAAATTGGGGAATAACTCAAAAATAGTGGAGATTTAGAAAAGGTGATAGAAAGAGAAAATGACGAACACTTAGAGATGGAAAACGTTACTGAAGAAAGTAATTCCAAATAAAGAATACACATGCATCTAAAGGGGCTATGAATGGCTAAAAATGACTAAGAGTATAACAATATGAATACAAAACACTACAACAACCCAAAACCCACAAACACAAGCTCTCCAAAACACTCCTACGTGACTCTCCAAAGCCAAAAAAGAACTCTCCTCTACATCAATAACAGGACCCCTTTTTATAGGGCCACAATTACACTATTGCTCTCTATATGAACACTCTTACAACTTTTGTTGAAATTAAGCCCACCACCTTCTTTTGTTGAAATTAAGCCCACCAAACATTTTCTTCTTTTTACTTTTTCTTTTTTCTCTTTTCAAACGTCGACCGGCTGTCTCTCTCTATTTTTCTCCATGTTGCCCCTCTGCTTTCCTGCGTCGGCAGCCGCATTTGAAGAACTCATGCCCACTTCTCCTGTCAGCTACCTTGGCAGCTTTGGCCATCCGCCATCCACGTTGCCTTGTGTGTTTGAAAGCTTTGCCGACAGGTGAATCAAGTGTTGCATGCTTTCGGTGTTGTGTTTGATGCCTTAACTGTTACATACTTTTGTCTTTGCATGTGGAGATGGAGCCCATGTGTTGCATGCATTGCCTTTCACATTGCATATTGTGAAGACTTGTTAGCATGGCTCTTGTTGGTGTGCGAAGCCAGCTACCTTGTGGAGCCCTCCATGTGTGAAGGGTGGCTTGCTACGTGATGCCCTTTTGCTTCTTCAATTCCTTTAAGACTATGCATGCAGCTATTCATTTCATGGCCATTGTTGCCGACGTGTGAAGCTTCTTCAGCGTGAGGCATCCTGCATACTTTTGTGAAGTGAAGCCTTATCATATATCACATATAATATATCAAAAATATATATCATATATATCTATATATATCTATATATATATCGCTATATATATCATATATATCTATATATATATCTAATATATATATATGTATACCTATCATATATATATATATATATAAACAATTATTTTATTTTTATTTTTTTCTTTTTTTTATTTGAACTCAGATTGGGCTTGGTCGGCATGGGCTTTTGGATATGTGAATGGGCTTTGGCCCATTTATCTTCTTATTTATTTTCTTTTTATTCCTCTTCTTGTGATCTTCCTTTGTGCCTGCAAAATAGTATCAAAATTTAATTAAATCAGGTAATTAAACATTTTGATCTGAAATTGAAATTAAGTGTGATAAATGCATAGTGATGTATATTAAAGCTCATAAAAGGGTGTTATAATATTAATTAACATGTAAAATTACACACTTATCACTAAGTTCCTCTTATGTTTGGTTTGCCCAATACCCTTGGCATGATTCCTCTCCCTCACCTTCATCCTCTTGAACTGACCCCAGCCCGGTGCGTCCCTGGTCGCCCCAGCTCGGTGCACTCCATCCCTTTTCTTGCCCGGCACAGCCTTCCTGGCCAATGCGCTCTTTGCCACCCCAGCCCAGTACACCTTCTGTCTTCTTAGCACGGTACACCCCTCCAGCCCTTTGTACCCTCCTCGACTGGCACACCAGTCACTCTTCTTACCCGGTGCACCCCTGGGTAGTCTCAGAGGCGCCTTCCACTCGTCGTTTCTTCTGGGTTTTTCGATGTTTTATCAAAGGTGCTGCTGCCTCTGGCACCCACCTCAAATTTTCGGGTTCTGCCACTCCATGTGGGCGCATTCCCTTTATCTCCCTTACCATCCAGGTCAAGGGGAGATGCTGTCGAATTTTCGTCAGAAATAATAGACATTTTAATAGGGTAAAAAGGAAGCAACAAATGAATGGGACAATACTATGCTTAAAGACAAAAGGAAGCAACAAACAAATGAAATGACTAATAGCAAAGTGCTTCGACTAAGACAATGGAACTATTGGCAACACGAGGAGAATCAGACTGGATAATAACCAAGCAAATCCGAACACTTGTCATGTACTGAAGAAAGAAGAGGAGACGATTAAGAGAAAGGAAGAGAAAACTCACGTGAGCTACATAAAACCGAGGAGGAGAAGAGAAGAAAAGACATAAGAAAATGAGGTGAAAAGAAACCCCTCATAGCTCTTGGGCGGTACACCTGCCCTTGAACCTTCTTCCGCGGCACAACCCTGGCCTTGTCCTCGCCGGCACACTCCAATCCTGCTTAGCCCGGCACACCCCAGTCCGCTTTTACCCGGTACACTCACCGCCAGCCCCATACGGCACACACCAGCCCACGCCTTCCCCAGCACACCAGCCCAAGCCCCAGCCCGGTATGCCCCTTTGGCGCTTTCCCCGGCACACCAGTCCAAGCCCCTGCCCAGTACGCCCCTTTGGCGCTTCCCCGGGACACCGCTCCCACCCCGGCTCATCCCAGCCAGTCACACCCTGGCCTAACCCTGCTCGGCACAGCCTAGCTCAACCCCTCCATCCCGGTACACCTGTCCATGCCCAGCCCGACACCCCTCGCCCAGCCTTACCGGGCACACCCCCAAGCCTACACTAACATCCCCTTCAGCCCAGGCTATTTTGCACAGACTCAGCCTCAGATTGCACCGACCTGATCCCCCGGTTGCACCGACATTGTCCAGACGTTGCACCGACCTAATCCCTATTTGCATGGACTCAGTCTCTGATCGCATAAACGTTGTCCCGACCTTACACCGACTCAACCCTCTCTTGCACCGACTCAGTCCCCCTTGCACCGACCTCTCCTCAGCCTCCCGATGGCCCACTCCCTCATGCATGATATAAATGTAAATAAAAGACATACGATGGTAATAGTGATTGAAACAAATAAAAAAATATAAAGTAAAATAAATAAAACACATGAAAATTCCAATAAAATAAATAAATAAGCAAATGAATATATATATATATATATATATATATATATATTTGAACGCGTAAAAAATAAATAAAAGAAAAAGGGAGAACGTGTGCAATAAATAGAAGAAAAATAGCAAGACCACCCCAAAATGTGAAGTGAGCAATAAAAAAAATATATAATTAAAATTCAGATAACAAAAAGAATGTTAAAATCTACTCTGTAGTCCCGTCTCTTCCCGTGACCCGGTGCCAAAGGAATAATGACGCTATCCCGGCAGGTCGGGTCTGAGCCTTGGGAATTATTCCAACATGGCCGTGACTCGACATTACTTTGGGCCGACATCCCGATCAATCAGACCCGCTTCTCGGCCGGATCCTTTCCGACCCATGATTGAATTTGCTATGGACTCGGCAGACATTTGAACGGGTTTACCTCGATTTTCACCGCTTTCTTGTTTTGGGCTTTCGTCCAATTATGAAATGGTCCGCGAAGTGACCGACACATCTGAATGCTTGCACCCCGATGCGGGCTCCTAGTGTAGTTTATTCTTCCCCATACTTTTGCGATTAGTATTAATTCTTTCAGGCCGTAGGTCCCTTAATTCCGGAAATCAATCAAGGGTGTTCCCTCGTATGGGGGATGTAAATGATGTCGTGACCTTTATGGCACGGAGGGATTTGGTCCCGACCCGAACTACACAATCACCTGGCGAAGTAAGATCGAGCGCACATGTGGCTCTCCGGAGCCCAAATAAATCGTCACTTTGTGACTGGCACGTCCACGCACTTAATAAACCGATAAACAAATAAATCACGATCTCAATGAAAATACGTGCGTCCACAAGTCAGGCACGCCCAATGGGATCGATCCACCCTTCATTTCTTTGTCGGAATTAGGGGCCCTGCGGCCCCCTTCTTGTAATACTAATTGCGCTATTTTTGCAAATGAAGGGAAATCGCACTTTGACACCAGGGATGACGACCACCTTCGGTTCCCATCCCGTCAAGAGCCACGTCAGGGGTGGCTATCTCGCCGTCCCCCTTAACTTCGGGAGCTTCCCTCCCGTGGTTGGCTTCCCCAACTTCCTTGGGGTGACCTTCGTCAACATACTGGACGTGGAAGCGTCCGACAAGCCCAAGACCAGCACTCCCACCCAGGGGGTCACTGAAGCTGCCGTCGATCGAGCCTCGGCCAGAAACAACAGCACCATCCCGACTGGGACGCTAAGCTGCAACGTGCACCACGTGCACCAGACTGCTGGCCCACCTCACTAGGGATCGGCATCTCACCGGAGGCGGCTCCGAAGGAACAATGCTGGCGCGACTCCGGGGCACCGAATCTCCAGCTCCGGGAAGTCCATGACCGTCGGGAGCATCCGAGTCCACCTTGATGGACAGAGGTCTGAAGTGATTCCGGACTGCATCGTACCAACTGTTCCGGTCTGCAACTCCTTCCAAGGGCTAGAGAAGATGAAAGACAACGTGATGCCCGCCATCCCGGCCGCAGCATCGAAGAACATGCCGGTTCACAAGCTGGCTAAGCTCAAACAAGTCTGGATCCCCAAGGAAACCCAGACCACTGCACCCGCCCCAGCAGGGCCCAGCTGCATCCGCCCGAGAAGGACCCGACGAGATGAAAGGGTCGAAGTGACGCCCCCGGTCTACCAGCCGGCATCTATTACACCGACACCGCCAGAAAATATCCACCGCCAGCACCACAGGCGTCGACACCAAGGTGCCCGCCCAAGGCCTGCAGATGGCACTCCTGTTGCTGTCGTCGGCACGCAATCACCGGCTTCTCCCCCTGACCAGGAGTGGGAAGGGATGGAGCAAGCCATGAGGAATTACCTCCGAGGCCCGGGGAGCACCCCTTCGGGTCGCCAACGACTACTGGGGGCAATGGCCTCCGCCTTCCAAGAAGAAGAAACCCGACCTGTGCCCAGCGCAAAATCGAGGAACCATTCTGAGGAGCTACGTCAGTCCCCTTTGCGGGAGGAAGCGGAGCCTTGAAGATCGGTCTTCGATAGACTAGTGTTCCCAGGCAGGCCGTCGAGAAGGATGGCAAGAAGAAATAGAAATTGGAGAGTCTACACCTGCAACATGGCAGGAGTGTTTGGTCGGTATGGAGCTCTACCTACTGACCCCGAAGAGGTGGCCAGACTCGCCGCGAGACCCGATCCCCTGACCAGAAGAGGGAGAGTGGCAAGCGAGGTGGCGCAGGTGGGCGCTGAAGAGACCTCCTATGAAGAACCCTCCACGGCTCTGGACGCCAATGTCATCACTACTGGGGGCACCAGCGGCGGGCCGTCTACGTCATCAGAAGAGACACCGGCTAAAGAAGCAGGGGGTATTCCTAGTCTCCCCACGAATGACCGTGCAATGTTGTATATGGTACAACAGTACCAGCGGGAGATCGAACTGTTGAAGAAGCAACTGAACGAGAGGAGTGCACAACCCTCGACATCTGGGCAGACCGAGGCTTTGCTCGAAGCGCCCGGGGGCAACGTGCAGTCTTCTGAAGCGCCTCCGCAGGGAGTAGCACCTTCGCTGATACCCAGCTACACTAGATGCATCCCCCAGCAACAGGCACAACATACAACACTGACCCCGCCGCCTGTTTTGTCCTTCCAAGGGTCTCCTATGGCCCCGCAGGCGACAGTGCTGACTACTCCAAGGGCACAGCCTGCCCACTTTTACCCAAGCCCGGTCGACCCCGCAGCAGTCAGCCGATTGATGCTTGAACAGATGATTGACATGAAGTTGGTGGAGAGGGGAGATGGTGATCAAACGCCGTTTGACGTCTACCGAGTGCCCTACCCGGCTCATTATGCGCCAAGAAATTGCCAGTCAGCATCACCAAGCTGTCGAAATTCAAAAAGTTCAACGGGCAAGGGTCTCCCAAGGAGCACATTGCCTATTATGTGAATGTCATGGGAGATCTGGCTACTGATGAGGCTTATCTCCTCAAATTCTTCAGCTCAACACTCACTGGGCTTGCCTTTGAATGGTACTCAAGCTTGCCCGTCGGGTCCATCATTGACTGGCCTGATATGTAGAAAAAGTTTAAAGAAATATTTTATATTGACGAACGGGAGGTCACTGTGGTAGAGCTCTATGTCACGAGGTAGAGAAATGATGAGTCGGCACTCGACTACATTAAAAGATGGAGGAACCTCAGTATGAGGTGTAGACGTCCCCCACATCAGGAGGACGCAGTGCAGATTTGCAAGCAGAACTTGAAGAAAGAAATCCTAGAAAGGATGATCGGCACCGAGGTCAAGACATTTGACCGCCTTAACAATATAGTGGCTGAGATTGAGGCATTCCATGCCCGGTACTCTTCCACTCCGGCCGCATCAAGCCAGAGAGCTAGGCAGGACGAGAAGAAGCCAGTTCCCCCAGAGGTGCATGCACTGGACTTCCAGACCTTTGAGAAACAAAAGGAAAAAGCTAAAGGGGCTGCCAACCCTCCTCTGGCCAGATCCACGGAACGGCGGGAAGGTCCCTCACTGAGGGAGGAAATGAGAAATAAGATGTACTCTTTCTCTCGAGACAAGTCCCGACTCCTGTTCGAGTGGGCAACTAGCTACAATAAAATTACGTTGCCAGAACCGAAGAGGCCCGGTGACCTAAAGAAGAAGGATGACCCGCGCTTCTGCCAGTACCACCGGATGCTCGGGCACACCATTGAAGACTGCTACGTCTTCAAGGACGTCATTGAGTCCTTAATCAAGAATGGAGAGCTAGACATGGGGGAGCACAAAGTAGATCCTCCACAGCCGCATAAGCTACCCAACTTGGCTCCCACCGTCAACATGGTGTCGTTGTACCAAGACTTGCCTGAAGAGTGGGCGGAGGCCAGTACCCGCGCCACCTATGAAGCTTTTATCATGGCGCCTACTCAAGACCAAGGGGGCTGGCAAGCTGTACCTAAGAAGAATAGAAGAAGACGGACCCCTCGGCCCACCCCAAAAGTTCATGTAAGGGGTGTCACACCCCAGCCAGCACCGCCGCCGGTGAACCCCGTCTGGTCTGACACAGCCCCTCGGCTAGTCATGAGGCGGCCAACTCACAACAAGAAAAAGTACATCCCGATGCGGGTGCACAAGGAAACCAGCCCGACGGTTGAAAGACTCCAGGCTATTATTGATGGGCTCAAAGACTATGAATAGCCCGAAATCTAGCCTGTGGAACTGAAAGAGTATGTACCCTGGGAGGAGTTCGAGTCACTCAAACTGGCTCCAGGAGCAGAAGCCGAGGCAGAAGAAGAACCTCCCCTGTAGGGTGGGCCTCCCCAAGAGCAGCCACCGGCCGCCACAGAAAAGAAGAAGAAGAAGAGAAGGCTCAAAAATAAGAAGAAAAAGGAGGTCATCGTTACCTGCAATTCCCTCTTGGCATTGTTTGATACCGCCCTCTCCCTGGAAGAAAAAGAAGAAGAGCTACCCCATGAACCAGCGGAGGCGAATCAGGCTGAAACATCTACTTCCCAACATGCCACCAGGTCGGGAAGGAAGTGGGGACGCCCTCCTCAGGCTAACCATAACATCATGCTCAGGGGAGAGCAACCATACCAAGTCCCCGGCCCAAGGTTCGAGGCACGGAGATCCCTCCTCCGTCATGTCTCTATCCTGAAGGATCCAAAAGCCGGGGCACTCCTTCATTCACTGAATTCCTATTGGCCCGAACGGAGAAGTAGCCACGCCCCCAAGGGTCCTGGTCGACCAAAGAAACAAGCAGCCTCCTATCTCCACCAGCAGCAACCCCTCCCCAGCCAGAGGAGGAATTTGACGGCGTCCCGAACCTTACTGAAGGTCATGCAAGAAAAGGGGGAAGCCTAGCAGGCTCCACAGGCTCAAACAGCCACAACAGAACCAATAAAGGAGGCACCCTCTGATCCAGCACCCCAGGTCCAAGGTAGGGGCATGCGTAGCAAGGCCGAAGAGATGAAGCTACTCAAGGTGCAGGCTGCCGACTGAATAGTCAAACATCTCAAGAAGATCCCGGCCTGGTTCACCGTCTGGGAGATGCTGTCCTTAGATGAAGAAACACGGCAAGCCATTATTGCTGCACTCCAGACGCCAGCACAACTTGAAGCCTGCCTGGAAGAGGTTTCACCTGAAGTGGCCATGGCCTTCACAGAGGATGACATGCTCCTGCCCACCTGCAGTCATAACAGGCCACTTTACATGAAGGGGCAGTTGAATGGGCAACCTATCAATAGGGTCCTGATTGACCCAGGAGTGGTAGTGAACATACTTCCCTACCGGGTGTACCAGAAATACTACTTTGATGTAAACCTGGTCTAGGTTAGGAACGTCAAGATTACTGGTTTCAACCAGAAATGCGAGGTACCCATGGGGGTCACAGAATTCAACCTGACCTTTGAGGACTTCACCACCAAGGTCCAGTTCCATGTCATCAACTCCAACACCTCCTACAAGGCATTGCTTGATCGGCCTTGGCTACACCAGAATAGGGTGGTGCCCTCCACCCTGCACCAATGCATCAAGTACCCTTGCGAGGGGAAAGAAGTCAGAATCTTCACCGATCTCCACCCATTCGAGGTGTTCAAGTGTCATTTGTCAGATGCCAATCTGTACTTAGAAAAGGCGAAGCAAGCTCCTCAAGTCGCCCAAGACAAAGGAAAGAAGAAGATGGAGTCGGGGGGTTGGTTTCCTCCACCGCCCCCAGGCTATGTGGCTCCCCCACATGTACCATTGATTACAGAAGAAGGAGGGGTGTTTAAGATAGCTCCCCTCGCCATCTATCCTACACCGGGGACGCCTTGTCTCGAAGACCTACTAGAGGATGTTAGAGTCCCGTCAGGGATCATCAAGCCCGTAGTAGAAGTCGACTGCCAAGCAGCCGAGCAACAGAGAATTTTTGAGGTGCCTAACCCTGAAGGGCCACCTACTATCTTCTATGTGGCCGGGGAAAAGCCAGTCAGGGGAGATGATGATTGTCGACTCCCTGACGAACTGCATGACCCGCACGTTTCCATCTTGGGGCTCCCTCACATGACCGACCGGGCAGTCGAAGTGGTTAGAAAATAAAGAATCCCCCTTTATCAACCCTCCAGTCGGAAGGAAATATTTGAAAGGATGTGGAACCCACCGAACCTGGATCAGAGGTTGCTGTAAATCACTAAGCACCCCGGTCTGGGCTTTTCAATTGAAGATTATTACGAAACTGACGTTATATCGATTTCGGCCCCATCCGGCGATGACCCTGCCAAAGCTACAGGCCCGCGGGAAGCCCGCCGTAGTACATATCCCACGCCTTCGGCTGAGGAGGTGCAAGATGAAGAAGTGTTCCTTTGGAACCCCCTCCGCCGCGGCTGCACGGGGGAGACCTCCCCCTCTTCCGAAGGGTCGACCTCATGGGATCACACCACCGGGGCGCCCTCACCCCCGCCTGGCGGCGAAGCAAGGATCGATGGTGTGAGCCATGCTTCAAGTCCTCCTCGATACGACCCCATCTTGTTTGCTCTGTATCACAGGCAACAACGGGAGATCAAGATGCTGAAGGCTCGACTGGTCGATTTAACTGCGCTCGTGTCCGAGACGCTCAAAGGCTCTTTCCGCCCGTGAAATGAAGGCAAATCCTAGTCCCGGAACACCAGTCCCGGCACCTCCAGTCATTCAAGGAGGGAACCGGGACACATAGCCGGTTCTCCAGCCAGGCGACTGATCAGGCAAGGCTTTACACTACAAGAGAAGCTGCGGAAGCCCTACTCCTTCCCAAGGGAAAAGACTCGAGGCATCTTCGACTGGGCCTGTCACTACGGCAAAGTCTCCCTCCCGAAGTCCAAGAGGCCGCAAGATACCCGAAGAAGCGGCGACCCTCTGTTCTGTCCCTACCACCAGATATTGGGTCATCCAATTGAGGACTGCTACGTCTTCAAAGATATTGCTTAGGACCTGGTCAACAGGTGTAGACACGCCAAAATTGATGCTATGATGAGTAAATTTCATGTCACCACATGATGCCCCAAAATGGGCTTCAATACTAGCTTAATATGAAGTTTTTCTAATTTATTTGGTATTAGCGCCTGAAGGCAGGGTGTCATTTAACTGATGACTGGATGGGTGTCGTGGTTTCATAAATCAACGACTGTTCATGCAGGCATTATTTCCTTGTTTTTACGAAACCTAATTAAAATGAAATTCAAAGAATTGACGCCAGCTTCTGGGGCGTTGATTATTTGACGCCATTTCATAAAGGCGTCATTTCTCATTTTTAAATATGGAAAGTCATTTATTTCTATAATTAAACCCAGGTATCAATGACTGCATGGCTGTCGTCATTTCAAAATAGCGACCCTCTCCATGTCGTCATTTCATCTTCCGTCTCGTGTTCATCTGCTACCTTCCCGTGAAGCATCTTTCTTCATTTTAACACCCTATTCGATTGGGGAAGGGAGATCCTTGCTGGATGATGTCTATCCTTGTTTTAATCTCATTAGAATAAGGATTTTAACCCTATAAATACCCCCATGGTGTCCCTCGCGCGCGAGAAGTTGAATAAGAGAGAACACACACGGAGAGCTTTTACTGACGAACAGAGAGGGAGAGAGTTTCTTTTGCTAACAACTTCTCTGCAGGTTTTACTTCCTCCAGGCATTTTTTCCTTCACGGCGGTGCTCTTCCTCCAGGCGCTTCCTCCTGCGTCTGAAGCACTACCTCTCTCTCCCTTTACTACTGCTACAAACAGTAGAAGGGCGCCCATTCTCTCTTAGCTTATTTCTTCTTTTAACCTCATCTCAAGCACACGGTTCTAGCTATTTTGCTAGAAGCATAGCATATCATACTGTTGTTGTTTGCATCATAACATACACATATCCTCACCTTTTGCTCCATCTTAGGGGTTTTAAACAAACACACATTGTGTGTTCATGCTTATGTTGCATAGCTTTTTTAATCTCTTTGGAGCATTGATACTACACTTTGGCTAATCCACATATTTGCTTGTTTTTGCTTGTTTTTCAAGGGTAATCAACATAAAAACCCCCTTCATTGGTCGACTGGTAGAAGGAGGAAGGAAGAACTCACTTTCACCCACTTTTCACAAGGTACATGCGATCATCCCTTTGTTTTTTGAGGTAACCCCTCTGGCGATCACTCTCCTTAGAGCATCACATGCTCCTCTTTTCCTTATTTCATACATATCATGGTTAGCATGTCCATCTCTTTTTCTTAATTCCCAATCATCTCTTCTTTTAGAGAAATTTTGATTTTTCTTTCTCTTAAAATGTCTATGTGACACGTTCACAAATTGGCGATCACGGTGGGACTCTTGATGTTTTTATTTTGATTACCCCTCCATTGGCACCCACGTGTGCCCCTCCCTTTGGCACCCTCGCGTGCCCCTCCTTTGGCACCCACGTATGCCCCTCCTTAGTGCTCCACGTAGCACACTCCCTTTGTGCACCACGTGCACATCTCCCACTGGATTAGCCAATTTTGAATTGTCCATATCATTTTAAAGAAAAGAAATTTGATTTCTATTGATTTTCATCATTTTTTGTTCTCTGGAACTGATTAGCGACTGCCATGCAGCCGTTATTTTGACATTCAGCGACCGCTCACAGAGGCGCTGTTTGTATTTATTTTTCAGAATTTACATCATTTTTTAATCAACGCCCCTCCACAGAGGCGTCATTCTTGCATTCAACACCTCACACTAAGGCGTCGTTTTGTGATTACTATTGATTTTCTTCACTATTTCTGATCACTGTTCACTGGTACCTGACGCCCCTCCGCAGAGGCGCCATTCATCTATTTAACGCCTAATTCCAAGGCGTCATTTCTCAATTACTGTTATTTCCCCAATCCCGATCACTGTTCACTGACATCTAACACCCCTTCACAGAGGCGTTATTTGCATATTCAGCGCCTCACACCAAGGCACTATTTTACTTCTTGTCCACTGTTTGCTACTGTTTATAGTGATTAGCGACTGACGTCTAGTCACTGTTTATTGAGGCCGCGACTTCTGTCAGGTCGTCATTTCGTTCTGTTTTCACAGAACCTTGGTTCTTGCTGTTACTTTCATCTGTTAGCTTCATTTGCTGGTTATTTGATTATCACTGCTTGATCTCCCTGCATTAGTGTGCATTCTAGGGCATTTGGTTGAGAGACCTCCTCTCTCTACACTTCTAGGATTCCACACCCCTTTCTTGGAATTGGAAGGACCCTCCATTGAGCATTCCATCTCTTTGGAGTGAAAATTCCTTTTCCAAGGCCTCCGTAAGTCCCCACACCCGTGGATTCCCTCACGGACGCCGGGCCGGTTGTACCATTTGAAGCACCCGGAGTTTAGTTAACCCATACGTTGGTAAGGAGAGAGAAAGAACTTAGTTGACCCAGAGATTACACTCAAACTCTCAATTAGGACCCACATTGAAGAGAGAGAATTGATTACACCATTAAAACCCATTTTAATCTCAAGAAAAACCTTAAAATCTTGGGTTCATTACAACTTGTGTGTACAATTTGCTTGATTGGGGTTGACTATCTCTTACTTATACTTGTTGGTTTGAAATACTTTCCTCTCCTTAAACATGAAACTTTGTTCAGGTAAAATCATTAGCATGGCTAACTATGGGTACTCCTATGATGGTTATGAGGAGGGTCAATTCGACCAACCCTATGAGGTCCCCCCTCAAGATTCCATTCATTATGAGGGAAATTATGCTCCCTCTCATGCTTATTATTCACAAGTTCATGTGGTTGATACCACTTCTCAAGAGGTTGAGCCTTCCTCCCAAGCTCAACCTACCACACAAAACACATCTGGGGACGCTGCCCCATCCCTTAATCTTAATGATTTGATCCAGGCTTTATCTCAATTGGATGATTCCCAACGTCAGGCGGTCCAGGCCACCCAAAAGGGGAAATCTGTCCCATCATCGTCCAACCCTCCTCAGGCCACGGGTGGCCATTCCATTAATACCCCCAATGACTAGGCGGTCGCACATAGGGTGCCTTCGCGCCCACCAACTCCCATTATGGCTACGTCGGCTCAACCGGCAAGTCACTCAGTTGCTAGGCCCCAACAACCTCCACTTCCTCAATTCTTAAGGAGGCCTATGCCGAATCCATACTCTTCTAATCCGGCCCCAGCCGAGTCCAACACCAACACCATTCTCCTCCAGAAAATTGCAAGCATGGAGGAACAGATGAAAAAGGTCACGGCACCGAAGACCGCTCCAGAAGTTACTCTTCCTACCTTGCCAGTTTTTCATCTACTTCCATCCGAGATGCCCAACTTTCGGCTATATAATGGAACGAGCAATCCGTTCATTCACTTAAAAGACTTCATGTATGAGGCATCATTCTGGCAGGACAACAAGACTTCCTTAGCTTAACTTTTTAGGCAGTCATTAGATGGCCCAGCACTTGAGTGGTTCTATTCTTTGGAGCCAGCTGAAGCCGGTGACTTTGATGTGGTTCAGCAAAAATTCTTACAAAAGTACAAGGATCGTGTGGGTTCATCTTTGTCAATCACGGATTTAGTTGCTGAGAAGATGAAGCCCGAGGAGGACTTCATTTTGTTTGCTGATAGGTGGAGGGCAATGGCCGAGAGATTGAAAGATACATTGTCGGAAATGGAGCAGGTAAAGATGGTCATATCAAACTCTACTCCATAGTTCCGTCACATTTTGGCTATGAATAAACTAAGCACAATGGAAGAGCTCTATGAGAGAGCGAGATACATACATACTCAAATGAAAGACTCACCCATCATGGGCATGTTTGAACAGAAACCCAGGCTGGTCAGGAAGACCACCAATGTTAACAATAGTGGTGGCACAACCGAGGGCACCGTGACAAATGAGCAGGTGGGCGTGGTTGGTAATCCCGCACCTTTCCGCCACCCTAACCCAAGACCTCCACAACCTCCACAACAACTCCCTTCTTTAATCCTACTCCCCAAGCAAACATCACCTCTCGCCCCTTCCATCCTCTTCCATAAAATCAAGCCATCTAGTCAAACCCACCAATTCCTCAGTAATACCATCAAGTGCCACCACCCACCAACTATGGTCCCCAGCAGCCAAGAAGACCACTAGGCCCCAAAAGGGCCCAATACCCTCCGTTACCCGAGAGCCTTCCTGATATCTTTAATGCACTCATGGCCGCCAACCTGCTCACCTTGCCAAAGGAAAGAACGGCCTGGCCCGCTAATATGGACACCTCTCGGTATTGTGTTTTTCATCGACAGCCTGGTCATAATGTAGATCACTGCTTCCATTTTAAAGATTATATCTATGACTTGAATGATCAAGGTGGTATTAATTGGGACGAGATGAGGAAGTTCATTGCAACCTTGAAGGCAAGAAGACCTCCCCGACAGCAATATGCTCAGCAGCCGCCTCAGCAGTAAGTTCAACCTCCTCAACAGCAGCAGCAAGCTCCCGCACCTCAACCGGACATGAGGATTGTCCATAATCCACTGTCGGAGCACCCACCGAATCAGCAAGTAAATCATGTTACGTCCTTCTCTGAAGTGGAAAGAGGACAAGGATGGCACGAAGGGAACGCCTCTGTCGGGGCCATAAATCAAACTCCAACCCAACCACCCCGTCTCTTAAGAACACCTCTCCATCCAACGCCTTCTCCCCAACCCTCACGTCCCCTTTTACGCACTCCTAATCACGTTCCCCCCACTACCACTAATCCCTTACCAACAAGGCCACTCCTCATTCGACCTCCACCATCTTCCACACCACAACAAACTCCCCCTCTCGTCACCAATTCCGCTCTTTTGCCGTCTAGGCCACTCCTTATTCGCCCCTCACCAACGCTTAATTCCACCACTGCAACCAATCCTATGCCACCACAACCCACAAATCCTCCATTTTTACCCAGACCTCTCCTCATTCGGCCTACACCTCCCTCAGCTATTCACACACCTCCTATTACTCCCGTTACCACTGTCCCTCAGCCAACAAGGTCCCTCAGAAGGGTTCCTTCTTTGGTCACTCCATCAACACCTGTCAATCCAATTATCCCCTCTTCCTCTTCCATCAACCCTCCACCTACCCACAACCCGACATAGGCACGATCATCACAAATCACGGTGCTCTGCAGTGGATGAATCTTCCATCGTGTATTTCCGCAAAGGGAGCTGGAGCCCACGCAGGGACAAGAAGAGCAAGAGCAAGAACAAGAATCCATACCGGGCATGCAATATGATTTGCTAAAGCACTTGGACAAAACCCCGGCAAGGATTTCCATTCTAAAGCTGATAAAGAGATCCACCGTTCACCAGCAAGCTTTGAGAGAATATTTACAAAAGTGATGGTTAATGAGGATATCCTAGCTGAACAAATTACAACAGTTTTAACACCGGCGTGTGATCAGCCAGCTATTACTTTCCATGAGCATGAGTTAGCTCCCCAGCCGGCTAGAAAATATGCATTGTGCATTACCGTCAACATTAACAAGGTGGCAGTTAAACAATGCTTGGTGGATACGGGAGCGTCTATTAATGTGTTGCCTCCGAGCAATTTGAAGATGTGTGGCATTCCGGACGGTCAGATTCGGCCATCTAACATTACAGTGACTGCCTATGACAACACGAAGAAACCTCCCCTGGGGATGATTACTCTGAAAGTTGGTTTGGGTCCCGTCTCAATCACAGCGGATTTCCACATCCTGGATATGGACCCAACCTTCAATGACATTTTGGGCCGCCCTTATATCCAAGAACTTGATGCGGTGCCTTCTACCAACCACCAATGCATAAAGTTTCCACACAAAGGGTGCATCATCAAAGTCACTAGCATGCCCATTTTACCATCAGAGGATATACATTCTGCAACATCAGTACCTTCCATATGGCCTTCTAATAGGCCTTTGCTCTCAGTGTTAGATGTTGCCGACCCGCGACAAGATTTGTTAAGGCCTCCAGTCACAACACCTACATCAGCTTTAATGACACCCCTACCTTCCAAAGGGAAGAAGAAGAAGAATATGATGAATACCCTAGGGTGGAATATTTTAATGAAAATGGGGTACAAAACTAGCAAAGGCCCAGGTGCTAACCTCCAGGGTAGAGTCAAGCCCGTTAAGCATCAGAAACTGATTCCCCGAGGCGGCCTGGGATACAAAGGACCGAGCAGAGATGAAAGAGAGCCATAGGCTGTTATGACTTCCACTCTCAAGATAGATTGGCAGCCTCTCACATGGACTCTGCAAACACACTTTGTAAAAGGGGGTACTCAATATGATGAGCATACCACATTAGTTACTTCTATGCTGGATCATCAAGATGTACATGCACGACAGTTTGCTCGCTACATAGCCCCACTGGCTACATATAAAGCTCTGGAGTCTTTGAGGCCCGATAAAATAAAAAAGATGGATGACCCGGAATGTGACTGGTATAGATGGTTTGATATGAATGACATCGCCATTACTTTAAGCTGTCTATTCATGCCGACTGATCCGGAATGGCCGCCGCTTATTCATGAGTGAATAGAAAAGCCGACAGTGATTACAGACAAGAGGCAGCTCTTAAGCAACTATACAGATACTGGGGAGCCGGATGTGCCGTATGAAGAAGGCTTCACTGTGGATAGGCTGTGGGCCGGCCTTTTCTCTCTCAATTCCTTCCATCTATCGCTTATTACCTTTTGGTGCTCCAAGTTGTTTTTCCCTGATATTCCCAGGCCGCCTGCGGTCTTGATTACTCTCTCTCCAGATATATTCCAAATTTCTCTTTTGCACCTCGAGCAGTTTTCCCAACTCTCCACTACGCCCCCACGTGGGCAATCTCTCATTCAATCCTTCTCTGATCTTTCAATTTCAACACCACCTCCTACCTCTTCCTCCCATTGCTTTATTCTTGAAAAAGAAAAAAAATGCCAAAATTCAAACTTCCCAATCTTCCATCTCTATTGAAGAGACCTCCTATCTTGCTCAAGAGTGTGCCCCGATCCAAGGGCCACTCTTTCAAGGTTCGTTAGCGGACCTCCTTTTCTCCTCTGATGAGGAGGCTCCTTCTGTATCTTCTCCTGTATCCATTGCGTCTTCCTCTTCTCCTCCTCCCCTATGTCAGGGTAGTTCATCTAGCTTGTCATCTTGTTCTTATCCCTCGTCCTCTTCTAATAAGAGTCTTGGGGTAGCTACTCATAAGAAAGCCAAGGGTAGATAGATTCCCCGTAGGTTCTTGTTAGACCTAGCTAGAAGATTCCTGGCATGTTTAGCTCTTCTCGAGTTTCTAGAGGATCCAGTCCTCCTGTCGGATTTAGAATGTGAGGATGTGTGCTCTATACACGAAAGGTTTGGTGTTTATGAGATCATGAATGATGAAGACCCTGTTGAAGAGGGGGATGAAGAATACGAAGAATATGAGGATGAGGCTGATGCTTTTGCCAGTGGTATGAGGAGATTTGATGAACCATCAGCCTCAGTAGAAGAACCCACCAAAGAGATCAATCTGGGTACCGAGGAAAATCCTAGGATGGTCCTCATCAGTAAAAATTTGCCGCCTTCCGAAGAAGAGGCGCTCATTCAAGTTCTTCAAGATTATAAGGACGTGTATGCATGGAGATATGAAGATATGCCGGGTCTGGACCCTACGCTTGTTGAACACCGTCTCACACTTAAGCCAGGATCCGTACCGGTCAAACAGCGGTTAAGACGTTTCCACCCTCACATGGCATTAAAGATGAAAGAAGAGGTCGACAAGCTTCATAAGGCTAGATTTATTAGAGTCGTCCTCTATCCTAATTGGGTGGCTAACATTGTCCCAGTTATGAAGAAGGACGAAAGAGTCAGAATTTGCATAGACTTCCGGGACCTTAACCGTGCGTGTCCTAAGGATGATTTCCCCCTCCCTCACATAGACGTACTGATTGATAATACGGCAGGGTACAAGACCCTCTCTTTTATAGATGGCTTCTCTAGTTACAATCAGATCCGCTTGGCTAAGGAGGATCAGGATAAAACCTCATTCACTACACCTTGGGGAATTTACTGTTATGTGGTCATGCCGTTTGGGCTCAAGAACGCCGGAGCCACTTACCAAAGGGCCATGATGGCTATTTTTCATGACATGATCCACATTTTTATAGAGGTATATGTGGATGACCTGATAGTGAAATCAAGAACAAGGATCGAGCATCCTGGGGTTCTGGCCAAGGTCTTGCAAAGAGCACGGGAGTATCAGATGAAGATGAACCCCAAGAAGTGCGTATTTGGTGTTTCGTAAGGAAAGTTGCTTGGATTCATAGTCAGTAAGAGGGGTATTGAGATTGATCCCAATAAGGCAAGGGCAATAAGAGATATGCCTCCTCCCAGGAATTTGAAGGAAGTTCGAGGATTGATCGGGAGGTTACAGTTCATTCGCCGGTTTGTCGCCCAGCATTCACAAAGGTGTAGGCCATTTTACGAGCTTACTAAACCGGGAGTAAAATTTAATTGGGATGACAAGTGTCAGGCAGCTTTTGACGGACTAAAGGATTATTTGGCCAATCCTCCTATCCTGAGGCCGCCGATTCCGGGCAAACCACTTGTTCTTTATGTTTCTGTCCTGGATGACTTTGTAGGTGCTGTCCTGGCGCAAGTTGATGAAGAAGGAAAAGAGAGGGCAGCCTACTACTTGTCTAAGCTTCTCAACCCCTGTGAGTAGAAGTACTCAGCCATGGAGAAGACTTGTGCTGCTTTAGTCTGGGTAGTGCAGAAGTTGAAGCATTATTTCTTAGCTCACGAGGTTCATCTTATTGCTCGTATGAATCCTATCAAGTTTCTCCTTAAAAAATATATTCTCACTGACCGATTAGCACGATGGCAAAGCTTCCTTTCTCAGTTCGATATCATCTATGTTCAGCAAAAAGTGATTAAAGGCTATGCCATAGCAGAACATCTTGCTCATCACCCTCTCCCTAGATTTGACCCTGTTTGCTCGGAGTTTCCAGATGAGGAACTAATGTCCGTCAATCAGTCTGATTTGATGTGGATGTTACATTTTGATGGAGCTCAGAATTCACAAGGAAAGGGGATCGGCATTGTTCTCCTATTACCCGAGGGTATCACTATTCCGCTTGCCTCCCAGCTCGCATTTCCAGTTACGAACAATATAGTTGAGTATGAGGCTATTCTGGTCGGTCTACAGGCCGCTCATCAGTTCGGTGTTACCCAATTGTGGATTGTTGGTGATAGTCAGCTTATTCTTCACCAAGTGCTTACCAAATGCCGCACGCTCAATCCTAAACTTAAGCCCTATCAAGAATTGGCTTATGCTTATGCCAAGCTATTCACCAAATTAATCTTTGTGCATGTTCCTCGAGATCAAAACATTCTAGCTGATGCTCTCGCTTCTCTTGCATCCTCCTTGGTTTTATTTCCCGAAAGGGATTTCCATTCGATCATTGTTCACAAGCGTCTCACTCCTGCTATCAAAGATCCAGCGTTCCTTAGTGTTAAGGAGGAGGTCCTCAAGAAGGTTAAGGGAGGTGGAATCATCGAGAACAAGGAGATCATGTTGTTAGATCTAGAAGAAGAGCTGGCTGATGAAGAGAAGCCGTGGTATTATGAAATTGCTAAGTATTGCCAAGATCAATCTTATCCTGAAGAGGCCACGGCTGAAGAGAAGAAAGCCATTAGAAGAGTTGCTCAGAGATATACCCTGGTTGGAGGCATGCTCTATAGAAGAGGTCTCACTAGAATTTTGCTTAGATGCCTCGACGATGATGAGTCTTGGAAGGTCGTAGAAGAGGCACATTCAGGGGTGTGTGGTGGTCATGTCAATAGCCAGATGCTAGCTAAGAAAATCCTTAGATTAGGCTTCTATTGGCCCACTCTAGAAGAGGATTGTTCCATCTATGTTCGAAGGTGTGTTAAGTGTCAACTGCACACCGATAAAATTCATTCTCCTGCTTCTTCACTCCATCCTATGTCCTCCCCATGGCCTTTCTCTATGTGGGCTTTCGATATCATTGGACCTCTTGGTGATGCAAACCTTCTCACAAAACCGAAATCATTTATACTCACGGCCACGGAGTACTTCACCTAGTGGGCGGAAGCGGAAGCATACACGGAGATCAAAGCGTCAACCATCTATAAGTTCATAATGAAGAATATCATTGCAAGATTTGGCATCCCAAGTACCATCGTCATCGACAATGGACCGCAATTCATCTCTCAAGACCTCCAGGACCTCTGCAACATGTATAACATTGCATTGCATCATTCATCTCCTTATTATCCACAGGGCAATGGACAAGCAGAGGCAACAAACAAAACTTTGATCAAAATTATCAGGAAAACATGTGAGGCTAATAAATTTACGGATTGGCCAGAGAAGCTGGTCGAAGCTCTTTGGGCCTACCACACTTCCATTCGTACTCCTACTGGGCAAACACCTTTCGCCCTTACCTATGGAATGGAGGCAATAGTCCCTTATGAGATTTTGATTCCTTCTCTTAGGGTACAATTGGACAAGGAGTTCTCTATTGATGAACGCCGTGAATCTCTCCTTGCCCAGTTGGAGCTCTTAGATGAGAAGCGTTTGGCCGCCGCCGAGCATACGCGTGTTTACCAAAATAGGCTTTCACATTTTTATCAAAAGAAAGTGATTGAGAGAAAATTTAAAATCAGTGAAATGGTAATTAAAAGAATCTTCGTAAAACCAGGTGGACCTCGTTCAAAACTCCAACCGAATTGAGAAGGGCCCTACGTAATAAAAGACGTTTATCCTGGCAACGCTTATAAATTGGTTAACGCCGAAGGGGAAGAACTGGCTCACCCTTGGAACGGTCTATATTTGAAGAAATATTACCCTTAAGTCTTGAAAAGGGGAAGGAAGAGTAAAAAAAGGAAAAAGAGAAAGAAAAAAAAAGAGAGAAAAAGAAGAAAAGAAAAAAATTACAGACTGACATAGTGCATAGGCCACGAAACTTGAAAAATTAAAATCCTTAATTCATTCTTCAGTCTTAATGGTTTAACCTTGGGGTCAATACTGACACACACCACACGCTTTACTCTTAAACGCAAGCGGCTCAAAATTCGAGGAAAGTCAGAGTCAAACTAAGAGTGTAAAAACTTTACCTATTCTTCTTTCTTCGGCTCACGAGAGGGAGTACGAGTCAAGGAATGCTATCTAAACTTACCCGCCACTCTAGTAGGTGGAAGTCAGGGCCCAAAAGGGAACCAAATATGCTATAAAAGCCCAAGTACAATTAGGTCTTTATTTATTTAGAAAGAAAGAAAGAAAGTTACAAAACAAAACCCTGGTCGTAAGCTTGCATGAATAAGGGCAAAAGAGCAACAAAATTTCCCTAAGTCGAAGACCGAACCCCAACAGGCATTAGGGCAGGGGAGGAAAGTTTCCCGGTTCTCCGAAACCGCTCGTAAACTTCCTCAACTTATTCTTCATTTCCCCCTTTATGGTATGTTATAAGCTCAAGGGATGACAAATACCGACTAAGAGGGATGGGCCGAAAGAGGATATGAGTAAAAGCACAAGTTATTAAGCACGTTGACCCGTTGTTAAATCATTTAAGAAAGATTAATGAATTTAAGATGGTGATTGTGTAAGGTTTTAAGATCTTTCGTACCATGCTAGGCCTCATAACAAAAAAAAATAGTTTTTCAATTAACGCCTCCAGACAGGGGCGTCATTTTAATAATTAGCGTCCGTCCACAGGTCGTCATTTTCATAATAAAATAAAAATAAAAATAAAAAATGTTTTTTTAATTAAACGCACGCGAGTTAGGGCGTCAAGTCCTTGATTGACGCCTCAGGTAGGGTCGTCATTTAAAAAAAAGAAAAAAGAAGAGAAAAAGAAGAGAAAAATAAGCTCACTGCTCTTCCTAATATCATGTCATTTGCTTGGTTGCATTCGTGTGTGGACATCTTTTATTTCAAGTTTGCATGTTGCATTTCTCCTATATATTTGATTATTTTCGTTGATTAATTAAAGGCTTGTCCCCTTGACCCGTCATCAAGGTCAAAATGACGACAACCCCTTGCTTATTGAGCAAGGGGCCAAGCCGAACAGATGAATTAATCTGTTTATTTAAGTGTGAACCACACGCACAGGGCAAGGGAGAAAAGAAAGGGAGAAAAGCAACATTAGTACATAAGTGCTCAAGTCGACAAACTCAGGTAACAAAAAGAATCTCTCATATATATCTATAAATATCTGAGTACAAGATATGCAGGTGGAGGAGTACAAGTCCCTCTCTAGCTCTCGCCTCCACCCTCCTCTCTCCTACTCTCTACCTTACCCTCGTCCTGCTGACGAGTCCGAGGAGGGGGCATGGACCCCCGGGAAGCCACTGGAGCTCGAGCCTGCTCCTCTGCCTCGTTCCTCTGGCGCGTCGAGGAACTGGCTAAATAAGTCATGCTGGCAAACGCACTGGAGTGTCTTTCAGCTCGCGCCCGCTCTCGACCCCTCTGGAGGCCCTCCTCTGTCACTCGGAGCCGCTCCTGTACGACGCCCAGTTGTGTACGCAGGTCCGCAAGCTCGTCCCTCTCGCGAGTGCGCTCTCTCCTCTCCATCTCTAAGAAGAGCCTCAGCTCTGACACCTCGCGCGGCAACTCTTCGTGCTGCCTCTACGCCTCCACCAGCTCGGCAACCCGCTGATCGCGGATGGCAACCTCGGTGTACGCCAACGTTGTCTGTCTCCTCGCCTCTGCTAGCTCTGTAACATGCATGCATCATATTATATTAACATCATTAAATTTGTGAAAGTAAAAAAAATTGCACATGAATATCATTTTGTGAACTAACCCTTGTAGCCATCTCGCGCTGTCCTTCGTCGATACAAGTAAGTGAGGCCCAAAGCTCCTCGGTCTATAAAACATAAGTTTTTATGAACACACATAATGATATATTATCAAATGCATTTATGAGTTTGAGTTTGAGCTTACCTGTGCTGCGAGGTCACGCTCCGCTGCCTCGGCCCTCGCAACTGCTTCTGCGAGCTGCTCCTCTAATGCCGTGGTCTCTGCACTCGGCCCCCTCGAGCTGGAAGCCCCTCCTGCACCTCCTACTGCCGCTCCTTGCTGGGCACGCTGCATTCATTAAGATTGTCAGTGGCTAATCATTAATAATTTAGGAATCATTTTGCATATAGATAAAAGCACTCACCAGAGTCTCCAAGTCCGCCCACGTGGCTGCGAGCATGGCCTCCAAGCTGTGGAGATGGACTTGCATGTCCATCGCTGCCACGACCCATGCATCCTGCATTCATTACATATTAGTTGCATAATAAACATGTATTATTTACAAAAATACAAAAGGAATGCATTCATACATACCCTCTAACCCTCATTTGGGGTCGACCGGCGTAGACCTCCCAGTAGCGCCTGAGGTACTCTGAACTGTCCGCCGCCTATGAGGTAACCCGAGTCCCGCCACGCTGCTAGTCAGCGTACTGGTCCACGAACCGGATCCTCTAGTCGGTCACCTTCGTGCGTCCGCGGGTCTTCCTACCAATCCTGCGGGGCTCTCAAACCTCGACCCACTCCTGATGTAGGCCGTGGGTCCTCATCGCCAGCCTAAGCCGTAGCGGCTCGATCTCGTTCAGGCAGTGAACCCAAAGCTCATGCCCAAAATGAGGTCGGCCCGCTACGATCCAAGGCTGACCCTCCTCAGTCATACCCTGGTAGGGTCTCCAGACCACCTGCATTCACATCATGTCATCATATATCATTCATATGCATATCATTTCATCATATTTCATAAAACAGGAAATAAAAGGAAATTGCATCATATTTAACATACGTACCAGTGAGGCGGGGTAATCACGGAACTCCCGTCGGAGAACGCGCAACTCGTAGGCGTGTGGCGCTCCAGTCATCAAGTGCAACCAACATCGTGCTAGTGGGAAGGCACCCTCATCTCCGGGTCGAGGGTCGACACTGTCCATCAGCATGTATAAGTGGCTCCACACTTGCATCCATCAATTGCATTAGTAAACATTCATACACATAATCATAATCATAAGCATTTATAGGTAAATAAAAAGGACATGCATACCTTAAGAAAAGGTGAAAAGCCACTGACAGTAGTCTCTCGACTTGTCCCCGTAGACAGATCGACCATAAAGTGCGCTAGCGGTGCAGCTCCCCACGCATATCTGCCAACTCCCTCTAGGTCCTCGAGGATGCCAAAAAATCTACAGTTGATGATATCTCCCTTCGTGCTTAGCAACAGCCCCCCCAGCATCAAGAATAGAAACCTCCTCAAGTCTCGGTCCACTCCCTCCCTCTGAGCCGGGTCCTGGCAATAGGCAGCCCGGGCTCTCCCTATCAATCTCTGTGAGAACTGCTCCAAGGACTCCCTCGGTCTCTGCCTAGAGTCCCCTAACCCCATAGCTATGGCCAGATCTGTGCGGTAGATAGTCCTACACTCCCTCGGGGTCTCTGCTATCGTCTCTAGCCCTAACAGTCTTCGGGCTAACTCACCATAATGGGGAAGGGTCACTCCGCTAACTGCTTCCCCATCTACTCTCAACCCTGTAATCCAGGCGATGTCCTCCAGGCTCGGAACCATATGTCCCCAGGGCATTAGAAATGCCCGGCTAGTCCTATCCCATCTCTCTCTCAGGACCTGAATCAAAGGTAGGTCGGGGCGGATGGGCTCTATGCTAAGGAAAGGACCGAACCCATGGCCTCTACTCTAGCCCTCTGAAAATCTGGTAATCCATAGTAAGCTGCCCGGACCTGGACCCATGAGATCCGAGTCTGCATCAATCCCTGCCAAATAAATGGAACATATAAATGCATTTGGAAATTTGTTTGCTCTTAAGTTGCTTCACTGTCTTAATTGACGACCACTCTGTGGCCGTCAGTTGATGAATTGACGCCCCGATGGGGGGCGCTATTTATAAAGGGGTTTGATTTTCCTAAATTTTCTCAGTGATAAAAATAAAAATTGACGACCACCCTGTGGCCGTCAGTTATGAACTGACGCCCCTGTGGGGCGCGCTATTTCATGAGGTGTTTTGAACTGGCAGTAAATAAAATAAAACAATGGATATAATAAAAATAAAAAATGGCAGGAAAATAACAGCAAATGATAAATAAATATCATGGTTTTTAAATGATGACTTAGTTCAGGGCGTGTTTCATGAATTATCTATTTTCCAAAAAAAATAATGAAAATAAATTGATGACTTGTGGCAGGTCGTCGTTTGAATTGACGACACCCCTAGGGGCGTCATTTGTCTTGTTTTCCTGGTTCATCCCCCTTCCACTGAGGGCTATGGAAATTTAACAAAAATGAAAATAAATAAGGGCCAGGGTTGAGGGACCTACCTTGCTTCGCTCCAGCGCCATTAGTCCTCCTTGCAGTGGTTGACAGGGACGGGGAGCTGCTACCGCTGCCGGTGCTTCCTCTTCTTTTTCATCTTTTAGTCATCATCATCTTCATTACCCTCTTCTTCCTCTTCTTCATCTTCACCATCTTCTTCTTCATCCTCCCCGTCGTCCTCTCTTCTCTTTCTCCTCCTCCTTCTTCTTCTTCTACTTCTTCTTCTTCTTCACCGCGCTCCGCTGATGGAGCTCCTCCGGCCGCTGCGGGAGAACTTCCTCCCCGGCAGGTTCGTCATCACCAAGGTCGACAACGTCAGGGGCCATGACCCTCTGACATTTGTTAGGGCCAACCATGAGGTGAGATGGGAATGGAAGAGAGAGATGAGGGGAATTGAAGATGAGATGGGAGGTAGGGTTCGGTGGGGGTCGTAGCAGAGAAAGAATAGAAGAAAAGGCTGTAAACGGAGGAAGGAGAAGAAAAGAGGGAAAGTAGGGCGGTTATGTTCAAAAATAATTGACGCCATGAGGAGCGTCGTCCTTTGGATGATTAACGGCTTGGATCAAGGCGTCATTTCAGGATCTGACGGCAATGAGAGAAGTCGTCATTTAACATTGCATGGGAATCTACACTATCGTCAGAGCATTAATGGGGAAATTTGATTGATGTGATGCAAGTAATGATTGCTGTTTATAATTGACAACAACGGGCGAAGGCGTCAGTTCGTTAAGGCACGACGTGTGTTAAGGCGTCATTTTCAAAAATTAATAGAATATCGAAAAAGAATTTAAAAAAGAATCAATGCTTAGTTGTGGAGCGTCAATTAATCAACGCTAGTGTGGGAGGGCGTCAATCGTGTTTTTAAATATTTTAAGGAAATTGATTATTGATGATTGACGACGTGGTCGAAGGCACTGTTTGATGAATTGACGGCGGGAGGTATGTCGCGGCTCAGAACGAAAAGACAGAAACTGATTGAATTAAGAAGATTGATCATATAAAATGCTTTTTTGGATCAATTAAGGAAAAATCTTTATTTCATTAAAGAAAAGCATCATTACATCAATGAGCCACTTTGGGTCTCAATCTCCTAAGAGCTATTACATAAGTTTTCCATTGCTCCTTGTCTTCTTCAACCCTCTCCATGGGTTGATGTAGCTTGTTGATCTTCCATAAGCTTGGATTGTCTTGATCTCCTCTTCATCTCATTAGAGCTAAGATCCCTCCTCTTGATAGGTGGAAGATGGGATGCCTCTTCAAAGTGATGGCGTGGGAGTCCAAGTTGAGGTAGACACCGGTGAGCGTTGTAGAGGATGTACTCGGTGGCGTCCACTAGCCAAAGTTCCACTCTCGGTGAAAGCCTTGTGTAGATATCTTGAGTCTTGAGGAACCCCGGTGCACATGTGAAGAGATTCTTAGGCATCACCCTTATGTGTTCTCTCCATTCCACTCTCTTCTTCACTTTTGGGACCCGATTCACCACTCTCTCACATAATCCTAGTGAACCCGTCATATAGTAGAGTGGGCTTCTAGAGAAAATCCTAGATGCTTGTTGAGTTTCCTCACAAGGGTCAAAATTTAGATGGAGATCTACCCAACTAGAAAGTAAAAGCATACATCCATATAGGGGTCTCCCCATAGCCACAGGGGTGAGCCCACTGTAGAGATAGGCTAGCACTGCTGGACCTAATATCTCTCCCTCCCAAATGCTAGCAATTGCACTCAATTGAGCTTCTTCTAAGAAATCATCTAATGAAGGGAATAGAAGTGCTCCCACCAAGCATATTACAAAAGCCTTCATTGCCTTCTTTAGCTCATCCTCCTTAGCTTGATCTATCCTCTTGTAGACCCACGCCGCAAGCTTCATAAGGTTGATGCCTTTGGTAGCTTTGATTTGGTTCACCATGTTTGAGCTTGGGATGAGGCTTGATAGCATCTCATGAGCACTTATGCTCCTTGTCATAGTGGCCATCTTCTCTTCATCTCCTTGCTTCATCTTCTTGGTGCGGACACCCGAGCAGTTGAGCGGCGCGATACGCCGAGCCACCGGTACCGCACGCGGAGCACGACTCGAGCCACCTCAGCATCCATCTGGCTCGGAGACAGCCCGGAGACTCCCCTTTGAGTCCCGGCATTTATCATATTTAGTTAGACTTTATTTGTGTGTAATGTGTGTTTATTTCATTTTAGTCGGTTTGTAATTTTGCTTGTAAGAGGGGTTTATTTGCAAAGTGGGACCCCCGGGCCCACGGGCCCCCCAGACCCCCTTCCATTGAACCACCTCAGCCCTAGGGCCCCATGTGGGGTCAGTTAACATGTCAAATGGAGGCATCTAGAAGGTTGAATGGTAAAAGGCACATGGGAGACAAGTGGACTTCAAATTCCAAGGTGGCTAACTACCATGTCCCCCCCTTGCCTCTCTAGTCAATAGGCCCCCCCCCTTAATATTTTTATTGTATTTTGTGTGTGTGTGTCACACTCAATCCAGGCCACCCATTCCCATCCCCTAGATCCAACGGTGGACAATGGATTTGAGATGTAACACATAAATACTTGTAATTTCCTATTTTGGAGGAATTAATGCATTGTGAAATCTGAAATTGCTTGGAGCAGCCCTGGGCGCACCCCTCCTCTCTCCTCCCTCTTCCCCTTTCAGCTGAGACGGTTTCCATTCTGAGGTGTGACGCCTCCCCTATCGGTTCCGGTCATCATCGCCGCCGCCATGAGCCGCCATCGCACCGCCATCAAGTTCGTCGGAGTTCTGTTTTCAGCCGACCACTGCCACTTCCATGAAATTCTGCTATCAGTCACGAGCTCCGATCAACTTGGGATTTTGAGGGGATGTTCCAGAGGTGTACCCCACATTCTAGAAAAATTGGTGGGTCATGAATCTTTGATTTGATAATTTCCCATTTTCGTTCAAGTTCCAAGTTCAATTCTGCCAGTTTCAGATCTGATTTTCCACTTTTCCTGAGTTTCGCATCTTCGATCCACCTTTTGATTTTTGTTAGGGCTCCCAATTTTACTAGGAGTTCTGTCCACCCACCCCTCCTTTCACGAATATTCTTGATTTTTGATCAACCCTCCACCTATTTTTAAAATTTTTTTCTCAGAGATAGCTACAGTGCTGTCCACCTGTTCCCAGATCCGATCACCCTCCAGTAAACAAATCATAACAAATCACAAACACCTCCAATCAATCCACAAAAAATATCACCGTTTTCCTTGTTTAAAATCCTACAACGTTTGTGAATATCTCAGAAGCTGAATCGGCCACCAACCTTGCGGTCAATGGCCATTCTAAGACAACTTCCCTGTAGATCTGAGATTTCAAGTATTGTACAACAGGAACTTGAAAATTCAATAAAGTTCAGATCCGACCAGATCCAGCAGATCTCTCTGGGTCTCGATTGAAGGATTGGAAGAGAGCTATCCAACGATATCTCATGCGTCCCGATCCGACGTCGGGATTGATCGCAGCGGCCGTTTTCACCGGAGTGCGCGCTAAAAAATAGAACCGGAAATCTGTGGGCTATTAGTTCAAGAGTTGGGAATCGGGGCCGATCAGCCCCCGATCGGCGTTTCCGGCCGACCGCCGTCCGAGGAGGTGCGCCACCAGGGGTCTCCACCACATTGGGCCCCACCCCAGCAGGTCGAGAGGACAGCGCCACCCGTGGGCCCCACGGACCCGTAGAATCCGCCGTCCGGAAAGCACGAAAACGTGGAGTTCGGCACCGCCGGGCGACATCAAGATACTGCCCATCAACCCGATTTGCGTGATTCCCGGGCCCCGCATGTGACCTTTTACCTCCCTGTATGGAGTGGGTCAAGTTATTGTACCGCTGTAATAATTTGTTAACAGGGAGTCTGCAATTGGCCGGGGTCGTCTTCCCCACGCCGGGTGCGTGGAGGTAACGGTCTAACTTCTTGGCATTCATTTGCTAGTTTAGTATACGGTCATATGCCGCTGTCGATAGTGTAGGATTTTAGGCCGTGTGTCCATGTCACCGCTGTGAGCGTGAGAGTGACTCGTCCCGCGACTCGATCCGAGTCCGAAAGTTGAGTCTGACTACCTTGAACTCTGCCGGTTCCTTAACCGCGCACGATCCACGCTTTCCCTCGCATGGGACGACGAGTGAGTTTGCACTTCTGTTAGCGACGTGTAGCCTATAGGAGCTCTTAGTTTCGAGCCGAGGTCGCTCTAGTAGTTGTGTCGTTGCTAGTTGAGTCATGTCCGTCTCATATAGCGTCGTCTCCTCAGTCCGTCCCGCATCAGTTTGGTATCAGAGCGAGTTGAGTCTAGGATAGTCATTGCATAAGTCTCGCATGCACCATGGTCTAAGTCGAGTCTAAGATCATCACTATTTTCAAAACAAAAAAAAAGGTGTTTTACAATTACATTTCATCCCGATAATTCGGTATCTTAAAAGGTGTTGTCCGAACGTTAGGCTACGCCTATCGGGAGGTCGTACACTTGCGGGAGTGATCTTCGGATCGATTAACTCCGCCACGTACCGGATATTGGTTTAGGTCTAGGTGCATTAGTCGGTGTTTGCATCAGTTTGTGTCTCCTAGTTCATGTGTAGTCCAATAAGAGTCAGTTGGTCTTGTCCAGGTGTCGGCATGTCTAACATGTAGCTCCCCGATTTACCATGGATTCCCAATCACCCGGGCAATATGGCCATTGGTCTACCCATGGGCTTGGCAACCACCCTCTCCACTTCCGTAGGCCCGAAGCCTCGGAATTTTATGGCTGTAATGATCCGAGTGATTATCTCAAGTGGGAGGCCACCATGGACCAATATTTTGATTGTTACACCATGTCCGATGCCATGCAAGTTAGTTTTGCCCGAGAGAGGCTTGTCCACAAAGCCGCCTGGAAATGGGAGAGCATTGAGCGCATGAGGGAGGTTAGGAGGCAAAGGCCCATCGAGTCGTGGCATGAGATGAAGGGCGAGCTTAGGAAGGTCTACCTACCCGGCCCGGTCACCTCCAACTGACCCCACCCAATCACCTCCACCCAAGTGGGCCATGATCAAAGGCAAAGCGCCGTGCATGTAGAAGAGCCTAGGCCCACGACTAAGCCGAGTTCATATGGGAGATTCCATCACATTACTCATACTCCAAAACCCACCATTGCCGAACTCTTCCAAATCATTATGGAAAGAGTGCATAGGAAGTGTGATTATATCGAGTCCCTGATTCCCCCTTGCCAACCACCTGGCCGGGATGGAACCAAGCACGAGCCTAAGGAGGGAGTAATTGGTAGTCCCAATCCAGTGTCATCTAGAGTGCCATCCCAAGGTCCTCCCCCCATCTTGGTGGATCCTCTTCCCCCACCCACGACAGCCCCATTGCCTACACCCCCTGTCCGTCAGGAGGGTAAGGGTCAAGATCGACTTATCAAGGAGCGTAGTGGGTCACGGCAGCAGTGTTATCGCTGCCAGGGGTTCGGCCACTTTTCCGGACAGTGTCCCACTCAGACGTCTCTAGCCCTAGGGGACAAAAGGGTTGGAGAAGCCTCACTCTCCGATCTTTATTCGGAGCCATCTCAGCCACAGCTACCCGTGTTTCTAACGGGAAAGCTACTCATAGCCGAGCCACTCCTTAGCTGGCTCAAGGATGGCTTGATCCCACTTCCCTTCCCATCTATGGGCCCTATCCTACCTCTGGTGCCAATCAATTCATTTCACACCACATTCCGGTCTAGTCACTATGTGGATACATTGGATGACCTTCTTAAAGGGTTAGACCGGCAATTGACATTTACGCACGTGTTGGCCCCAGGCTTCGATCGACCCATAGGTCATAGTTTCACTCATCCCGCTTTAGGGTCCATCACCTCCGTGTACACCGTGGGTCATGTTACCACGGAGGTTCTTCTACTCCTCCCTATACCGGCCGAGCCCGACTTCATTCTCATTTGCCCAAGGGAGGAATCTTACTTTCTACCTATGACTGCCGTCCCACCTCTCACAATGAATGAAGGTGATCATTTACACCTCCAAGATTTCCAAATGTGGGACAGTGATTTGTGGAAGCCTAGACCGAGGGGTCATACCTTCTTTGATCCCTTCGACCCATTCTCTTGTGGACCTCGTGACCCACCATATTTACTCCACCTTTTTGAGAGAGTCCACCATCATACCCCCACCGTCTCATCTCCCTTTATGAATGAAGGAGATCAACAACACCTTCTAGACTTCCACACATGAGATCTTGAGATGAGGGAATCCATATCGAGGGGTCACATATTCTTTGATCCCTTCGATCCCCTTCTTCGTGGGCCCCTTGGCCCACAACCTCCATTCCACCTCTTTAAGGAAGTCCACTATCACACCCCTCCTACTCGGGCCTGGCAACCTTCACATGGCAATAGGTCCGAACCGTCATTTGGGGGTAATGAAGACTTTGGTTCACCCGGCCCACCTAAACCACCCAAACCTCCCGGACATTCCACATCCAAACCCAATGTCCATGATTGGTGCATCGTAGGATGTCTAGAAGTCCACCATGACATTAACCTCCAGTTATGTCAAATGCATGCATGGCACACATTCGGATGTCCTGGACCACCTTGCATATGATTGGGTTTTATTAACTGTAGGGTTGTTTAGGGATTGTGTGTGCATCCGTGTGTTTTTTTCTTTTGCTAAACATGATTAGGAGTCTGCATGACGATGTCCGTCGTCACATTGAGTCCAGCAATGCACGGTACAAGGAGTTAGCCAATGCTCACCGACACCACCGAGAGTTCCAAGAGGGCGAATATGTCATGATCAGGGTAAGACCTAAACGGTTTCCCTCTGGAACCGTTAAGAAGTTGCAAGCTCACGGAGCCGGTCCATTTAGAGTGTTGAAACGCGTTGGATCCAATGCGTATGTTGTGGACTTGCCCGAGGAATATGGTATAAGCTCTACTTTCAATGTATCGGATCTAGTTGCATATAGGGACCCAGCGGTGATCCCTAGTGAGCCTTTCGAGCCATCTCCTCCCCTTGAGAGTGATCCCACACCTGAGTGTCCACCTCCAGCCCCTTTGTCATGGTAGCGTGAGCATATAGATCATATACTGGATGAGCAGGTTACAGTTACCAGGAGTGGATCCTACCGCGCTACCTAGTGCGATGGAGAGGACGGCCCGCTACCGAGGACACATGGATCACACATAGAGAGTTGCAGCGGATTGATCCGGACCTTCTGGAGCGATACAGGAGCGATGCAAACCCTTACTCGACAGGGTCGAGTTTCTCCCACCCGGGGAGAATTGGTGCGGACACCCGAGCAGTTGAGCAGCGCGATACGCCGAGCCACCGGTACCGCACGCGGAGCATGACTCGAGCCACCTCAGCATCCATCTGGCTCGGAGACAGCCTGGAGACTCCCCTTTGAGTCCCGGCATTTATCATATTTAGTTAGACTTTATTTGTGTGTAATGTGTGTTTATTTCATTTTAGTCGGTTTGTAATTTTGCTTGTAAGAGGGGTTTATTTGCAAAGTGGGACCCCCGGGCCCCCGGGCCCCCCAGACCCCCTTCCATTGAACCACCTCAGCCCTAGGGCCCCATGTGGGGTCAGTCAACATGTCAAATGGAGGCATCTAGAAGGTTGAATGGTAAAAGGCACATGGGAGACAAGTGGACTTCAAAGTCCAAGGTGGCTAACTACCATGTCCCCCCCTTGCCTCTCTAGTTAATAGGCCCCCCCCTTAATATTTTTTTTGTATTTTTTGTGTGTGTGTCACACTCAATCTAGGCCACCCATTCCCATCCCCTAGATCCAACGGTGGACAATGGATTTGAGATGTAACACATAAATACTTGTAATTTCCCATTTTGGAGGAATTAATGCATTGTGAAATCTGAAATTGCTTGGAGCAGCCCTTGGGCGCACCCCTCCTCTCTCCTCCCTCTCCCCCTTGCAGCTGAGACGGTTGCCATTCTGAGGTGTGACGCCTCCCCTATCGGTTCCGGTCATCATCACCGCCGCCACGAGCCGCCATCGCACCGCCATCAAGTTCGTCGGAGTTCTATTTTCAGCCGACCACTGTCACTTCCACGAAATTCTGCTATCAGCCACGAGCTCAGATCGACTTGGGATTTTGAGGGGATGTTCCACAGGTGCTCCCCACGTTCTACAAAAATTGGTGGGTCATGAATCTTCGATTTAATAATTTCCCATTTTCGTTCAAGTTCTAAGTTCAATTCTGCCAGTTTCAGATCTGATTTTCCACTTTTCCTGAGTTTCACATCTTCGATCCACCTTTTGATTTTTGCTAGGGCTCCCAATTTTACTGGAAGTTCTTTCCACCCACCCCTCCTTCCACGAATATTCCTGATTTTTGATTAACCCTCCACCTATTTTTCAAAATTCATTCTCAGAGCTAGCTACAGTGTTGTCCACCTGTTCCAAGATCAGACCACCCTCTAGTAAACAAATCATAACAAATCACAGACATCTCCAATCAGTCCACAAAAATATCTCCATTTTCCTTGTTCAAAATCCTACAACTTTTGTGAAGATCTCAAGAGCTGAATCAGCCATCAACCTCACGGTCACCGGCCATTCTCAGACAACTCCCCTGCAGATATGAGATTTCAGATACTATATAATAGAAACTTGAAAATTCAATAAAGTTCAGCTCCAACTAGATCCAGTAGATCTCTCTGGGTCTAGATTGAAGGATTTGAAGAGAGCTTTCCAACGATAGCTCATGCGCCCCGATCCGATGTCGGGATTGATCGCAGAGGCCATTTTCGCCGGAGTGCGCGCCGGAAAATAGAACCGAAAATCCGTGGGCTATTAGTTCAAGAGTTGGGAATCGGGGCCAATCGCCCCCCGATCGGCGTTTCCGGCCGACCGCCGTCCAAGGAGGTGCGCCACCAGGGGTCTCCACCACATTGGGCCCCACCCCAGCAGGCCGAGAGGACAGCGCCACCCGTGGGCCCCACGGACATGTAGAATCCGCCGTCCGGAAAGCACGAAAACGCGGAGTTTGGCACTGTCGGGCGACATCAAGATACTGCCCGTCAACCCAATTTGCGTGATTCCTGGGCCCTACATGTGACCTTTTACCTCCCTGCGTGGAGTGGGTCAAGTTATTGTACCGTTGTAATAATTTGTTAACCGGGAGTCCGCAATTGGCCGGGGTCGTCTTCCCCACGCCGGGTGCGTGGAGGTAACGGTCTAACTTCTTGGCGTTCATTTGCTAGTTTAGTATACGGTCATATGCTGCTGTCGAGAGTGTAGGATTCTAGCCCGTGTGTCCATGTCACCGCTGTGAGCGTGAGAGTGACCCGTCCCGCGACTCGATCCGAGTCTGGAAGTTGAGTCTGACTACCTTGAACTCTGCCGGTTCCTTAACCGCGCACGATCCACGCTTTCCCTCGCATGGGACGACGAGTGAGTTTGCACTTCTGTTAGCAACGTGTAGCCTATAGGAACTCTTAGTGTCGAGCCGAGGTCGCTCTAGTAGTTGTGTCGTTGCTAGTTGAGTCGTGTCCGTCTCATATAGCGTCGTCTCCTCAGTCCGTCCCGCATCACTTCTTTAAGCCTTAGAGCATCTCCACTTCTTCCAAGAGTATGGTGGTCTCAAAAGTAGAAAACAAGAAGGTATGAGTGGATGGGTGCGAAATTTCTTTGAGGGCTCCTATGCCAGCCCAATCTAAGTGTACATCATCAAGGTGCTTTGCATGGGTTACTAATCCTAGTAGGTGCCATCTAGAGAGGTAGGCCCTCATGTCTAAGGAGAGTTTAGAGAGAAGGAGGGGAAGCCACTTGTTCTTTGTGTATCTTCTTGCCCCTGGTATGTTTGGGTAATCCTGAAAATAAAAGAAGAAAAGAAGAGAGAAAGAAAGAGGAAGACTGATTAGAATTTGAGGAGAAAAGGGGGTAGGATAGAAGTCTAGAAATCAAATTGTCATACTTACTTGATTCATGGCAATTCTCCCATTAATGTGACCTGCAATGTCTGATATCCTAGGAAACCCAATCTTAGGTTTCTTTGAAATCCTTTGCATCATCATTATATTCATCTTCTTCCAATTGAGAAAATCCCTGCGGTTCTCGGTTCTCTATTTTTTGCTGTTGAATGCCTCGGCTGGTGGCTTCGGTTTGATGTGTTTAGCAGAGGACATGCCTTCCTTTTATAATAATTGAAGCTTTAGCAGTTGTTCGAATGGTGCAGTTTGAGTTTGAGAAGGAATAGGCTTCTGGAGTTTTATTTCCGAACAGGGAACGGGCCGCTGGAACTTACAGTCAATTGACGATGGAGCCATTGGCATCATTTTGTTGAATCGCAACCCACTTAGTGTCGTCATTTATCTAACGCCCTCATATGTAGGCGTCATTTTCAGTCCGATTCCAAATTATACATTGAAAGGAATTAGCGACATTGTAGCGGTCGTCATTTGTGTTTATAGCGCCCCTTCGAGAGGTCGTCATTTCTTGAGTTTGATGATTTAATGGCTTCATGATTATTTGATGAACTTGCATTCTATGCTGCATTAATGAATTTTTGATTGAGCTAATAATCTTTGATGAACTTGTGCACTTATATGAATTAATCATATCATGAATTTTGTTAAGCTAATGGTTTTTGAGCGCAGAAAAGAACAAGTTGTGTAGGTCTCGAGAAGCACTCGGGTCTTGTAACATCATTCTATCCTTTGTATCATCTCCATGTATGCATTTTTACTATATGATATCTACTCTATTATAGCATATCAAGGACCTTGTGGTTCTGGTGAACCTGGAATTTGAGTTCCCCTTCATCAAAAATAGTGATAGTTCCAGGGGAGTCTTGATCGCACGGATAGACCGTTGGGTCATCTAAGGTTTGGGACGATGGTTCCACTTTCTAAGTTGATGCGTGGATAAACGGGCTTTGACTTAGTATCGGCTTAGAGATCTGGATTCCTGACCGAGTCTGGATGGTTTAACAATATTGTCCTTGATTATTTTTAATTTTTAGTTTGCTTTAATATTTTCTTTTAGCCCAGCATGCATCATGTAGGACTTTGATCTTTAATATTGAAAATCCTCATATTAAGCCAGTATTGAGGACCACTTGCTCTTAATTTGAGTTGACATGAGATATTCCATTCAAAATCGAGTACTGTGTTCTCCTTGAAGCCGCTCAGGCTAGTTCCTTGAAAGCATTCGTTCGTTGGATTCCTTATCTCACTTCAATTTATTTTTTCTGCAAACTCACATTGGTTACAGCACGTCCACATTGGCTGGTAACCGCTCTCCAATGGTGAATTTCCTTTCGTGCCCGCGTGCACATTTCGTTTATTAGCTTAGTTCCTTCATCCAGTTGATCATTACTTTCTAGTAATCATCCAAGGTTGTTTCATTCAGAATCATGGAAAGATTTTCAATGCTTAGTGTCAAAGGCGTGTCACATCACACCTTGGCATCTACTTTTCAGTCCGTTCTCACTTCATTCTGCTTCTTGCACTTTCGCTTCATTCCGTTTCACTCCCTTGCAAAGCAGACGCCAAGGCAGGACAGCTGTAGACACGCCAAAATCGATGCTATGATGAGTAAATTTTATGTCACCACGTGATGCCCCAAAATGGACTTCAATACTGGCTTAATATGAACTTTTTCTAATTAATTTGGTATTAGCGCCTGGAGGCAGGGCGTCATTTAACTGACGACTGGATGGGTGTCGTGGTTTCATAAATCAACGACTGTTCACGCAGGCGTTATTTCCTGGTTTTTATGAATCCTAATTAAAATGAAATTCAAAGAATTGACGTCAGCTTTTGGGGCGTTGATTATTTGGCGCCGTTTCATAGAGGCGTCGTTTCTCATTTTTAATTATAGAAAGTCATTTATTTCTATAATTAAACCCAGGAATCAACGACTACATGGCTGTCGTCATTTCAAAATAGCGACCCCCTCCATGTCGTCATTTCAGCTTCCGTCTCCTATTTGTCTGCTACCTTCCCGTGAAGCATCTTTTTTCATTTTAACACCCTATTCGATTGGGGAAGGGAGATCCTTGCTGGATGATGTCTATCCTTGTTTTAATCCCATTAGAATAAGGATTTTAGCCCTATAATACCCCCACGGTGTCCCTCGCGCACGAGAAGTTGAATAAGAGAGAACACACACATAGAGCTTTTACTGACGAACAGAGAGGGAGAGAGTTTCTTTTGCTAACAACTTCTCTGCAGGTTTTACTTCCTCCAGGAGTTTTTTCCTTCACTGCGGTGCTCTTCCTCCAGGCGCTTCCTCCTGCGTCGGAAGCACTACATCTCTCTCCCTTTATTGCTGCTACAAACAGCAGAAGGGCACCCATTCTCATCTCAAGCACACGGTTCTAGCTATTTTGCTAGAAGCATAGCATATCATACTATTGTTGTTTGCATCATAACATACACATATCTTCACCTTTTGCTCCTTCTTAGGGGTTTTAAACAAACACACAATGTGTGTTCATGCTTATGTTGAATAGCTTTTTTTATCTCTTTTGAGTATTGATACTACACTTTGGCTAATCCACATATTTGCTTGTTTTTGCTTGTTTTGCAAGGGTAATCAACATAAAAACCCCCTTCATCGGCCGGCCGGTAGAAGGAGGAAGGAAGAACTCACTTTCACCCGCTTTTCACAAGGTACATGTGATCATCCGTTTGTTTTTTGAGGTAACCCCTCTGGCGATCACTCTCCTTAGAGCATCACATGCTCCTCTTTTCCTTATTTCATATATATCATGCTTGGCATGTCCATCCCTTTTTCTTAATTCCCAATCATCTCTTCTTTTAGAGAAAATTTGAATTTCCTTTTTCTTAAAATGTCTATGTGACACGTTCACAACAGGGACGAGCTCAGAATGGGAGATTACGTGGTGGCCTCGCCACGTTCTCATGTGATAGGCAGCCCCAGGAGGGGAATTTACACAATATCAATCCAGCACAAGGAGTCTGAAGATGCTGCAGAAGATGAACAACCCCAACCATCAATGGCGAAGCGGCCCCAAGCATGGTCAGCAACCACCTCGACCCCCATCGAAGCTATCTATGATGATTATTCAAAAGATCTCGGAACGGCCCCGTGCCCCTCCGTGCCGGGGAGCCCCTCGGGCCCATCAACTCCAACCCAAGAAGGTTGTGAAGTGAATGCGACATCCGCACCCAGCAAGGTGGAACAAGAGGAGGCCTATGGCGTCCTCAAAGTCGAAGATGGCAAAGATCAAGACTTTGTCGACCTGCTGCCGGCACCGTCAAAAATTGAAGATGGCGGCCAGGCCACCGTCGACGAACTCGTCGAAGTCAACCTCAGCACAGAAAGTGATCCCAGGCCGACCTTCCTGAGTGCCCTTGTACCTCCTCAGGAAAGGGACTAGTATGTGAAGCTACTACAAGAATTCTGGGACTACTTTGTCTGGAATTACAAAGAAATGCCTAGCCTCAGCCCCGACGTAAGATCAGGATTTGTGTGGACTTTCACAACCTGAATAAAGCCTGCCCAAAGGATGACTTCCCGGTGCCCATCATCGAAGTAATGGTTGATGCAACCACTGGCCACGAGGCCCTATCTTTTATGGACGGATCGTCCGGCTATAACCAAATCTGGATAGCCGACCACGATCGGATTCACACAGCCTTTAGGTCTCCTAAAGGGATATTCCTCTATAAGAGGATGCCCTTCAGCCTCAAGAACGCTGGCGCCACATACCAGCGGGCGATGACCAAGATATTCGACGAGCTACTGTATAACAAGGTCGAATGCTACATTGATGATCTGGCCGTCAAATCCGAGAAAAAGGGCGATCATCTGAGTGACCACAGAATCGTCTTCCAAAGGCTCCGGCAGTACGAGCTGAAAATGAACCCAATGAAGTGCGCCTTCAGTGTCTCCAACGAGAAATTCCTCGGCTTTATTTTCCGGCATAGAGGGATCGAGATTGACCCTTTCAAAATAAAAGCCATCCAGGAGCTACCTCCTCCGAAGAACCTGGGGGAGTTGAGGTCCCTGCTGGGCCGGCTAGCTTACATCCACAGGTTCATCTCCAACCTGTCGGGACGCTGCCAACCCTTTCACAAACTGATGATGAAGAATGCACCCTTTAGCTGGGGTGACGAATGCCAGCACACCTTCTATCAGCTAAAGGATTATCTAAAGACCCCACCAGTCCTGGGGGCACCTGTCAAAGGCAGACCGCTCATTCTTTATATAGCGGCTATCGAATATTCACCGGGGGCAATGCTCGCCCAGAACAATGATGAAGGGAAGGAGCAGGCTCTCTACTACCTCAGTCGAAGATTGGTGGGAGCGGAAGCCAAATACACCCCTATCGAAAAGGTCTGCCTCGCCTTGGTCTTCGCGGTCAAGAAGCTGAGGCACTACATGCTGTCCCATGAAGTGAGCCTGATATCCAGAGCTGATCCTGTCAAGCACATTCTCTCTGAGCCAGTCCCGAAGGGGCGTCTTGGCAAGTGGGCCGTACTGCTGATGGAGTTTGACATCACCTACGTGCCGCAGAAGGCCATTAAAGGGCAAGCCGTCGCGAATTTCTTCGCAGCACACCCCGTGCCCGAAGACTCCCCGTTGGCCACGGAGCTACCTGAAGATGAAACACTGGAAGTGGACCAGGTCCAACAGGCCGTCTGGCAGCTGTACTTTGACTGGGCCTCGAGAACAGAAACGACCCCATCCGGACGTACCAAGGTACGGGCTGGAGCTGGCATCGTCCTCAAATCTCCAGACAGGGAAGTAGTGCACACTTCCTGCTGCATCAACAAGCCCTGCACAAATAATGAAGCGGAGTATGAAGCTCTGATCATCGGCCTCCAAGTGGCCCTCTAGATGGAGATCAAAATGCTGCAAGTATTTGGTGATTCACTACTAGTTATCAAGCAGGTCCAGGGATAGTTTGACGTCCGGAAACCCGAGCTACTCCCTTACCACATTAAGGCAAAGGGGCTCATGGAACGGTTCTATCTCCTTGAGATGGGCCATGTCGCCAGAGGAGAGAATGCACAAGTCGACGCCTTGGCAAAGTTGGTAAGCTCACTGGCAGTGCTGCCAAATGGATTGCTCAATATCCAAGTGATAAACTGGCGCCAGGTGCCCAGCATGGTAGAAGAATTAGAAGAAGAGGAACTGGAGGTCACTACAGTAGAAGCCGTCGGCCTACCTGAATGGAGAGACCCTCTTATGCAGTGGTTCAAATACCAGTAATTGCCCAAGCAGAGAGAAGAGAAGATCAAGCTAATCAGAACCAAGGACTCTTAAGAGCTCCGAAATGGAATATTGTTCAGAATTGTGGCCGATGCCAAACAGAAGCTACTCCTCCGATGCCTGTCCATTAAAGAAGCCTGGAGGGTTATGAAGGAGGTCCATGCCAGGGCAGCTGGTGCACACCAGGCGGGACCGAAAATGAAGATTGAAATAAAGAAGCTCGGCTACTACTGGCCGGCAATGTTTGACGACTGTTGCAAGTATGCTAAGTCATGTCAGAAGTGTCAAGAACACACGACGGTGCCTAGAAGGCCGCCCGTGCCACTGCATCCAACGGTGCCTAGCTGGCCATTTGCCCAATGGGGAACATACGTCGTGGGTCCATTACCCGCGCCATCCGCCGACTGCAAGTACATTCTGGTGGCAATTGACTACTTCTCCCGTTGGGCAGAAGCTGTCACCCTAAGGGAGGTTACCGGGGAGATCATGGTCAGATTTGTCCGTCGTAACATCATATTCACGTTTGGCACGCCCGACCGAATTATCTCAGACAATGGCAGCCACTTCCGCAACCAGAAGGTCTACCGGCTGGCAAAAAAATACAAAATTGACTGGAGGACGTCAAATCCCTACAATCCGCAGGGCAATGGTCTGGCTGAAGCTTTCAACAAGACTCTATGCACTCTCCTAGCCAAGATTGTTAGCTCCAACAAAAGGGACTGGGAAGAGAAGATGTACGAAGCACTATGGGCATACCGGACAGTGTACAAGACCCCAACGAGCTGCTCGCCTTTCTCCCTGGTGTACGGCTCTGAGGCAATTGTCCCCATCGAGTTGGAGATACTCTCCCTCAGGGTCGCCATCCAACACGAGCTAGTCCACGAAGGGCAAACCAATGTCGAGCGAAGACTAGAAGAGCTCTCCAGTTTGGAAGGAAAACAGCTTCAGGTCCAACAGAACATTCAGGTCTATCAGGCCCGAATAGCGTGTGCCTTCGACAAGCTCGTCAAGGAACGCAAATTCAAGAAAGGCGACCTCGTCATGGTCAAGAGAAGAGACGTCATGGCCGCCAACCCCAAGGGCAAGCTGAATAAAAATTGGCTCGGACCCTAGTAGTCCAAAAAGTCTACGAAAGCAGAGCTTATGGAATAGTCAACCACCGCGGGGAAGTTCAATTTCCGCCTCTTAATGGGAGACACTTGAGATTGTATCACGCTCCAGTGCCTCCATTCGATAAATAATATTATCCTTCACCCTATTTTGGGTGGATTCGCATGATTGCTGTCCGAATGGTTTGGTCACTATTCATATTTTCTAAAAAAAGAGAAAAAAAGGGGGAAGAAGAGAGAAAAAGAAAAAGGAGAAAGAAAAGGAGAGAGAAAAGAAAAAAAGGGAGAGAGAAAAGAAAAGGGGGAAAGAAAAGAAGAGAGAAAAGAAAAAAGAAAAAGAAAAAAGGAGAAAATGCTGACGATAAAAAAAAGATAAAAAAGGAAAAGAAGAAAAAAAAGAAGAAAAGAGAAGGGAAAAGGGGAGACGATCCCCCATTTCGAATCATTGCCCTGTGTCGGCGGGGATACCAAGAAACAAATAGACCACACTGGCTCCGCCGCCCTACTGGCACCGACGAACACCCCTTTGATTTGGTCCTCCCGTCCAGGTCATTGATAAAACAAACTCTTCTCTCCGTCCCTTCGGGCGGTGAATATCCCCTCTGACTTGGACCTCCCGTCCAGGTCATTGATTAAAACAAACTCTTCTCCCCGTTCCTTCGGGCGATGAATTTTCCTTTGACTTGGACCTCCTATCCAGGTCATTGATTAAAACAAACTCTTCTCTCCATCCCTTCGGGCAGTGAATTTCTGTTTGACTTGGACCTCCCGTCCAGGCCATTGATTAAACAAACTCTTCTCTCCGTCCCTTCGGGCGGTGAATATCCCCTCTGACTTGGACCTCCCGTCCAGGTCATTGATTAAACAAACTCTTCTCTCCGTCCCTTTGGGCGGTGAATACCCCTCTGACTTGGACCTCCCGTCCAGGTCATTGATTAAAACAAACTCTTCTCTCTGTCCCTTCGGACGGTGAATATCCCCTCTGACTTGGACCTCCCGTCCAGGTCATTGATTAAAACAAACTCTTCTCTCCGTCCCTTCGGGCGGTGAATATCCCCTCTGACTTGGACCTCCCGTTCAGGTCATTGATTAAACAAACTCTTCTCTCCGTCCATCCGGGCGATGAATACTCCTCTGACTTGGACCTCCCGTCCAGGCCATTGATTAAACAAACTCTTCTCTCTGTCTCTTCGGGCGGTGAATATCCCCTCCGACTTGGACCTCCCGTCTAGGTCATTGATTAAACAAACTCTTCTCTCCGCCCCTTTGGGGTGGTGAATATCCCCTTTGATTTGGACCTCCCGTCCAGATCATTGATTAAACAAACCCCTCTCACTGTCCCTTCGGGTGACGAACAACCTAATCTCTGGCTGAGGCTTCCTATCTAAGACCAGTGCACAGTTTCGACGCCATGGAAAGATCGGTCGGTGATTCGCCCATCTGGCATGGTGGAGTGGTCCCCTCGTTCTTCTTCTGGAAGGGCAAGCACTCTCCCGTGCACTAACGCGGATCCCTACCTAGTTCTCCCTGAGCGGACTACCGCGAAGACTTGCATTCTGCCAACATGTTCCAACATAGCAAAAAAAAAGGAAAGAAAGAAAGACAAAAAAAGGAGAAAAAAAGGGAAAAGGAAAAGAGATCTCTTGGGGCGAATGCCACGCACATCAGAAAGACATGTAAAACGATGGTGTTCTATTCCTTTCAAAAGAGATTAAATTACATGTGCTTCGGGACATGCCCCTGTGTTACATTTCAAAAAAAAAAGAAGCAGAAAAGAAAGAAGAGATAAGGGGCAGAAGGGAGCGGCACTCAATCTATCCCCCGGAAGATCTCCTCGAGAGGAAGGATCCCGACGCAGGGAAAGTTTACCATTTCGCGCAGTCGACCCTCCTGCGCATCGAGGCGCTCCAGCTCCGTTGTTACAGAGGCTACCTCAGCCTCAGCGACGCCCAGCTCCTCAGATAAGGGGCATGCATATATTCGTCCCTTTGGGCGCCGATGGCTGTAAATTCAGTGGGGGCTTGTGTCTTAAGGAACTCGCGATGGTTGACATACTTCAATAATAATAGAACTCGTCGTGACCATTCCTCTAGCGGACAGCCCATCACTTGCTGGGCCTCTGTTAGCTGCATGACCGCAGTATACACCCCTCGGTACGTAACGGAGGGGTCAGCAAACACCATGGCTCACAGCGCCAGTAAGGTCTGACGGATCGACAGGTCCGAAGTGGCGTGACCTATTGAAGGCACGGCCGGCGGGCTGAACTCGACAACGCTATCCACTGCGGCCCATAGCTCAGCATCCACCGCTGTTGATGAAGATGGAAGAGTCATCGTCGAACGGCCAGGTCCTTCGGGCTAGGAATATAGTTCCTGGCCGATCACCGCAAGTGGCGAGGGTGAAACTGTAATAGAGGCATCCGATGCCGCCATGATGAGCGGCTGCTCCATTCCCACTGGAGGGGCGAGGCCTGCGTCCGATGATGACGTCTTCACCGTCGGGAGAGGAGCCACGGTCTCGTCCGAAGAATGGACGGCCGCAAGGACCGAATCCGGTACCATAGTGGACAGGCTTGCCCCTGCCTCTGCCTCCTCAGCTCGACTCGGGTCCGTCGTCACTTCACTAGCCGGAAGTGCAAGATTCGCGACCTCGGTCGAGGGGAGGGTATCGACCATGGCCGGGCCTGATGCCGCTTCAAAAGGAGCTTCACCCCTCTTTGCCTGGGACACTCCCAAGGGTGTTGCAATGACTGCCAATATCATTCCCATAAGTCAGACTTCCTCGGGGACGACCGGCTTCGGAATAGGCGGGAGCGGGACCACGAGCTGCGAGATGGCCCCCGTCCCCAGAAGAGACACCAAAGACCCCGTGTCCGGACCCAGAAGTACCCGCAACCTTCGAGCCGCCTGCTGCCCAAAAGAAGATCTCCGCTTGGCAACAGCCTTGCGAGTCCGACCGGCAGATGCTTCTCGGGGCGCTGACGTCACCTGGCCATGCAGAGCAGGGTTAACCACTCACCACATGAGGCAAATTGTCAGAGTATGGAGGGACAAAGAGGAGCTGAGAGGTCCCCATGCTTACCTCGACCACCGAAACTATGCTGCTCTCCAGCGCTATCTCCCCTTCCTCCAGAAGCTCGCTCGTCGGCATCGGAGCTCTCGCAGCCCCTTGGGGAGCATCACCCTATTCAATTCAAAGGCAAAATTAGCATCCTCGGGCAAGATCCAAGGAAGAGGAGTCTGTGTTCATACTTATTTCTGCCCCCACCTGTGGCAGCACTCCGGTCTCCGGCACGGGAGCACCAGGGGTCCCCCGGGACACCTCCTGCCACAGAACCTCGACCAAGGACGCCAGCTTCTCCAAGCCTATAGTGGCTATTTCTAGTGTAGTGGCTGGCGCATCCAGGGTTTGCACCTCTGTGACCTCGGGTGAAGATTGCTCCTGGATTTCAAAACAAAAAAAACCAAAGAAATAAGAGCAGTGAACGGTTGCGGGGAAGCCCCGCATGAACATATGTATACTTACAAAGGCCCTCTCTACTAGACTCAAACAGGCGGTCAACGGGGGAGCCTTCAACACCGACTCAGAAGGCCCGGACCCCCTGGAGAAGCCTTCGTCTGAAGCTACCTCGTCGAAAGAGTAGTCATAATCTACCTTCTCACCCGACGAGGATTTGGTCGGGGCAAGCACTTCTCTCTCCGGTGAGGAACCCTCCACCTCGAGGTCGATGGTCGGCGCATCCTCACGCAGGCTCGGCAATGGTGGTATGTCGGACCTTGACTTCTTCCTCGCGTACGTGCGCATCACCGGGAGGTGCAAACGGGCCCCCAATGGCCCGATAGCCGCTACTCCGACGTCTACCACAGAAGAAAAGAGGCGGATTATGTCAATGCCGGTGGGTTCCTGAAAGATGAAGGAAATCAATTGAGTTGACAAGGACAACTTCCCCCTTTGACTTTCATGGTAGGGAGTGCTTCGTGGACGGTCTCCTTAACGGGCTGCATTGCCCCGGGAACTGTGGCTTCATCCACGCCAGAAACAAGGACAGGTGCTGGCCCCTTCACGGTGGCTGAAATAAAAAAAATTCTCATGACGTAAGGCGGCTCATAGGAGTTGCAAATAAACAGCGAAGAGCTCCAGTGGCTGAACAATCTGACCAGTGGGCTGCCTCGGCTCGGCCCGAGCAGCGAGGAATTTGTCAAAAGATAGAATTGAAGGCACCGGAGAGACGGCCGTTGAAGCCGAGGTGGCCTCCGCCTTTCTTCGCTCAGCCTCCTGCCGCACGGCTACCTTGGCTGCAGCCAACGCCTTCTTTATAGGCGACCTCGCCCGAGATTTTCCTTTGGCCATGGGCAAAGGAGTCAAAGTAGGAGTCGGCTCTGCTACGATCGTGGCCTCACCCACATCAAGAATGAGTATGGGTGCTGGCCCCTCCACGATAGCTGAAAAAGAAGAAGAAGCATACATATGTAAGGGTCTTGTCCCGAGATGAAAACAAGTCCTGAGGAACACCAATGGTGAAGGAGTCTAACCTGCAGGTTGGATCGGCTCGGCTCGAGCAGCTTCAAACTCCTCAAATGATGGGACCAAGGGCACCGGAGGGACGGCCGTCGAAGTCTTAGCGGCCTCCGTCTTCCTCCGCTTCGCCTCCCGCCGCCCGGCCACCTTGGCGGCATCCAATGCCTTTTTCACAGGCGACTTCACCCTGGACCTCTTCGTGGCCTTGGGCAGAGGAGTTGTGGTCGGGGCCGGTTCCACAGCCTCAAAATAGGGGGGCTTCTAGACGAGCCGAAGAAGATTCCGGTACGTCGCCAAAGAAAGAGCAAAAAAATCTGATCAGCATTCGGTATCCTGAAAAGGTCACGACGATAAGGGGTGAAAATAAAAGAAGAGGGGAAGATCAAATACCATGAGTACCAGTATACAACCGAAGTGTTATCGTCCAGTAGCTCAGGGAGGGCTCCTTGTCCTGACGTGCTGCCTCTCGGACCAGCCAGCACACATCTTCGATCTTCTGGCAGCGGTCGGCGAGGGCAGCCAAGTCTGCATGCTTCTTGGACGTAAGGTGGCAAAAGAGGTTGAAGTGATCCATACCCCACCCATCAGCGTAGTAGTATGAGATCTGCAAGCGCTTTCCCAGGATGGCAGCCGTCTGGTCATCCACCTTTAGCCCATGTACCTAAAGGAGGACGTACAACCATGTGGTGTCCTTGTAATTTTCGGGCTTCCGCTCCTCCCTCCTCATGAACGTGCGGTGCGGGCATATTGGGTCCCTCTCCAGACGCCAACTTCTCATGGGGGTGCCTTCTACTTCTATGGGGAGCGGGTAATTGATAAGCTCCAAACGGTCACCCCCGATGCGGCAGAGGTCCCTCAGGGTCTTCTTAAAGTCATCTTTTGCTACCAGAGGCAGCCTGACTTGCGGCGTCGGCCTGGCCTCTCGAGCTTCCCGGCGTGCGGCCAGATACATGGTGACCTCCTTGTCTTTACCATTTTTCAACTGAAGTAGATGCTCCATGTCAATGTCGAGCACGGGCACCAATTGTTTGCTCAGGAACTTCCTCTCTGCCCCATCCCAGCAATCGGTCCGGCACGACCGATAAAAGCCCGTCCGGGCGTTCCACCACTTCATGTATTCCGCAGTCACCTGGGGAACTCGGCCAGGAGCTGGTACCCTGAAGGTCGCAGTGTCCGCCCGATGGAAGAAATCCCACCAGGATCTGGCATGTTCGGTAGTCATACTTCCCGGGAGGCTTCGTACAGGCAAGCCGAATTGTGCACTGTATACTGGAATATGTTGGTCATATCCAAAGTTCCGCCAGAAGCGGAAGGGGTAATATGGCTCCAGCAACATGGTGTCCCCCTTCCTGAAAACCAACACACTCGGGCGGATGGATAACGCCCAGTCTCGGAGCTCCGGCTCTAGCAAGGGGCGTACAACGGTCTGCTGGTTGATCGGATGAACATACTTTTCCACCTTGTCGTGATTGCACATCCTCTTATTGTTTACCAGGGGACTCAAATGTGCGGCCAGTGTCTAGAAGTGATTGGTGCCTGCGGCATCGTGAGGAATAGTCGTCAACTGGCCTCGAATGTTGTACAACTGCTGGGATGTCACTCCCGGTTCTGCACTTGCGAATTCCAGCATTCGCGGAACTAGTCCCCAGTCGTGGAGCGTGCGCAGAGCAAACTCGGGGAACAATGAGCAGACCAACGCGTTGAAGAAGTGCAGTGGGTAGACATACCGGGCTTGCCTCGAGAGTCGATGAGCGCTCACGTCCCCGATAGCCTTGTATATCAGACAAAGGGCCGCCAGGCACAAAGATAATTTAACTCCCCAGGCCATATGGCAGGCTTGATAGATTGCGTCGGGCCGGATGACTGTCTCATCTCCGTATGGCATGGCGAAAGAGCACAGCCAATACGTCAGATAGGCCGCGCAGTGTGTCAACGGATCAACCCTTGTCGGATTAGCGCCGCTCCAGCGTCCTCTGGAGGGGATCATCACGTCAGCCTTGGCCTTGCTGCGCTTCTTGCGGGCGACGATGGTACCGATACACGGGAAGTCTTCATACTGCTTCAGCCCGTCATAAAAATATTACTTCCACAGGGTTATGTGGACCCTCTTCCTATCTCCGCGGGGAGGTTGCTTCCCGCCATGTGCCAGTTGATATAACTCCCGGTACGCCTTCATAAAGTACCGGTAGGAATATCCAAGAGAATAGAAGCCATCCCCGTTGGTTTCGTCCTTGATGAGATCGGGGAGGCACACTTCTTCATAGGGCTCCCCGTCAATGGGAAAGCCGCTCAGCTGGCTGAGGCTCCATAAATCCAGTGAAGTCTCACCTTCCGTTGTGTAGAAAGTGTTAGTCTCCGCACTGAAGACTTCGATCATCCCGCAGCAGAGGCCCTTCGAGATGGGGTAGCTATACCGAGAGGCATAGACATTGTGGTAGATGCCAGCCTGGATCAGTATCGGAGCATAGTTGAACACCACGTACTCCGTAAACTCCACCACTCCCTCCCGGAAGGTGTGTGCATCCTGAGGCTTCAACTCTGCGAACCAACCCAAAGCCAGCTCATGTTTGAAGCGGATGGCCAGGCAGTCCAGCAGAAATGGCTCTTCTCTGTACCCCCACTTTAGCGGGGCCAAGAATAAACCAAAGCGGGGTTGCTCGCCCTGGACCCACCCGATAGCCATGTCCCACCGAGCCGGGGTGAACTGAGGTGCTCGCACTAACTTGTCTTCTTTCAGCAGCACTGCTTCAATCCCCAATACGGGTTTCCATTCCCGGGCCTCTCCCACCAGGTACATTGGAATGCTCCGTGGGACGCTGTATAGCAAACTGTCTCGGGACTGCAGGATGACCCGCTCGGCGTCCCTCACAACTCGGAGGTCCCGTCTCTCTCGGCTACTGAAATGCTTCAAAAAATGGATAAGATGTTTATCCTTCGGGTAGTCCTTCCTGTAGTCCCCCACGACCTGGTCAAAGGAAAGTCTAATTTCAGTCTGGACAAGCCTGCGGAAGTCCATCGTCTCTGTGTCTGAGCCGGATGATTCGGCCAAGGCAGCTATCTCAGCATGCTCCCAGTCTAGGTCTCCGATAGTAAGCCACGTGACAGCCGGCACCATGGGCAGGGGAGCAGACTCACCACCGGTAACAGTAGAGGCAGAGGAGCCACTGGGAGCAGCCATTTTATCTGCAAGGTGCAAGAAATCCAAAATCAAAACAAGCCATAAGCAAAGAGAAGAAAAGCAAGTCATAAAGGGGCTCTACTACAACTGAAATGAACAAGACGCTGATAATTTCTGATGAAATTTTGACAGAGTTTCCCCTAGGCCAGAGGCGTAAAGGGAAAACACGGGTGCGCGTCCACAAGGAGTGACGGCCCCAACAAAAGTCACGGTGTGCCCCGAAGGCGACACCGGGGGTTTCTCCGGTTGAAGAGGCTCCCTATCTACCCGGTACGCCTGCTGGGGACATCTATCCGGCACACCCCCTGTGTGCCCTTACCCGGCACACCCATACGGGCTTTCCCCGGCACACCTCCCGTGCCCTGGCCTGACACACTCACGGTGGTCCTCCCCAGCACACCCCCTGGCGCTCTCACCCAGCACAGCCTAAAGGGGGTTCTACCCAGCACGCTTGGTGCCTCGCTACCTGGCACGCTCCCCTGGGTGCCCTCACCGGCACACACCTCCAACGCCCTATCCGGTACGCCTGGCCCTTCTCTACCCGGCGCGCCCTTGCGCCATGTCCCCGGCATGCCCGGAACCCTCTCCACCGGCACACTTCGGTAGCTCGACGCCATCCTCCACAGAAAGGAAGAAGAAGGAAGAGGAGAAGGAAGAGGAGAAGAGGAAGAACAAACGGGAAGGAGAGAAGAGAAGAAGAAAGAGGGGGAGAGAAGAAAAGGGAGCCTAGGGCTCCGCCACTCCCGAACGGAGGAGAAGAGGAAAAGAAGAAGAGGAAGAGAGAATGGGAGAGAAGAGAAGAAGAATGGGGGAGGGGAACAAAAGAGAAGAGAAAGGGAGGAGGAGAAGAGAGAAAGAAGAGGGGGGGAGCCCCCGGGGGCGGCGTCCTCACCCGCAGAGAACGACGACCGCGGCGGCGTTCGTCCACCGGAGAAGAAAGAGAGAAGAGAGGGAGGCGGTTCGTCTACCGCGGGAAAGAGAGAGAGAGAGAGAGAGTTCAAATGAGAGGGGGGTGGCCCGTCTGTGCCCCCCCGTCCCTTTTATAAGGGTCATAAAAAGGGAGGAAAAGAAAGAAAGGAAGAATAAAAAGAAAAAAAGAGTGAAGAAGAGGAAGAAAGGAAAAAAAAGGAAAAAAAGAGAGAAGAGGAAAAAAGAAGAAGAGGAACAAAAGAGAGAAAAAAAGGGAAGAATAAGAAAGAAAAGAGAAAAGAAAATGAAAGAAAAATAAAGGAAGGAAAGGAAAAAAAGGGATATATATATATTTATATAGAATACATATATACACGATGATATTATATATGCATCTATATAAATGATGTACGTGATGATGAATGCATGCATGAAGGCGTTCCATCTGCATGCTCTTGTGTGCCAACGGGCGTCTGAGTATGCACGCACAAGCACGTAGATCGAGATCATCGTCTTCTCCAGACGTCAAGGTCTCGAATGCAACCCTGAAGAACAAGTACACCTACGAGCACCGCTTGGCTCATCCTTCACCCGCATTGTCCGTGGGTGGGGGGCATTTGTGGACATGTAAAATTGCACGCCCATGTGTCCTGCTCAGTCCCACATCAACAGCAACATCAAGCAAAGAGACCCCCGGAGAGACTGGTCACCCAAACTCTCCGAATACATACACACTGCCGTGAAGCCATCTCCGGAGTCATGGCAGCGAAGAGAAACCAACCCCCGGGAAGCTCACAAGCTGTGGGCACCGAAGAAAATCAAATGGACCGCAATTCGTGCTCGCAACGGGCTCAAGTCTGCCCCAGCAACACGCCCTTGTGCTGCCCCAAACGACACACCCTCAGTGCCTCTCAACGGCACACTGCCGGTTGCCCCAGCGGCACACCCTGGAGGCCCCTCAGCGGCATGCCCTCAAACACCCTCCAGCGGCACGCCCAGGCCGCACTCCTCAGCGGCACGCGCACAGGCCGCTCAACGGCACGCTTGCTTATCTCCCCAGTGGCACGCCCCCTATACACCGCCCAGCGACACACCTGCTGGGCTCTCCAACAGCATGCCTTCAAGCCCTCCAGCGATACACTTTTGCAAGCTTTTAGCGGCACGCTTCCTCCAGGGCCCTCCAGCAGCACGCTTTGGCAGCCCTCCAGTGGCACACTCGTTGTGTCTTCCAGCGGTGCGTCCCGGCTCTTCAGCGGCACACTATGAGTTACCCTCACCCTGTGCATCCGACAGACCAAATCTAACGCCCATCCCCTATGGATCTTTGGAGCGCAGCGAGCTGGCTGACTTGTCACCCAGAGAGGGACACACGCTGCCTACCTCCTGCCACCAAGGACGGGGAAAGTCAAATCCCCATTCAATGCCGATCACTTCCCGCCACCGCCATTCGTGCTCGAGCGTTCCCGCCGTCTGGGGTATAAAAACCACTCCCCTTTGGTGAACAAAAAGGAGATGGAGACACAGAGAGAGACACACACCAGTGGAGAGAGCTACGACGAAGCTGCCAGGGAAGAAGGAGAAGAGAGAATAGAAAGAGGAGAGCTTCGACGTGAGGTCCTCCGACAACCACGAGCAAGAGAGAGTAAGAGAGAAAGAAAGAGAGGGAGCGTGAGTCTTGATGTAGTGGAGGGGGTGAGGAAGAGCAGGAAGGCCGTTGCCTCTACTCGACCCCAACTCCCTCCTCGTCTCCTTATCCTTCTTCTTCTGTTCTTAATTTCTTCTTCTCCTCCCCCCGTCTGGGCTTGAATGTATGCTTTGATGTACTTGGCCGGTTATGGCCTTTTCTCTTCATGAATGAAAATCCTCCCTTTGTGTTTCTCATTGCCTCCGTTGGTTTGGGTCATTACGTGTGTTTGGCCGTCTTCTTCCTCCCTTCCGGTGGTGTGCCTTCTGGCAGGGATCTTTCCCCCTTGCCATAGCTCCGTCGTAGGGCCTCTGACCCTCACCCTTGCCCATTTGCCTGTAGGGAGATATTCCCCTCCTGCCCTCCTTAGACAGCCAAGCCCAATGCTGTTGTCCCAGTACCTCTCCAAGCCTCTACCCTTCTTGCGAAGTTCCCCTTATGTTTGGTTTGCCCAATACCCTTGGCATAATTCCCCTCCTTACCTTCATCCTCTTGAACTGACCCCAGCCCGGTGCACCCCTGGTCGCCCTAGCCCAGTGCACTCCGTCCTTTTTCTTTCACGACACAGCCTTCCTAGCCGGTGCGCTCCTTGCCACCCCAACCCGATACACTCCCCTTCAACCTCCTTGGCCGGCACAGCTTGACCATTCCCAGCCCGGCACACTGCACTGCCACCCCAGCCCGGTACACCTTCTGTATGCTTAGCCCGATACACCCCTCCAGCCCATTGTACTGATGGGGACATCACCCATGGATCCCTCTGGCTCGACACCACTCTCCCTCCCGGAGATGGGTAGGTTGCGGCTCCACGTCTAGGCGGGTCCCCTTCGACATTGGGGCTTACTATTTGGGTCATCTTGATGTATTTTGCCTTTGTTTTTGAGTCATTTTGATGTATTTTGCCTTTGTTTTGAGTCAAGTCCCTAGGTTATCTTGTTATTTACATAAATTGTGTCATCATGTGGGCTAGTGTGTTGTATGGGCCCAATTAAGTGGGCCTGGCCCAGGGGCGCCCTCCCCCTTCCCCATTTCTCTTGCTTATTTGCTTTTAGCACTTATCTCAGGGACTTTTTGTAAATGTTGGGATCTCTATAAATAGGACCCCAACTCCACTTGAGATGACTAATGAAGTATTGAAGAAATTATAGCCACTTGAATTGTCTTCCTCTCTCTCTCTCTAGCTCTCACTCTCTATCTCTCTCTCTCTCTCTATAGGGGGCGAACCCCTCTCTCTCCCCTCCTCTCTCTCTCTCTCCCTTGGGTGAACCTGCCCCTTCACCTTCCCCCCCCGCCTTGCCACATCATCCGCCACCTCAGCTCCCACCCTTTCACCTCCCCAAGAGCCTTCACTTCCCTTTAATTCCTCCACATCCCCAAGCAACTCTTCCCATTCCCCATACACCCACCCACCTTCCCAAGGAAGACTCCCTTCTCCTAGGCAACCCTTCCCATCCCCAAAGCAACCCCTTCCTATTCCCTAGACCTCCATTAACACCACCATTAACCCTCCACCCAAATCAAAGGAACATCCACCCCTCTCCCCCAACCCATTTGCGCCCCCACCTCCTCCAAGGCCTCTTGCGCACCCATCCCTCTCCCCTGCTAGCTCCGCCCCTACCTTTCTCCCTAATCTCCCCTTGCCACCTCCCAACCATTCCCCACCACCAAAGCAACCATCTCCCCTACCCTTCCACCAAAGAAACCCCCCCTTCAACCCCTTTCTCTTCAAATCTGTGTGCAGCTGAAGCCCTGCAGATCAACATCCTGTGGCAGTGCCGCCAACGACCACATCCCGGAGTTACTGGGGGTGTGGTCTACACCGTCAGAAAGCTCTTCCAGTCGTCTTCGCAGGCGAGGTGGTCTCGTCTCAATCTGAGGCCGGAGCTGCCCGGGAGAGCTGTTCTTCGCCAACTGTGCAGATCCAGTCTGGTCTGCAGCCAGAAGTGACTTGCAGAAGCTCCCACGGCAACACCTCTCAACTTCTGGAGGCGCCACTTGGCCTAGAGCTTCTACCACAAGGTGACCACCACCACCAACAAGCGTCGTCCCGTTCGGCATCAGGAAGTGTCTTTTCCAAATTTTCTCCTCCGGGTGCGCAGACACTCTGTTTGGGTCCTGCCCGACACCGCCTCACTCAACGGGCTCCTCATCGCCACCCCGACATCATCTGGTGCTGTTCTTGGTTTCTGCTTTAAGAAGACTCGTCCACGGACGTCCTCGACTTGGTCTCGCCTCATTCGGACTTCGGGAGTGACCGTGGCACCTTCGACAAGAAGCCGCAACACTCTGGACCAGCCTGAACCAGAACTCTGAGCACCTGCTCCGGGGTCCACTCCAACCAGAGGCGACGCGGGAACCGCCCACCAAAATTCACAAGTGTACCTGGGTCTGTCAGCGTCGTTTCAGCGCCAGTCTCATCAAGTTCTGAGTCTGGAGGAGCGCACAGCGGCAGCAACATCGATCCCCTGTCCTGCTGCCCAAGACACGGGCAGATTCGGTCGGGTGATCCGTCGGCGCGATTCGAGTGAATCTCCCCTCCCCGCCTGGCTGGCTTAACGCCCCTCCCTGTGTGGAGGTAGTGTTTGAATTGTAATACAGATATCCCCACCCCAAGTCCACCCTCCTGTGTGAGGCGTAGTGGTTGTATAATTTAAACAGGGTTCAAGCTTCATCGGCGCAGTGTGCGGGGAACCCACACTTCCCCGCTCGCCCTCGTCTCCGAACGGGGTTGGTTTCTTCAAACCAACCAGGGTAAGCTCTGAACTTTGCTCCAACAATAGTACTTGTTCAGCTAATATCCGTAGCATTGCTCCGTTGAGCAAGAGAGAGAGCGCCCGACCCCGTGTGATCCACTTACGAGCGGTCACCGTGGGCTGTGTGAGAGAGGGACCTAGTGCCCCAATTGGCACCCGGCCAGCCCCTTAAGTGTGGGCCTCGTACCTTCGGGAGGGCAACCCTAGCCCTGCTGGCACTCTACCAGCAAGGGCCTTGATCCATCATCTCCACTTCGCATCATCAAGTCACCCGGGCTCGTGTGTGTGCGACGGCGATTCGGCCCAATCTAGTACTTTGTTGCTTTGTGTTTGTGCTTGCGGAATAGGTCCAAGGACCCGTGTCCATTTTGCTGCATACCCCTTAGTTGTGTCACATCAAGTGGTATCAGAGCAGGTTTTAGACTTGTCTCTACAAGCCTAGGTCCTAGGGTCTTTGCATAATCTTCATCCGTGTGTCGGTCACCTCCTCTTTGTGCAAGTCCACCCGTAGTGGTGCCTTGTACCGGGCCGACCCCTCTACCTCGGTTCCCCCTATGAATCCCAATTCCCAAGGTGACCAAGACATCCCTAGGGAGGTTCCCCAAGCTCCGATGGAACGAATTGAGGCTGCCCTCCAAACCCTCACGGAGCAGTTAAATGGTTTTAACATCCGTTTGGAGAGACTCGAGGAAGCTAGGGCCCCACCTAGGAACCATGCCCAAAGAGCTCTCCCTCCACGCATTGAACTTGATAGGGAGGACCTAGAGAATGACTTTTACCGTGAGAATGAGAGGCCCCGCCAACCCCGACATTTTGAGAGGCGACCGCGAGAAGACCCGGATGATTACCTCTTAAGGATGATTAAGGTAGAGGCTCCAAACTTTGATGGGTCCTATAACCCACATGTCTACTTAGAATGGGAGAGTGCCATGGACCAATACTTTGATTGGTACCCCATGACGGAAGATAGGAGAGTTAGGCTTACGAAAATGCACCTTACCAAACTAGCCAAAACCTACTGGATGAGTGTGGAAAGTAGGAAGAGGATTAGGCGAGAAGAACCCATTCATACATGGGAAGACATGAAAGCCCAACTTAGATTCAAGTACCTCCCCAATTCCTACACCCAAACTCTCTTAGATGAATGGCAATGCCTCTCCCAAGAGGGAAAAACCGTGGTAGAGTACATTGAATTGTTTGACTCCTACCTTTTAAAGTGTGGAGTACATGAAGAGTTGGCCGTCACCCTATCACGATTTAGGAATGGTCTTCACCCACACATCAAGAGAGAGCTAATTATGAGGGATGTGGATTCCCTTGAGATGGCTTATCAAATAGCCCGTGACACGGAGAGATTTTCTAGGAATCCTAAATTTGCCTCTCCCCGCCCAGCTGAATCCAAAAATATGGGTCCCCGACCCAACCTTCCACCCCTATTGAAGACCCCTATCCCCAGTGGGGGAACTCCTTCTCGGCCATACCAACAGCCAACCAATCCCACCCCTACAAGGGCTACTCCACCCAACCCTCCTCCCCGAAGAGAGGAACCCCACCAAAAAACAACACTAGGGAGTAGCACGGTGAAATGCTTTCAGTGTCATGGTTATGGCCACATCGCCTCCCAATGTCCATCCAAAGGATTGTCCAGCCTTATCATTGAAGGAGGGCCTACCCCGCTCCAAGGAGAGCAAGAGAGTACGGTTGAGGAGTATGAGGCTGCCTTAGGTTGGGAAGAGGAATATGAAGAGCAACTCTATGAAACAGGCTTAGACCACGACCCTCCTCCCACCGACTCCCACCTAGGTGTGATTAGGTGCACCCTCACAAAGCCACAAGAAGAAGATTGGCGTAGGACCTCCATTTTTCACACCTACCTCAAGATGGGGAGCCATGTTAGGAAAGTAATCCTAGACAATGGGAGTTGTGTCAACGCCGTGTCTCCTGACACCGTCAAGATTCTTGGGCTTACTACCACACCCCACCCCAAACCATACCGGGTCTCTTGGATTAACAATCACTCCATCCCGGTCAACACTTGTTGCCTTGTACCCATCACCTTCTCATCCTATCAAGGACAAGTTTGGTGTGACATTATACCCATGGAAGTAGGGAGCATCCTGCTAGGGAGGCCTTGGATTTATGATGTCAATGCAACCATCTTTGGGAAGACGAACACATGCACCTTTGAACATGAGGGGAAAACCATCCGTCTCCACCCATCACCACCACGGAAGGAAACCCCCTCCAAAGGGATTCTCTCTTCACCTCAACCTAAGTCACCTCAAAATCCAGAGGCCCCACCCCCACCAACTCAACCAGCCCTCCAAGAACCTACCCAAAAAGAGCCAACTGGAAAAGCCAAAGGCCTACATCTCATCACAAGAAAAGAGCTGGAAGAAGAAGTAGCTCAAGGGACACCCTTGTGTGCGGTAGTCTTATGCCTTGGAGAGCCAACTCCCTCCAAACCCCACCCCGTGGAAATACACCCTCTCTTGGAAGAATTTAAAGATGTGTTCCCCGATGAGCTCCCTGATCAACTACCACCCATGAGGGATGTTCAACATGCTATTGATCTCGTCCCCGGAGCCACCCTCCCAAACCTTCCCCACTATCGCCTCAACCCCACGGAGCATGCTGAATTGAGGAGGCAGGTGGAGGAACTCATTAGGAAAGGCTTTCTCCGTCTTAGCAAAAGTCCGTGTGCTGTCCCGGCCCTTCTCACACCCAAGAAGGATGGGACATGGCGAATGTGTGTCGATAGCAGGGCCATCAACAAGATTACCGTCAAATACAGGTTCCCCATACCTAGGCTTGACGATATGCTCGACATGCTAGCCGGAGCCACCATTTTTTCCAAAATAGATCTTAAAAGTGGCTACCACCAGGTTAGGATAAGACCAGGAGATGAATGGAAAATAGCCTTCAAAACTAAAGATGGACTCTATGAATGGCTAGTGATGCCTTTTGGGCTATCAAATGCCCCAAGCACCTTTATGCGCCTTATGACAGAGGTCCTTAGACCCTACATTGGAGTCTTCCTAGTGGTCTATTTTGACGATATCCTTATCTACAGCCGGTCCAAGGAAGCCCACCTCAACCATCTTAGGCAAATCTGCACTACCCTTAGGAAAGAGAGTCTCTTTGCCAACTTGGGAAAATGTCATTTCATGACTGAATCCATCACTTTCCTTGGGTATGTGGTCTCCACCAAGGGAGTGTCCATGGACCCCAAAAAGGTCCAAGCTATCCTTGACTGGCCAGAGCCCCGCACTCTCCATGAGGTCCGGAGTTTCCATGGGTTGGCCACCTTCTATCGGAGATTTATCCGTGGGTTCAGCATGGTCACTGCCCCCATCACAGATTGCCTAAAAAAGGGGACGTTTGTGTGGACCAAGTCTGCTTCTAGGGCCTTCCAAGAGCTCAAGGAAAGGATGACCCAAGCCCCGGTATTATGCCTCCCCGATTTTTCCAAGGTCTTTGAGGTGACTTGTGATGCCTCCGGGGTAGGGATTGGCGGGATCCTCAGCCAAGAGGGACACCCAGTGGCCTACTTTAGTGAGAAATTGTGTGACGCCAGGGTAAAATACTCCACCTATGACAAAGAATTTTATGCCGTGGTCCAATCCCTCCGGCATTGGAGGCATTATCTCTTGCCCAAAGAATTTGTCATATTTTCTGACCACGAGGCCCTGAAATATCTCAACTCCCAACAGAAATTGAATGCCTGACATGCCCGTTGGGTCGAATACATCCATTCCTACACTTTTGTGATCAAGCATAAGGCTGGGAGTGAGAATCGTGCCGCAGATGCACTCAGCAGGAGGGTCTCCTTGTTAGCTACCATTCGGGTGGAAGTCATAGGGTTTGAGAGAGTCAAGAATGAGTACCCTGATTGCCCGGACTTTGGGCCTATCCATACCGCCCTGACCACCCAATCGCCTAGGGAACACCAAGGTTTCATCCTAGAGGACGGGTTCATCTTCAAAGGCCATAGACTTTGCATACCTAGAACCTCCCTGCGGGATTTCCTAGTCTCGGAGTTGCATGCAGGAGGCCTGGCTGGACATTTTGGGGTGCACAAGACTATTGCTATGGTTGAGGGTCAGTTCTACTGGCCAAGTCTCAAGAGGGATGTAGCTAAAATTGTGGGACAGTGTCGCATATGTGCCTCAGCCAACCAGATAAAATAGAACACTGGCCTATACACCCCACTCCCTGTCCCTGATCGTCCATGGCAGGATTTAAGCATGGACTTTGTCTTAGGCCTACCTAGAACTAAGAAGAAACATGACTCCATCTTTGTCGTAGTGGATAGATTTTCAAAAATGGCCCATTTCATTCCCTATTCTAAAACCTCTGATGCCTCCCATGTGGCCCACCTATTCTTCGATGAGGTAGTTCCTCTCCATGGCCTACCCAAAACCATCATTGCTGATAGGGATGTCAAATTCACCAGCTATTTCTGGAAGACCCTCTGGCACCTAATGGGGACCCTTCTCAAATTTTCCACAGCCTATCACCCTCAAACAGATGGCCAGACCGAGGTCGTCAATCGGAGTCTTGGGAATCTCCTTCGGTGTCTAGTTGAGGATCGCCCAGGGAATTGGGATCTTATTCTACCCCAGGCAGAGTTTGCATACAACAATTCAATGAATAGGTCAATAGGGATGAGCCCATTTGAAGCCGTGCATGGGTACAAGCCTAGAAAGCCTACAGATCTCATTCCTTTGCCTACACATACTAGGGTGTCTATTAGTGCTGAGTCTTTTGCCCAACACATGAAAGAATTGCATGAGGAAATCCGCAAACACATCAACAAAAGCAATGAGGTGTATAAGAAGTCGGCCGATTCCCACCGACGCCACCAGGAATTTTGTGTAGGTGATTTTGTGATGGTGAGAACTGAGAGACTTTTCCCTGGGAATGTCTCCAAGCTGAGATCGCGTGGATCAGGTCCCTTCCAGGTTCTGAGGAGGATCGGCACAAATGCTTACATGTTGGACCTCCCCGAGGAGTACGGAGTAAGTCCCACATTCAATGTGGCTGACTTGGTGCCATATAGGGGTCCCACGGTGACACCTAGTAAGGAAATTGAGCTTGTTCTACCCCTTGAGAGAGCCACTACCCATGAGAGAGTTCCACCAGCCCAGAGGGGCCAACGTGAGCAAGTAGAGCGGATATTGGATGAACAGGTCACTATCACCTGGAGCAAAGCATACGAGCGATACTTGGTCAGGTGGAAGGGCCGGCCCCCTTCAGATGATTCATGGGTGAGTAGGGAGGATCTTCAGCAGCTAGACCCCGACCTCCTGGAGCGTTATCGCAGTCGAGTGGACCCTTTCTCGATAGAGTCGAGCTCTTCATAGCCCGGGGGAGTTGATGGGGACATCACCCATGGATCCCTCTGGCTCGACACCACTCTCCCTCCCGGAGATGGGTAGGTTGCGGCTCCACGTCTAGGCGGTTCCACTTCGACATTGGGGCTTACTATTTGGGTCATCTTGATGTATTTTGCCTTTATTTTTGAGTCATTTTGATGTATTTTGCCTTTGTTTTGAGTCAAGTCCCTAGGTTATCTTGTTATTTACCTAAGTTGTGTCATCATGTGTGCTAGTGTGTTGTATGGGCCCAATTAAGTGGGCCTGGCCCAGGGGCGCCCTCCCCCTTCCCCATTTCTCTTGCTTATTTACTTTTAGCACTTATCTCAGGGACTTTTTGTAAATGTTGGGATCCCTATAAATAGGACCCCAACTCCACTTGAGATGACTAATGAAATATTGAAGAAATTATAGCCACTTGAATTATCTTCCTCTCTCTCTCTCTAGCTCTCACTCTCTATCTCTCTCTCTCTCTCTATAGGGGGCGAACCCCTCTCTCTCCCCTCCTCTCTCTCTCTCTCCCTTGGGCGAACCTGCCCCTTCACCTTCCCCCCCCCTTGCCACATCATCCGCCACCTCAGCTCCCACCCTTTCACCTCCCCAAGAGCCTTCACTTCCCTTTAATTCCTCCACATCCCCAAGCAACTCTTCCCATTCCCCATACACCCATCCACCTTCCCAAGGAAGACTCCCTTCTCCTAGGCAACCCTTCCCATCCCCAAAGCAACCCCTTCCTATTCCCTAGACCTCCATTAACACCACCATTAACCCTCCACCCAAATCAAAGGAACATCCACCCCTCTCCCCCAACCCATTTGCGCCCCCACCTCCTCCAAGGCCTCTTGCGCACCCATCCCTCTCCCCTGCTAGCTACGCCCCTACCTTTCTCCCTCACCTCCCCTTGCCACCTCCCAACCATTCCCCACCACCAAAGCAACCATCTCCCCTACCCTTCCACCAAAGAAACCCCCCCTTCAACCCCTTTCTCTTCAAATCTGTGTGCAGCTGAAGCCCTGCAGATCAACATCCTGTGGCAGTGCCGCCAGTGACCACATCTCTGAGCTCCTGGGGGTGTGGCCTACACCGTCGGAAAGCTCTTCCAGTCGTCTTCGCAGGCGAGGTGGTCTCGTCTCAATCTGAGGCCGGAGCTGCCCGGGAGAGCTGTTCTTCGCCAACTGTGCAGATCCAGTCCGGTCTGCAGCCAGAAGTGACTTGCAGAAGCTCCCACGGCAACACCTCTCAACTTCTGGAGGCGCCACTTGGCCGAGAGCTTCTACCACAAGGCAACCACCACCACCAACAAGCGGCGTCCCGTTCGGAATCAGGAAGTGTCTTTTCCAAATTTTCTCCTCCGGGTGCGCAGACAGTCTGTTTGTGTCCTGCCCGACACCGCCTCACTCAACGGGCTCCTCCTCACCACCCTGACATCATCTGGTGCTTTTCTTGGTTTCTGCTCGAATAAGACTCGTCCACGGACGTCCTTGACTTGGTCTCGCCTCATTCGGACTTCGGGAGTGATCGTGGCACCTTCGACAAGCAGCTGCAACACTCTGGACCAGCCTGAACCAGAACTCTGAGCACCTGCTCCGGGGTCCACTCCAACCAGAGGCGACGCGGGAACCGCCCACCAAAATTCACAAGCGTACCTGGGTCTGTCAGCGTCGTTTCAGCGCCAGTCTCATCAAGTTCTGAGTCCGGAGGAGCGCACAGCGGCAGCAACATCGATCCCCTGTCCTGCTGCCCAAGACACGGGCAGATTCGGTCGGGTGATCCATCGGCACGATTTGAGTGAATCTCCCCTCCCCGCCTGGCTGGCTTAACACCCCTCCCTGTGTGGAGGTAGTGTTTGAATTGTAATACAGATATCCCCACCCCAAGTCCACCCTCCTGTGTGAGGCGTAGTGGTTGTATAATTTAAACAGGGTTCAAGCTTCATCGGCGCAGTGTGCGGGGAACCCACACTTCCCCGCTCGCCCTCGTCTCCGAACGGGGTTGGTTTCTTCAAACCAACCAGGGTAAGCTCTGAACTTTGCTCCAACAATAGTACTTGTTCAGCTAATATCCGTAGCATTGCTCCGTTGAGCAAGAGAGAGAGCGTCCGACCCCGTGTGATCCACTTACGAGCGGTCACCGTGGGCTGTGTGAGAGAGGGACCTAGTGCCCCAATTGGCACCCGGCCAGCCCCTTAAGTGTGGGCCTCGTACCTTCGGGAGGGAAACCCTAGCCCTGCTGGCACTCTACCAGCAAGGGCCTTGATCCATCATCTCCACTTGGCATCATCAAGTCACCCGGGCTCGTGTGTGTGCGACGGTGATTCGGCCCAATCTAGTACTTTGTTGCTTTGTGTTTGTGCTTGCGGAATAGGTCCAAGGACCCGTGTCCATTTTGCTGCATACCCCTTAGTTGTGTCACATCATGTACCCTCCTCGGCCAGCACACCAGTCACTCTTCTTACCCGGTGCACCGCTGGGTAGTCTCAGAGGCGCCTTCCACTCATCATTTCTTCCGGGTTTTCTGAAGTTTTATTAAAGGTGCTACTACCTCTGGCACCCACCTCAAATTTTCAGGTTCCGCCACTCCATGTGGGCGAGTTACCTTTATCTCCCTTACCATCCGGGTCAAGGGGAGATGCTACCGAATTTTTGTCAGAAACAATAGACATTTTAAAAGGGTAAAAGGAAGCAACAAATGAATGGGGCAATACTATGTTAAAAGACAAACGAAAGCAACAAACAAATGAAATGACTAATAACAAAGTGCTTCGACTAAGACAATGGAACTATGGGCAACACGAGGAGAATCAGACTGGATAATAACCAAGCAAATCCGAACACTTGTCATGTAATGAAGAAAGAAGAGGAGACGATTAAGAGAAAGGAAGAGAAAACTCACGTGAGCTGCATAAAACCGAGGAGGAGAAGAGAAGAAACGACATAAAAAATGAGGTGAAAAGAAACCCCTCATAGCTCTTGCCCGGTACACCTGCCCTTGAACCTTCTTCCGTGGCACACCCCTGGCCTTGTCCTCGCCGGCACACTCCAATCCTGCTTAGCCCGGCACACCCCAGTCCGCTATTACCCGGTACACTCACCGCCAGCCCCACACGGCACACCCCAGCCCAAGCCTTCCCCGGCACACGAGCCCAAGCTCCAGCCTGGTATGCCCCTTTGGCACTTTTCCTGGCACACCAATCCAAGCCCCAGCTCGGTACGCCCCTTTGGCGCTTCCCCGGCACACCGCTCCAACCCCGGCTCATCCCCAGCCCGGCACACCCTGGCCTAACCCTGCCCGGCACAGCCCAGCTCAACCCCTCCAACCCGGTACACCTGTCTGTCCCCAGCCCGACACCCCTCACCCAGCCTTACCCGGCACACCCCCAAGCCTGCACTAACATCCCCTTCAGGCCATGTTGTTTTGTACAGACTGAGCCTCAGATTGCACCGACCTGATCCCCCGGTTGCACCGACCTTGTCCAGGCGTTGCACCGACCTAATCCCTATTTGCATGGACTCAATCTCTGATCGCATAAACGTTGTCCCAGCCTTGCACCAACTCAACCCTCTCTTGCACCGACTCAATCCACCTTGCACCGACCTCTCCTCAGCCTCCCGATGGCCCACTCCCTCATGCATGATATAAATGTAAATAAAAGACATACGATGGCAATAGTGATTGAAACAAATAAAAAATATAAAATAAAATAAATAAAACACATGAAAATTCTAATAAAACAAATAAATAAGTAAATGAATATATATATATATATATTTGAACAAAAATTGACCAGACATGATAGGCTCTAGTCGAGTGCACCCTCTCTCAGAGAGGGAAAGTGTTCCCACTCCCCTAGGCTAAACCTGTGGCCCTGAATTTTTATTGATTAAGAGAGCAGCTTACATAATCTTCGGGGCATTCCCCTGAGAATACATCGGGCTGATAGTGTGAGCCCAAAGAAATCAAGGGAGATAAAAGAAACAAAAATTGTGGTGTCAATCAGTAAAGTCTAAAGAAAACGAAAAGAAGGCAGCCCTGCCTTTTCCATTCTGTAAGCACCCTTAGCTAGCTATGGGAGGTCCTTTACTTTGGTATAGACTTTATTAGAATTAATACTACATGCAAATGAAGCCAAAGAATCAGCTACCTGATTCCCCTCTCTAAATGTGTGGTAAATCTCACTTCCACTATCTTGGAGAAGAGCTAATGTTTCCTTCCGCCATGGGTGAATTACCCAACTGGGAGCTATACCACTCCGACATGCCTCCACAAGAAGAGCACAGTCTGAAAAAATTGCCAACAGTTTGATTCCTCCACGCTTCACAATTGCCATCCCATCATGCAATGCCCTAGTTTCTACCAGCAAGTTGTTACCAAATCCATAGTTAAAGGCAAAGCCTATAACCAGGTCACCAGATGTGTCCCTTATACAGCCGTCTCCTCCACACCTTCCAGGATTTCCTTTCGATGCCCCATCAACATGCAATGTATACCCATGATTAGCCAAGTTGCAGAATACCAAGATAGGCTGTTTTACTTGTACCCACTGAAATAGGCCAAATGAAGCTAAGCAGGTGGATTGAGTAGTAGATAAAGGCCTGTGAAAACTTAGCTTATCCAGTGCTAGAGTAACTGAGGAGAGAATCTTTCTTTTTATAGATGTAATGTTGGGGTGGACCCCTTCATATTTCGAAGCACATCTCTGCTTCCATATTTCCCAAAGCATCAGAATAACTGAATACATCCCAACAAAACCGAAGGCAGATTGCATCCTGGTAGCAGATAATAGATTCCAACATCGAACAATGATTTGATCACTAAGCCAGACATTATTACTCACTAGGGGGTGTACCCATCCCCACAGTACAGATGCTAACTCTCCATAAATGAAAACATGATTGAGGTCTTCATAGTTGGGAGAGGAGCAGCAGCTGCATTTTGAGGCCATCTGGATACCACAGTTAATAACCCTACTATCCACTGGAATTGCCCGACGAATTAACTTCCAAGTAAAGAGAGCAGCTCTTGGAATTATGGCTGAGTGCCACAGTTTTGCCCAGACTGGCCTTAGCATCCCTTTAGTTCGAATCATATTGCAGGTTGATTTAATAGAGAAGTTACCTTTTGCAGTACAAGTCCAAACACAGATATCTGCCTCATTACAGAGATGGATATTAGAAAGATGGAAGTTATTTCTGATGAGACCCCAGGTCTCATGTTGGTTATCCCTGAGCACTTCATTGACTGAAGCATTAGGGATATAATTCCCAATATCCCTATCACTGGCCTGATCAGTGCCTACAGCGGGGCCATTTCTAGTCCAATTGTCTCTTAGAAAATCAATTGTATCTCCAGATCCTGCAAACCATCTGCTATTTTCTATTAGAATATCTCTAGCCTGCCTGAAAATAGCTTGAGGCATACCTGCAGGAAAAGGTTTAGTACAGTTTCCATTATGGGATTTGATAAATCTTTGTCTAGCATATAATGACCAAAGTGATGACCCCTGAACAATGTTCCATAAAATCTTGACTGCAAAAGCAATCTGGATCCAATGCAGATCCCTGATTCCCAGGCCTCCCTCTACACGAGGCTTCTGAATATCAGACCAAGCAACCCAGTGCCTGCGGTTAATACCACTATCCCCTTGCCAAAAGAAAGTCGCACATTGACTATCAATAAAGTTGATAATCTTCTTCAGTATGAAGCAGGCTGATGCAAGGTAAACTGGCATACTTTTTAGTATTGAGTCTATTAAAACAGCTCTGCCAGCCTGTGAAAGCAATTTAGACTGCCAGCCTTCTAACTTGATTTGAATCCTTTCAACCAAAAATTTGAAATCTGAACATAGGTATATGCCCTTTTTAATAGGAATTCCAAGATAGTTAATACCAGCAGCCTGATACTTATAACCAGTTAATGTACGAATAGCTTGTATTAAGGATAGAGGGGCTTTAGCTGAAAGGATAAAGCAGCTCTTAGCTACATTAACTTTCTACCCCGAATAGTTTTCATATTTACTGATGAATAGCTGAAAGGCCATAGTATTCCTTCTGCTGGCATTCAAAAAAACCAGGGTGTCATCTACATAAAGAAGGTGAGAGATCTGCATTGTCCTTCTAGGCCCTATATAGCCCTTTAGTCCCCCAGATTGGAATAGGACAGACAGACCTCTACTTAGAGCCTATGATGCCATTATGAAAAGATATGGTGCTGTAGGGTCCCCTTGCCTTATACCTCTGCTAGACTTAAAGAAACCTGAAATAACTCCATTGAAGTTAACAGAAAACCAGCAATTATATAAGAGCATGCCAATTAAGGAGGTGAACCTGGTATTAAACCCAAACTTTCTCATGACTGCTAAGATGAAGTCCCACTCCATCCTATCATATGCTTTTGCCATATCTAGCTTGACAATCATGTTGTGACCTCTGACTTTCCTGTTTATATCCATCATGAGCTGTTTGGCCAGAGACACATTGTCCAAATATATATATATATATATATATATATATATATATATATTTGAACGCGTAATAAATAAATAAAAGAAAAAGGGAGAACGTGTGCAATAAATAGAAGAAAAATAGCAAGACCACCCCAAAATGTGAAGTGAGCAATAATATATATATATATATATATAATTAAAATTCAGATAACAAAAAGAATGCTAAAATCTACCCTGCAGTCCCGTCTCTTCCCGTGACCTGGTGCAAAAGGAATAATGATGCTGTCCTGGCAGGTCGGGTCCGAGCCTTGGGAATTATTCCAACATGTCCGTGACTCGACGTTGCTTTGGGCCGACATCCCGATCAATCAGACCCACTTCTCGGTCGGATCCTTTCCGACCTATTATTAAAATTGCCGTGGACTCGGCAGACATTTGAACGGGTTTACCTCGATTTTCACCGCTTTCTTGTTTTGGGCTTTCGTCCAATTATGAAATGGTTCGCGAAGTGACCGACACATCTGAATGCTTGCACCCCGATGCGGGCTCCTAGTGTGGTTTATTCTTCCCTATACTTTTGCGATTAGTATTAATTCTTTCAGGCCGCAGGGCCCTTAATTCCGACAATCAATCAAGGGTGTTCTCTCGTATGGGGGATGTAAATGATGTCGTGACCTTTATGGCACGGCGGGATTAGGTCCGGACCTGAACTACACAATCACCTGACGAAGTCAGATCGAGCGCACCTGTGGCTCTCCGGAGCCCAAATAAATCGTCACTTTGTGACTGGCATGCCCACGCACTTAATAAACCGACAAACAAATAAACCACGATCTCAATGAAAATAAGTGCATCCACATTATTCCACTCACCACTCTTGAGGACACTTGAATCCATACGTCAAAATCACGTGTCTCATGAGAAAAAAGCTGTTAGTCCCACCAAAAATCTCAATAAGTGGTATTGGAACCGAGTAGCCGGGAATCCCCCCTGAAACAAAGGAGAAAACTCGGATCGAAAAGTGACAAATATCCACATTGGCAATAAATGACGAAACTGAGTAACCGGGAAATGCCACTGAAACAAAGGACATGACTCGTGTCAAAAAGTTAGTCAACTTAATTATTTTTAAATAAAAAAAATTATGGGACTGTGTGAAGCTACCAAAAGTCGAGCACTGTGAATGGAAATATAGGGAGGAAAGGTTCTTATTAGTGCTCTTTTGAAAATCTGCTACTCCATATTGTCTTGAAATTCATTTCTCATCATTCACATATTCACTTCGGGTTGGATTGTGTGAATGTACTTTTTGAATCAGTCAACTTTCATGGTTTATGCAGTACCATCTTCTTGTAAGCACGACCTTCTTAATATTGTTCATGGACATCATGCTCAACTCAACTGCACTCTTCCTTAACCTGTCCCTTAAGGACTTATATGTTTGATTCTATATCTAGTTATGCATGCTTAACTGCTTGAGTGCTTGAATTGCATAAAAAGGACTTGCTTGATTGTACCCACTTGTATGGTGCATGCTCTTCCTGATGGCAATATGAACCCTCACTTGTGCTTCCATGACATCAACTCTTCATAAATAATAAGCACTGTTGGAGAATTGAAATGATAGTCTGCCTGTTGGATTAAGTCGTATAGCTAACTCCGATTGATTGAAATCCCTTAAGTCATTGATCTATCCCCCATTTGATAAACCCATTTTCTCATTAATCTCTATCCAAATCAATGGGGTTTCATTCCTTTAATCTTGGCCCTCATTCCATGTGCTTTTCATTGAAAATCACTTGTTATAGGGAAGAGTCGACTCAAGGAGTCGACTCTTGTAACTGGGTCCTCATTTGCTTCACGGGAGAGAAGTGTTGTGGAAAAATGTCGACTCAAGGAGTCGACACTTTCCGATCACATTCTGGTTCGCAAACCGGACCGCTAGGGTTCATCCTTGTTCAAACCCATGCGGCCACAGCCGCTCCTCACCACCCCGTGCGTCTCCTACTAAACCCATTCCACCCTCTTCTACCCTAAATCACATCTTTGCAAGCCCTCATCTCCTCCAGCCCCAAACCGTGAAATCCATGCAGTAGTGCGGCACCTACGGTCTCCTTCTTCTTCGAGCCTCCACCGTGGACTTCCTGTGGCGTCCGTGACACTCTTTCTTCTCCAAGCACCCAAGGCGCCCTCCTTCCAACCCCTACCGTTTGGAGTGGTACGCGGTGTAAGATCCTGAGTCTTTCGGATCCTTATCAGAGAGTTTCAGATCACTTTTGTGGGTCCTGAGTTGTGTTAAACGATCCGCGTGGATTTTACTCTCATACTAGTTACGGAACCCCGTGGTGAGTTTATTATTCAATTCATCGACTCGAGGACGCTACAGTTGCGTTGCATTCCTTCTGAGGATCGTTTCGACTATTTTTTCGTATTTTTTTGAATTAGTCCATTTTCGGGCCAAAAATCTGATTTTTAGAAATTAGAAAAAAAATCCTAATTTCCTATTTCTATTTAACGCTCTCTCTCTCCTCTCTCACCCTCACGATCTGTCACTCTCTCCCTCACCATTCTCTCTCTTATCGCCCTCTCTGCTCCGGCTGCAGACAGAGGAGGTCTGTGGGTGAGGTGGCGACGGCGTGGAGTTGTCGTGGCACGTGATGGGGCGAGGAATGGAGCGTGGCGTTGGCGCGACCTATCGGTGGATTCAAAGCCGACGCGGTTCGTTGGTTTGACGGTTTTTGGCGTGATTTAGTCGCTTCGGAGCACGGAATCTTCGGTGGAGGTAGGGAGACGGATCACCTACTTCTCCTCTGCGTTCCTTCACAGTTTCATGCAGAACAGTGTGCGTACGAGTGGGTTTCGTTCAGTTTTGGGAGAAGCGTGCTCAGGGGGTGTGCGTCGGGTTCATCGAAAAATGGTGACGGTTTGCGACTATATTAGTTTCATTGTGACCCCCAGCATGTCTGTATTCCATTTCCGCTGATTTCGTGTCGGTTGGACGGCATTCGGGGCCAGTACGAGCACGGGAACCCCGGTGATCCAATTAGGGTCGATTCGATAGAATCGCCCATTTCTTACATTTTTGGCATCAAATTGACCCCTTCCAGTTTGTGGAAGGTTTATATGCTTCTTAGGGTTGTTTCCCCTTCGTTTAGAAGCGAACGGGGCGTGGAACGGCTGAGATCGGCCGATCCCCTGTTTTTCTCGCCGTGACGTTTTAAACGGTTTAACAGTAACCGTTTCATTCAGTGAGCGATTCATAGTTGACCGTTTCATGTTGAGTCGGTTCAGGATTGCGCAGCTGGACGTGGCCCGTTGTATGGTCTGAGCGGCCCAATGCTGACCGTTTTCATCAATTGACTTTGGTCAATGTTCTATATCGGTTCGAGTGAGCGGCCTAGCTCACACCGTTCAATGTCTAGGATGGCCCTTGGGTGACCGTCTAGCTCTCTGCACGGTTCAAAGTAGACCATGTATTTTCGGGGATGGCTGGACTGAGCGGCTAGTTTATAACTGCTCCAGTCATTGAACGGCTCCCGATAGACCACTTATCTTTCTCAGCGGCTCCCTAGATGACCGCTCAGTTGTTTGACCGGTTCGGTCGGTTCGGGGTTTGACTATTTTGAGCAGCCAGTCTATAACCGCTCCAGTCATTGGGCGGCCCTTCGATAGACCGTGTGCCCCTGTGGTTTTGGCTTTTATCCGTTGAGTTTCTGAGTAGCGCGGCCATGCCCTTGACCGCCTATCTTAGTGGAGCGGCTCAAGAATAGACCGTGTAATTCTTTGCGTGGCCCGTTCTATGACCGTCCAGTGTCTTGTGCTCTGTGTGATTTAAGCGGCTTTCGTCTAACCCCTTGGCTTACCAAGCGGCCTGGCGAGTGACCATTTATTCCTCAGAGTGTTGATTTATGCCGTTTCCCGATGGTTTGGCCTCCATTTGTCTTGGCTTGACCTAGTGGTTTGCCAGTTGTCCCGTGGATGTCTTTGATATCCTATGAGGGCGGTGATCATGTTATAAGGTAGTTGGGAGTGCCTGTACACCGAGTAGTGTTTCGTACTGCTTAAGAGTCATTATTGGTTTCTGGTCAACCCGGTGTGACCCAGTGGTTGACACGTGACTTCGGGAATGTCTCAGTGGTCCTGTATGGATCGAGGCATGGTGTTGGATGCCTTGAGGTATTATCTTACCTCAGTTTACGTGTCCATATTTTCAGAGGGTATTGGTGATCCCTTTGGTCTCCGTGATTTGTGTTAAGCGGAGGCATGGATCGGGTGATCCTTTATCGTTTCCTTTATCGATGTTTTATCGTGTTGTGGCTTAGGGATTAGACTGATTGGCAGTTTCTTACCGCTATGAGCAACGATCTTGACCCGAGTCTTTTGACTCAACGATCGTTGTGTTTGTAGGTCTAGTTGTCTGTCTTGAGTCTGGTGGCAGTCTGGTATGCTACCTTGTGTTTTGTGCTTTATAGTACGTGTGACAGTGCGTGTTAGCCTGTCCATACTTCTGCACTGATGTTTTGGAGCCTCTGTGTGTCTAATGAGCCTCCACTAGTCGTAGCATGTCGACACGTTTCAGTGTTAGCCCACCTAGAAGTGGTGGCGTGGCAGTTTTCGATAGATGGTTTATAAGCTAGTTTCTGTGGGCTCCCTTTGCTAGCGATAGCGTCCTGTAGGGGGAAAAAACTAGCTAGAGGCCTGGCTCAAGACATTGAGCTTGTGTGTGCACACGTGGTCAGGGGCGTTTGGACGAGCATCGACGGGCATGACCCTGACTAGTCACTCGTTACTGTTGTTCCTTGTATTTGGTATAGTGTCCCAGTGTCCGTGTTCGGCACGACTGAGATACCTGAGGCGTAGTGTAAGACGTCAGTGGACGCATCTGGCTGTTCTACTAGTGAAGAGGTACTTTGTCACTTGACGCATGACTCTCGTGCTTGTCATTGCGTGATTGTGCTTCGTGACTAGTTCTCGTCTTGTTTGCCTTGACTTGTCAGGTAGTCTATTCTTGACTTCACCCGCAGTCTAGTCTTGTGTATCGTACACGACGATCTAGTTATGTATGTTTGTACCTTGCCTATGTAGGTCTTTGGTAGGCTTTTACTTGTTTTGGTAGGCATCAGCTTTGGAGCTGGTGTTTAGTTGACGGATCGGTAATGCCCGACTTGGTGAGATCGGGGTTCACCTTTCTGTTGACGTTGGAGTAGCTTCGAGAGCCATGGTTTGGTCGGCGGTCGTGTTTCTGGTTAGTACATCTTCTCCCTCTCTTTAGTTGTTCTTTCTTTTGCTTACTCCTACTTTTTACAGCCTTTTAGTTGTAGTTTAGCTTTTTCAGCTTTACTACTACTGCTGTTTTAGTTGTTGTTCCGTATTACTGCGTTGTTTCCAGTGGAGATCCGCGTGACCCCTACTGAGCCAGTGACACGAGACTCACCCCTGCTTTTCAGGTGTGGACTTCTTCTTCCTGGTGGTTCGTGACGCGGCGTGTCAGTTCGTTGTCGCCAGCTTTGCCAGCGTTCTCCGTGTCGAGCTTCCCCCGACTTTAGTGTACGTTTTAATTTCTATTGGTATGTACTCGTCTTTATTTTGGATTGGACTCTGTTAATTTAAACTATTAACTAAAAAAGTAATTTTATTTCTTGCTACTTTAGCAAACATGATCATTGAAATATTAATTGCTTACTGCTTTATCTAGGACTTCAATGTACCCCAGTTACACCTTTTATCCCTTCGGAGCTTTGCCGCTCTTGGGAGGCCTCGCAGGATCCAAGTGTTATTGGGTTTACCCGGTATCCGGACCCTTGGTCGTCACAGATGGTATCAAAGCAATGATTGGATGTAGTACATGGGAATTCGAGATATTACAGTATTCAGAGTCCTTAAGGTCCAGTACAGACGGCAGTTGGCATTAGCATTGGCAACGGTTTTGCGATTATTTGCCATTTTGTTTTCGCGAGTGGTCTTGTGCGTGCTGTGTTGGCACTGTGCAAGATGGTTTTGCTTTCGTCAGGATGTGACGGAGTGCTTTCCTTTTTCCGTGGTGTTTGTCTCGATCTGCCAAGTACAACAGACTTCGTCGGCAGGCGTGAATCTGTGGTGCGATGTTCGAGATATTTCTGTAATTGGTTCAGGTGGCTGGTGATTTTCTCGTTGGTGTGATGATCGTGCACATTCTTATGTTGCTTTGGTCATCCTAGCTTGAGATTTGTTCAGCCCCTGAGGTGTGAAGCTTGTGTCGTGATGGTCGATTAGATGCCTTGTTCGGAAGAATGCTCGAGCGAACCTAGGATTTTCCTTCCTGGTGAGCTATTATTAGTCGAGCTTGATTCTTCTTACACTGTTTGGTGGCATCTTTTCGAGGTAAGCCTTGGAAATGCTATCTTGGTGAAGCCTTTATCCTGTGTCTGCTTATGTGTGGACAATGTTAATTATGAACCTGATTTGCCTTTGTTCGACGGTTGCTTGGCTTCGGACCCAGATTTTGTGTTTGGGGGCTGCCGTACACCGTGTTCATTGTGCCGCATTTGGCGGTTGTTGTGCTTCGAAGGTTCAGTAATCATTCTAGGACGTGAGGATAAGCTGAGATTAGCATTCCTTTATGCTTTGTGCTGAAGCTGGTGCTCTTCATAGTTGGCACTTTGGTGACTTGTGGTCGTCTATTAGCAGGATCAGTGCTCGAGGCGTGGTACGTTGCAGTTTGTGTATTGTGATTGCGCCGAGTGTGTGCTGAGATGTGGATGTTGAGTTATCCTTGATGCCTGTGTACATGTATGAGTGTGCAGCGGAAGAGTGTGGGCTGATGACCCATGGTTCAGGATCGTGAAGTTGGAAGATTATGATAGGCTGAGAAGTTGTTTCCTCGGCATGTTTGGTGTCTTGGCTATGTGTGCCTTGATGTAGTTGGTTGATGTGCCATTGTTGGAGACATTATGGTTGTTGGCACTGGCATGTGTGAGGATTAGAGAAATCTGTCAGCATAATTGCTGGTTGAATACCCTTTCTTTCCTCAGTAACTTCTTTCTTGGATGTTGTGTTATTGGGACGTGATCGTGGTCCTCGAGACGCATTCCCCAAGATTATCGTTATTATTGTTGTGGGTCCTTGATGGTGAGCTATTCGTGACATGGCTTGTATATGTTAGTCGTATGTTCAGCTGTAATTGTGCCTTGATGTGACCCAGCTTGCAGTTGTGTCCCCTGGTTCTGTGTTTAGTTCGGAGCCAGGATTCTGTAGGTGCTGTTGCTATTGTTGTTGTTGTTCGTTGGTTGTTGTATTCAGCTTGGGAGAATTTCCCTGTGAGTCTGATTTGGCATTGTGTGAACCGAGGTCTTGTCGGTTAGTTTTCCTGTACTCTTCTGTCATGATAGAGTTAGCATGTGACTCGAATCAGATATAATGGCTGAGTGAGGACTGACTTGATTGTGCTCGTGGTCCAGTGCTGTCGTTGGCGTTCTGCTTGCCAGTCTTATTGTTCTGGGCACGGAAGATAATGATGTTGTTGGAGCTGTCAGCTGAGGACTATATTTCCTTGTTTAAGCTGATGCTTATTGTGTTTTCCGAGCGTATTGTCGATAGCTGTTTTCGTGGCATGAGTCGTGTCTCTTTCCTTGTGAGATGAAAACGACGTTGCCTTGTTTCGGAGGTGTCGGATTTGTGTTCACTTTGGTGCTGTGTTCGTTCCATGGATCGATATGCCTTCAGATCTAGAACTTGTACCTGTGATTGTGATTCGGCAGTGTCCCTCTGAATTGTGTCTATCGAGATTTATGTTGCCGTGCTCTAGGTGTTCTGGTTGGCTGGTGCTTGGTGAGCATAGCCAGCGTTTGGGTTTGTTCTTCCCTGCTTCTTCCTTGTTAGCTCCTTGAAATTCGGGGATGAAATTATTGTAAGGGGGGGGACTGTAAGATCCTGAGTCTTTCGGATCCTTATCGGAGAATTTTGAATCACTTTTGTGGGTCCCGAGTTGTGTTAAACAATCCACGTGGGTTTTGCTCTCGTACTGGTTACAGAACCCCGTGGTGAGTTTATTATTCAATTCATCGACTCGAGGACGCTACAGTTGTGTTGCATTCCTTCCGAGGATCGTTTCGACTATTTTTTCATATTTTTCTGAATTAGTCCATTTTTGGGCCAAAAGTCAGATTTTTGGAAATTAGAAAAAAAATCATAATTTCCTATTTCTATTTAACCCTCTCTCTCTCCTCTCTCACCCTCACGATCTCTCACTCTCTCCCTCGCCATTCTCTCTCTTCACGCCCTCTCTGCTCCGGCTGCAGATGGAGGAGGTCCGTGGGTGAGGTGGCGACAACGTGGAGTTGTCGTGGCGCGTGATGGGGCGAGGAATGGAGCGTGGCGTTGGCGCGATCCCTGGGTGGATTCAAAGCTGGCACGGTTCGTTGGTTTGACGGTTTTCGACACGGTTTAGTCACTTCGGCGCACGGAATCTTCGATGGAGGTAGAGAGACGGATCACCTACTTCTCCTCTGCGTTCCTTCATAGTTTCACGCCGAACGGTGTGCGTACGAGTGGGTTTCGTTCAATTTCGGGAGAAGGATGCTCGGGGGGTGTGCGTCGGGTTCGCCGAAAAAGGGCAACGGTTTGCGACTAGATTTGTTTCATTGTGACCCCCAGCATGTCTGCATTCCATTTTCGCTGATTTTGTGTCGGTTGGATGTCATTTGGGGCCAGTACGAGCCAGGGAACCCCGGTGACCCAATTAGGGTTGATTCGATAGAATCGCCCGTTTCTTGCATTTTTTGACGTCAAATTGACCCCTTCCAGTTTGTGGAAGTTTTATATGCTTCTTAGGGTTGTTTCCCCTTCGTTTAGAAGTGAACGGGGCGTGGAATGGCCGAGATCGGCCGATCCCCTGTTTTTCCTGCCATGACGTTTTAAACGGTTTAACAGTAACCGTTTCATTCAGTGAGCGGTTCATAGTTGACCATTTCATGTTGAGTCAGTTCAGGATTGCGCGGCTGGACATGGCCCGTTCTATGGTCCGTGCGGCCCAGTGTTGACCATTTTCATCGGTTGACTGTTTTATTTCTTGCTACTTTAGCAAACCTGATCATTGAAATATTAATTACTTACTGCTTTATCTAGGACTTCAATGTACCCCAGTCACACCTTTTATCCCTTCGGAGCTTTACCACTCTTGGGAGGCCTCGCAAGATCAAAGTGTAATCGGGTTTACCCGGTATCCGGACCCTGGGTCGTCACACGCGGTCTGCAGAAACCAAATTTCTCCAAGGTAGGCCTCCACCTATTCAATAGACCGCCGAGCTTCATTCTCCATCTGCTTCAAGTGTGAGGCTTGTCCGAATGGCACCAAAGAAGACGTCTTTGATGGAAAGAGAAGAAACCCTCATACTGAAGGAGCTCCGGTGCAAGGACAAGCAAGCTCAAGCTCAGAAGAAGAAGTCGGCATCTGAGAATGTTATGCTAGTCGAGAGAAAGGTACTCCGGCCAAGAGCCGTTGATTTTAAAATTCTTGAAACTACTTTGCCCGGCTTAATAGAGTTACTTCAGAAGCAACTAAATTTGATATCTTTCATGTCTGAACACCGAAAAGTTTACCATTCTGTTGTACATCAATTTTATGGCAACATGGTTGTAAAGAATGATGAATTGATCACTGAGGTAAATGGGAAACCTATTCCCCTTACTATACAACTAATTGGAAAAGCATTACAAATGCCATATGACACTGGTTGCATCTATGATGAAGCAATTTTCTCTGACGGAGAGGCATATGAAGCCATGATCGGTGAACTAATGGTAGAGGGCAGCTCAAGTAAACTAAATGCCAACAACTTCCCCCCTCTACAGAGGATTTTGCATCACATGATGACCACTATATTACTGCACAGATATGGAGGTCGAGAACAAGTAACTGATAGACAGAAGTTCTTAATTGTCTACATCATGAGTGGCATGCAAGTCAATTTTCCTATTGTTATAATGGAGTATATCACGAGCTGTAGAAAGTCAAAGAATAGGAACCTTCTTTATGGTGCTGCCCTAACTCCTGTCTTTCAGTATCTGCATATTAATTTAGACAACCAAATCAGTCACACTATCAGAGATGTAGACATCTACACCATCCCTTCTATCTGTTACAACATGGTTTATGAGTTCCAAAATGGACGTCTTGTCCGATCACTTAAGTCCAAGAAGGGAAAAGCCCCTGCAGTGGAATCTGATCATAGTGAAGATGGTGAACAAGAAGGACCTGTTAGAAGAACTCAAGTTACTCAACCTGCTCAAGCTATTGACATGACTTTGCACACAAAGATTGACACTTTAGGAGGTGAACTCAACAAGGTCAAGGTGACTGTGGATGGTCTTACTAAGGATGTCTCTGAGTTGAAGCTGTACCACGAAACCTATCTCCAGAAGTTTGCTGCCATGGCCAACTCCATTGACTCTTTGCACTCTGCCCTTGGGATTTAGTGCTCAAAGTTTGATGACTTATCGGATTATCTTCATCGTCCCCTAGCTTCCCCTTAATCCTCCATGGCAACTCCATTTCAGTCGGCTCCAGCTTGAAGCAATTGTGCTTAACTCTTTCTCCCCCTTTTCTCCTTTTTTTTTGATGCCAAAGGGGGAGATGTGTTTTGTGTTAACAGTGGTTAAGATGCACTTTAATCTTGTTGAATGTGTTTTGTCAGGAATGAACGTTTGTTGTTTGTTTGTGGAATGCACCCTTGTGGAAAGTTTGGTTGAAATGCATCTTGTGGATTGAAATGCTATGAAACACTTTTTTGAATGAATCAAGCAACCCTTCCTTTAGTCTTTATTGCTTCAATGCACATAGTATTTTGTCATCATCAAAAAGGGGGAGATTGTTGAACCCCGTGGGTAACTACGCCTTAAGGAATTTTGATGATGATCAAATATAGTGTGACAATGTTTTATGTAAATAAATGAATGAGTAGGTTGTTGGATTTAACAGGCATTGGGTTCTTTTTGGCAGGTTGATTGATGCACATGGACTTATCATTGAATGGAATCCCTTACTTAAATGCCTCTTTACTGAACAAGACTGACATGAAAACAGTAATTTGTGCTGGACTTAGTTGAGAATGGATGGATTCCAATTTACATATGCTGGACTCAACTTGATGTGATGCTGCTGGTACACATGGCTGACATGTTTCATCTTATTACATGTAAAGCAGGGATACTTGTGCAGGTTAACATGAAGTTATGTAATCCTCATTGAAGATTTAAAGTGTGCTTTGGCTAACTTGCTTTTCTTTGACATATGAAGAGCAAGGACAAATGTGGAAAAATGAATGGAATTGGTGACAAGGATATTTGATGGGTATCACTTATGAAAATTGAATTCGAAGGCATTTCCAGTTGGCATTCAACACCCAAGTTTGTGCTGGGAATATGTGGATGATGCCCTTTTTGTATTGTCCAACTTGTTTAATTCAATCATCTCCTTTTGTTCTGCATTAGCAGGTTGGTGTTCAAAATGGAAGCACAAATGCCAAAGGTAATCTTGTGCTTAATTATTGATTATTAGTATGTAGATTGGGGTAAGTAATGGTCAGCATTCCTACTAATCATTATACTCATGTTATGGTCCTTTTTGGTCTCATGATATTTGCATTCCCCCTTTTTTGAGCCTTCTTTGTTTTTGAATTTTCCAGGCAAAAGTGTCAACTCAAGGAGTTGACACTTTGTCCTGTGTGGTTTGTTGCACCGACCGTGCCTTTCTAGCACCGACCCTCTTCAGTGTTTTTCAAAACTTGCACCGACGTCTTTAGTGTTTTTCAAAACCTGCACCGACGTCTTTCAAATCTTGCACCGACGTCTTTAGTGTTATTCAAAACCTTGCACCGACCCTATCTATTGCGTCCATTTATGCACCAAGTGTGGCTCTCAGACGCGCAGGGTATAAATGTCGACTTTGTGAGTCGACATTTATTTCCCGCCGTTCTATCCGGGCGATTCCCAGACCCACAGGGAACAAATGTGGACTCCTTGAGTCGACATTTTTTCCGGGCCTTTCTGTCTGGGCGTTTCTAAGCGCTACAGGTAGAAAGTGTCGACTCTAAGAATCGACACTCTCTATGCTTTGCTCTAGTGGCTGGTTGTCCAGTCAAGCCCGGCCGTGAGTGTCGAATCAAGGAGTCGACACTTTTCGGTGACCGGGATTTTTGCCGGTTCGTGCGGGCTCAATGCCCTATATTGTTTCCCCTCTTTTTGTGCCCCTCTGTGATTGGTCCAAGGGAGAATATCCCTTCCACGTGGCCCTTCGTTCCTTGAGCTATATAAGGTTTGAGATAGGAGTATTTTACAATAGAAGAAAAGGGGTTTTCTATCTTATCCGATTTTGGGCTTTTGTAGGGTGAGCACGGCCGTAGCTCTTCTTCCTCCTCTCCAGGCTCATCTGGCGTGAAGAAGATGATTAATGAGAGGGAGGTGCAGTCATCTAGCATTTCTCAGTGAACCTGCAGCGTGCTTCATCATGGGGATGAGAGAAAAGAAGACGAAGTGAAGAAGAGGGAGTCCGGCCTCAAGGTGGAAGCCTGCTACATCGACTTCTCACCGTGAAAACTTCAAGGAAGAACTGTCCAAGCCTTTCATCCATAAGGAGATAAAGTGAAATTTCCTTTACATCCCTCTTTGCTGTTGCTATTTGATCAGTTCTTATATTAAGCATGTATTGAACATTTGATTCCATTTTTCTCAACTCGAAATATTTGTGTGTGTGTACGGAGCTACGTCTCCGTGTGAGGATTCAATGTGGGGTGAGCTCCCCATGTTCGTGTGTGTGTGTGCTGCGTGGCAGCATCTTGAGGCTAGGCCTCGTGTGTGGTTTGCTGCGAAAGCAGCGTGTGTGGTGTTGGGGTTCGTCCCCGTGCTGTTATTTTTGTAGCGTGTAGTGAAGCCTCACTGGGTTCGGTGAGGGCTGGACGTAGGGAGCCCGTCGTGGTCCTGAACCACCTAAAAAATCATCGTGTCTATCTGAATGCTAGTGTGATAGTTCCATATCTCCTACCTCCATTCACAAGTTGGTTTGATCACTATGCTTCTCATCGCTTTTAGATTCACTCATACACACCGTTTAGCTCAGTTCGTCTATCTACCGCTTACGTGAACTTCTCCATACATTAGTGTTTGTTAAGCTTGTGCTGTATGGGGTTTGAGTTTTAATCGGTCATAAATTTTTATAGAGAGATCTATTCACTCCCCTCTAGATCCGTGTTACTGCACTTCGGGACCCAACACTTCAGAAGAGAAGGGTTGGGGTTCAATCCCATTGAGAAAAAGAGAATTAAGCTGAAAACTATTTCATTCAACCCTGAAAAAGGAAAGGGGGAGTTGATAGTGAAAGAACCCATCAGGATGGATGTCCCTAAACCCAGAACCATTAAAATTTAGAACAAACAAGGTAAGGGAGAAAACATCAAAAATAAAAGAAACAACAATTTAATTCAACCCGGGAGTAGCCAACAGTCTGCTCACCAGAAAGGGGTTAAGTCCCCAGGTCGACACACTTTTGCTCAGCCAAGGTGGGCTAGGCAGCCAGGTTGACACAGTCTTACCCAGTCTGTAATTGAACCCAGTCCAAATTCAGCCTGGCCTAACTACAGAAAACAAAACAAAACAAGAAAAAAAATCAAAACTATCAATCAAATCTTGGAAGATAAGTTCAGTCTATTCCTACCCACCGCAGGCCAAACAAGAACCATTTTAGGCCTAAAATGAACAGCAACTATAATCTCCACTCTAATCAGAAAAAGAACTACTGGTTATATGACTGGTGGAACAATAAAAGAGAACTCAACTTTCAATCAAACATGGGTGTCCACCAAACTAGATTTCACAAATTTAGAAATCAAAATGTAAGACCACAGCCTGATCCATATCTTGTGTATTCTGCAAAACCTATTTGCCTCACATGCAACAAATATGGACACACCAGTCCTCATTGCACTCTTAATCAAAAGATACAATCCGTTAAGCAAATCTAGATTCCCAAGTCCTTGTTGCATGCATTCAATAATATTTGTGGACCCAAAGTTGCTTGGGTTCCAAAACTCTCTGCTTGATCTGCTCTAGACAGGAATGCCTAGCAGCTGAGCACAATTGGTTGTATCTGGACAGTGGCTGCTCTAGGCATATGATAGGAGACAAAAAAAAATTCAGTCGACTGATCAAGAGAGAGGGAGGATAGGTAAGGTTTGGAGGAAAAGATAAAGGTAAAATCATTGGCATAGGAACCATTGGTAAGAATTTTTCCAATCTTATCGAGAATGTCATGCTAGTAGAAGGCCTTGAGCATAATTTGCTTAGCATAAGTCAACTATGTGACAAAGGCCACAAGGTGTTGTTTGATGCCAATGAGTGTAAGATTTTTAAACAAAATTCTGATTCTGTTAAGCTTGTTGGTCATAGGATTAATAATGTCTACATGGTAGACCTTGACACTTCCTTTTCTGAAAATATCTATTTGTCTGCTAGTCAGCCCAATGATGCATGGCTGTGGCATAGAAGATTATGGCATGTTAGCTATAGTGTTCTACATAAATTGGCAAAGCATGATATAGTAAGAGGGTTGCCTAACTTGTCTTTCAAAAGGAACACTAAAATTTGTGAAGCATGCTCCCTAGGAAAGCAAACCAACAAATCCTTCAAATCTAGAAATGAGCCACTATCATCCACGCCACTTGAATTCCTACATATGGATCTGTTTGGGCTGACTAGAACTGCTAGCCTCAATGGAAAAAGATTTGGTTATGTTTTGGTTGATGACTTTACTCGTTTTACTTGGATTTTCTTCTTAGCTCACAAAAATGATGCCTTTTCTAAATTTTAGAAGTTCTTCAGAAAAATAAAGCAGGAGGGTAAGTTCAGAATTTCTACTATCTGACCATGGAGGAGAGTTTGAAAACTCTTCATTTACTGAATTCTATAACCAAGAAGGTTTGATCCATAGATTTTCCTCTCCGAGGACCCCAGAGCAGAACAACATTATAGAAAGAAAAAATTGGACAATTGTGGAGATTGTCCGAACAATGCTGGTCGAAAGTCAACAACCAAGGAAGTTATGGGCAGAGCCAGCAAACACTGCATGCTATATCATAAACAAGGCCATGGTAAGGCCAAAGAGTAAGAAAACCCCCTATGAGCTGTTGAAAGGTAAGAAACCCAACTTAGCCTATTTCAAAGCGTTTGGGTCAAAATGTCATATTCATAATAATGATAAATCTGACCTTGATAAATTTGAGGCTAAGAGTGACATTGGAATATTTTTAGGGTATTATGAAACATCTAGAGCATATAGGGTGTTCAATGTGAAAAATCAAACTATGAAAGAAACTCCACATGTAGTGTTTGCTAAAATTTCTAATAAATCTGACAACAATGCTGATGACAGGGAAAGAAAAGATGATGACGGAGAATTCCTGGAGTCCAAGGAGGAGTCAGGGCAAAACTGCCAACAACAAGCCGAAGAACAGGAAACTGGTCAGTCGACAAGAAATGAAAATTAGTCGACCTTGCTCGGTGAGCCATCTGCCAACATCAGAACCTTAAAGAACTATCCTGTTCAGAATATAATTGGAAATCTCCATGACCCATCTAGAACCAGATCCTATCATAGAGATGTAAATAATGAGGACCTCATTACATTGGTATCTCAAATTGAACCCAAAAACATTGAAGAAGCCTTAATGGATGAATATTAGATTAATGCCATGCATGAGGAACTTAGTCAGTTTGAGAGAAATAAGGTGTGGAATCTGGTTCCCAGACCCATAGATCAGTCTGTAATTGGGACTAGATGGGTCTTTAGGAATAAATTAAATGAAGATAGCGTCATAATCAAAAATAAAGCTAGGTTGGTAGCCAAAGGGTACAATCAGGAGCTTGGGATTGACTTTGAAGAATCTTACGCTCCTGTGGCTAGCATAGAAGCCATCAGAATTTTATTAGCTTTTGCATGCTCACTAGGGATAAAATTTCAATAGATGGATGTTAAATGTGCATTTCTGAATGGCTTAATAAAAGAAGAAGTGTTTGTAGAACAACCTCCTGGTTTTGAGCACAGTGATTTACCTAACCATGTCTACAAGTTGAACAAGACACTGTATGGATTAAAACAGGCCCCCAGAGCTTGGTATGACAGACTCAGTGCCCACCTAACAAGCAGGGGTTATAGCAGAGGTATAGTCGACCAAAATCCCTTCACCAAGGTTTTAAATAGTCATATCATTGTAGTTCATATATATGTAGATGACATAGTGTTTGGCTCGACTGATCCCAATCTGTGTAAGCAATTTGTTGAATTAATGACAAAGGAATTTGAAATGAGCCTCATATGTGAACTCCAATTTTTTCTTGGACTGCAAGTTACATAGACTAAGGATGGATTCTTCATAAACCAGTCCAAGTACACAATGGAGATTCTGAAGAAGTTCAGGATGAAGGATGTCAAACACATATCCACACCCATGGGAACAAGTGGATCCCTAGATGCAGATGAGAAAGGTAAACTTGTAGATCTCAAGACATACCGAGGTATGATCGGATCTCTCTTATACCTCACTGCCTCTAGGCCGGATATACAATTCAGTATGTGCCTATGTGCAAGATTTCAAGCTAATCCTAAAGAATCTCATGTGATTGCTGTATAAAGAATCTTGAGATATGTTGCTAGCACACATGATTTAGGGTTGTGGTATCCTACATCATGCTGCCTTGATCTAATATCATATAATGATGCTGATTATGCTAGGTGTAAGCTTGATAGAAAAAGCACTAGTGACTATTGCCAATATTTGGGTGGGTGCCTAGTTTCTTAGGCTTCGAAGAAGCAACGCTTGGTGGCCCTATCCACTGTAGAGGCAGAATATGTTACTGCAGGGAGCTGTGGGACCCAAGTGTGTAGATAAAGCACCAACTCCAAGACTACGGTGTTGTGCCCCGATGTATTTTAACGAAGACAAACTGTGTTCTAGCGATATTTGTATATCATATCTTCTAAGAGATATTGTGGAAATTGTGTCAAGATGTTTGGATACTTGAATGCTTCTGAATAATCTTAATGTGTGGATGAATGACAATATTTCCATATGCAGGTTGAAAGATTCATTTAAATGACAAAAGGTAAGGTAAGTGTTCTGTTCATTTGAATTGTTCAAAGAATGACAAAAATGCAATTGTGTGTAGTGCAGGTACTTTAATCCTCTCAAATCATTGGATACATGGTAAGAATTTTATTTTGATGAGAATCATGATACCTTGACCCTGTGTAAAGGGAACATTAACGCCGCCCCTCCAAGTCGGGTTCGGACCCTGAGAGCCATCCCAGTATGGCTGTAATCCAGCATTGCTCCGGGCTGATAATTCATCAAACCAGACTCGTTCCCATTGGGATTCGTTTTTGTTCTTTCATCGAAATTATCGTAAACTCGGCATACATTCGTACGGGTTTATTTCCGTTTACATCGTATCTTAATACGGACCTTTGTCCGATCATGAAGTGGTCCATACATGGCCGACAAAATCCGGATGGAACGAGGCGGCTCTCGTCATCCCCGAACCCTACGCATGGGAATATCGATAAGACCTTCATGAGTCATGCTTGGACCTCGGGTTCGTCCCAACCATGGTCATTGCCTGACCCACATCCTAGGCCTATAGTCAGCTATCTCTGTGCACGTCTTTGGTTCTGGGATCTGATCTCGGGACATCCTCACGTTGCCCCCCCCCCTTGGCACCGGAAATAATAATGATGCCCACGCGAGGCTGACTTCGACCGCGGGGGGCCCACCGTAGTATGGTCGCGGCTTGATCTCGCACCGGGCCGACAAACTTATTGGTTTTCGACCGCTCCAATCGGGATTTAACTGAACATTTCCCGTTCCTCTGAATAATAAATTTGTCGTATCCCGACATACACATGTTCCAGTTTTTCCGTGACGATTACGATATTCTCAAGCTGGACACTCGTCTGAACATTAATTGGTCCCCTGAGTGACCGACATGTTTCGAATGCTTGCTTCCCTAGACATTGGGCTTTCTGACTGATCCGAGACCACTATCGTCTTGTTTCTCTCGATATAATTTCCCAGCCATGAGGCCCTGATTCCCGGTGATTAATCAAGGGTGTTCCCCTCTCCGAGGAGATGTAAATGACGTTGTGACCTTTATGGCGCGACGGGTTTTGGTCCTGACACGAACCGCACAATCGTATGACCAAGTCAGATCGAGCGCACCATGGGCTTCCTCGGAGCCCAAATAAATCGTCACTTTGTGACTGGCACGCCCACGCACTTAACAAACAAATAAACCCGTCTTAATAGACCAATTAACAAATAAAACATGGATCTCAATTAATTAATAAAAATGTGTCCACAAGTCTGGCATGCCCGGTGGGACATAAACCACCCTTCATCTCCTCGCCGGGATTCAGGGCCTCATGGCCTCCTAATAAACAGTGTTTGCCTGCTTTGATGAATTGCAGGTGTTGTCTTCGCTAGCCCTATGGGGAGAAAAGTCGGACTAGGCGCAATTGTCTTTGTGGCCTTGGGGATGCTACTCCGAGGCATATGCATCTTCCAAGAATCATGAAGGCCGCTAAAAAAGGGAGAAGAGAAAGAGAGAAGAAGGGAGGAGAAATCAAACCCCCTTTCCGCAAGAAGAAAAAGAAGAAGAGAAGAAAAGAAGAAAGAAACGAAAAAGGGAAGAGAAAGAATCGACGAGAGAGGGTTGTACGGCCATATCCGTCGAGACCCATGCTGAACAAAGATTACCACTATGGGAGTGATGTGGTGGAGCGAACCACTCATTCCCTCCCTGAGCGGGTGAGCGCTCTCTTGCACACCCACCTTGGTTTATTCTACAAAAAAGAAGCAGGGAAAAGAATGACAAAAAGAAAGTTGGCAAGCATTGCCGACCAAGAGAAGAAGAAGAAGGCTGGCATCCTGCCCGGCTCTAGGAGGGTCCAAGTCCATGGTGCGACGCCCTGGTCCGCTCCACCTTCCTGCTGCCCCTATCCGGCATAAGATGGCCCCTCGAGTGGTTGTTCGAAGATCCAACAAGCCGCAACCGTAGCTTGACGAATTACTGCCCACTGTGGGGAATGCTTTATAGCAATGAGGCCAACCACGGCCACCACTCCCGAGGAGGGCACGTATCTATCCTGACCTGGGGGCATAAGAATAAACAAAGTTGCACCCCGGCTTCGGGGCGTTTGATGAAGAATCCACCCCGCTCCGGGGCATAAGAAGCAAAAGATACACCCCGCTTAGGGGGCACACGAAGGGAATACACCCCGACTCTGGGGCATGCGAGAAGAATCTACCCCGATTTGGGGGCATAAGAAGAAACAAAGTTGCACCCCAGCCTGGGGGCACATGAAGAGAATCCACCCTGACTCGGGGGCACATAAAGCAAAAGTTACACCCCGGCTTCGGGGCATTTGACGAAGAATCCACCCCACTCCGGGGCATAAGAAGCAAAAGATACACCTCGCTTAGGGGGCATACGAAGGGAATACACCCCGACTCGGGGGCATGTGAGAAGAATCTACCCCGACTTGGGGGCATAAAAAGAAGCAGAGTTGCACCCCGCTTAGGGGCATTTGAAGAAGAAATGTACCCCGATATGGGGGCACATGAAGCAAAAGACATACCCCGCCATGGGGCATAAGACAAAAAGAATTCACCCCGGCCTGGGGACACTCAAAGAAAGAAGCACACCCTGCCATGGGGGCACACGAAGAAAGAAACACCCTCCGCCCTGGGAGCATAAGAAGCAGAAAAGTCTACCCCGATATAGGGGCATAAGAAGCAAGAGTACACCCCGAGCTAGGGGGAATATAAAGAAAGAAACTAGACCCCGCCCCGAGGGGGCATGTGAAGAGAAATACGTCCTGCCTTGAGGGGTAGAAGAAGTAGAATCCACCCCGGTCTGGGGGCATTAGAAGCAAAAGATACACCCCATGCCGGGGGCATGCTAAGGGAAATACACTCCGCCCTGGGAGGGCGCAAGACCTAGAGGAATTCACCCCGATATGGGGGCATATGAAGCAAGAATCCACCCCGACTTAGGGACATGAGAAGCAAGAAGTTATACCCCGTGCTAGGGGGACAAAAAACAACAATAATGCATCATGTCTTGGGTGCACCAGAAGCCCAACATACCCTGCTCCGGGGACATGAGAAGCAGAAGACACACCCCGACCTAGGGGCATAAAGAGAAAGAGAATACACCCTGGCTTAGGGGCTTTTGGAAGAAGAAACACACCCCGCCATGGGGGCACAGAAGCAAAGAGACATACCCTCCCAACCTAGGGGGCAGATGAAGAAAAGCCATACCCCGCCTGGCGGCACATTAAGAGAAATACGCCCCAGTACGGGGGCATTAATGAGAGAAGAAGAGAAGAAAAGAAAGAAAAGAGACATGAGGCAGATGTGGTCTTCGAACCCGCCTCTTTACAAAAAAGAAGAAGAAAAGGAAAAAGGAATAGTCACGAGGCAGGTGTGGTCTTCAAACCCGCCTCTTCACAATAAAAGAAGAACAGAAAAGAAAAGAACAATCATCAGGCAGGCGTGGTCCTTCCACTCCCCCCTCCACATAAAAGAAGAAGAGAAGAAAGGAGAGTGAGCCTTGAGGCAGACATGGTCTTTCACCCTCGGCCTTCAGCCATCCAACAAATAGACTTCGCATGTGGTCGGCGTCATGACCTTTCGTCTGAGCCGACAAAGCCTTCCGCCGACGGGGCGTTAAACCGACAAAGCCTTCCGCCAACGAGGCGTTAAACTGACAAAGCCTTCAGCCAACGGGGCATTAAACTGATAAGATATTCCGCCAATGGGGCGTTAAACCGACAAAGCATTCAGCCATCGGGACTTCAGTCCTATAGATGTTCAGCCATCGGGGCTTCAAGCCGACAGATACTCAGCCATCGGAGCTTCAGGCCGACAGATGTCAAGCCAACAAGCAACTCCACCTTCGGCCTTTGGCCACCCCAAAATATACAAATTGAGAGACCTCTCATGTGGTCGGCATCATGACCATTCGTCTAAGCCGACAAACGTCTTCCCTTCGGCCAGGACGGCCATCTCAAGAGAATTAAAGAATCAACCTTTCACTTTGGCTCGGATCCATCACCGGCCAGAGAATTAAAGAATCAACCTTTCACTTTGGTTCGGATCCTTTCCTGGCCAGAGAATCAAAGAATAAACCTTTCACTTTGGCTTGAATCCTTCTCCTGCCAGAGAATTAAAGAATCAACCCTTCACTCTGGCTCGGATCCTTTCCCGGCCAGAGAATCAAAGAATCAACCCTTCACTTTGGCTTGGATCCTTTCCCGGCCAGAGAATTAAAGAATCAACCCTTCACTTTGGTTCGATCATTTTCCGACCAGAGAATTAAATAATCAACCGTTCACTTTGGCTCGGATCCTTTCCCGACCAGAGAATTAAAGAATCAACCCTTCACTTTGGTTCGGATCCTTTCCCGACTAGAGAATTAAAGAATCAACCCTTCACTTTGGCTCGGATCCTTTCCCAGCCAGAGAATTAAAGAATCAACACTTCACTTTGGATCGGATCCTTTCTCGGCCAGAGAATTAAAGAATCAACCCTTCACTTTGGTTCGGATCCTTCCCCGGCCACAGAATCAAACAATCAACCTTTCACTTTGGTTCGGATCCTTTCCTGACCAGAGAATCAAAGAATAAACTTTTCACATTGGTTCGGATCCTTCCCCGGCCAGAGAATCAAAGAATCAACCTTTCACTTTGGTTCGGATCCTTCTCTGGTCAGAGAATCAAAGAATAAATCTTCCACTTTGGTTCGGATCCTTCCCGGCCAGAGAATTAAAGAATTAACCTTTCACTTTGGTTTAGATCCTTTCCTGGCCAGAGAATCAAAGAATAAACCTTCCACTTTGGTTCGGATCCTTCCCTAGCCAGAGAATTACAAAAAAGAGACCTCTCACCTTGGTTCGGACCCATCCCCGACCAAAGAACAAAAGAATAGACCTCTCACTTTGGTTCGGACCCTTTCCCCGGCCAGAGAACAAAAGGGGACCCTTCTCTTCGGCTCTTACATCCTGCTACCCGACGCCCTTCGGCTCAGCCATTTTGGCCAAGGCCCACTATCAGGATTAATCCATCCGTCCCACCGCGCTGTCTGATATCTTTCGGCCTTATAGCTGGCTTCTAATATCTCTCGGCTTGTTAGCACGCTCCTAATATCTCTTGGCGCTTTAGCCTACTTTTCAATATCCCAACTTCGGCTCTCTGCAGCCCGCTTCTCAACTTCGACTTGTAGCCCGCCTCCCTAACATTTTGGCTCTTATAGCCCACTTCCCTTTGGCATTCGTAGCCTGCTTCCCAATTTTGGCTCTTGTAGCATGCTTCCCCCGATTTGGCTCCCGTAGCCTGCTCCCGGATTTTTGGCTCTCGTAGCCTGCTCCCCAATTTCGGCTATCATAGCCCGCTTTCCCAATTTCGGCTCTTGTAGCCCACTTCACCAACCTTTAGCTCTTGTAGCCTGCTTCACAGAATTCGGCCTTCACGGCCCGCTTCCCATAACTTCAGCTCTTATAGCCCGCTTCACCAACCTTTGGCTCTTGTAGCTTGCTTCCCAGAATTCGGCCTTCACGGCCCGCTTCCCATAACTTCGGCTATTATAGCCTGCTTCACCAACCTTTGGCTCTTGTAGCCTGCTTCCCAGAATTCAACTTTTACGGCCCACTTCCCATAACTTTGGCTCTTGCAGCCCGCTTCCCAATACCTTTGGCTTTTGTAGCTTGCTTCCCAGAATTCGGCCTTCACGGCCCGCTTTCCCGATTGTGGCTTGCAGCCCGCTTCCCAGTACCCCTGCTCTTTGCAGCCTACTTCCCAATTTTGACTCTTGTAGCCCGCTTTCCTGATTTTAGCTTTTATAGTCCGCTTTTCCAATTTCGGCTCTTGTAGCCCGCTTTCCCGATTTTGGCTTTTGTGGCCCGCTCTCCCAATTTTGGCTCTTGTAGCCTGCTTCCCAGATTCGGCTCTTGTAGCTCGCTTCCTCAATTTCCTTCTGGCCCCTTGCGGTCTGCTTCCCTAATACCCCTACTACAAGATACATATACGTAATGATAGTATGTTCTTACACAAAAAAAAGAGACAAAAAAAATTGCTTGGCTGCCCTGCTTGCATGCTTACTTATAATATAGAATAGCGCACTTCCTTGAAATTTTCTAGGACCATGTTTCCTTTCTAGATAATGCTGCCCCGATTCCGGATGCACATGCATCACGATATACGCTCGAAGGGAACCCAATTATGGCGGGTGCACACGTCAAGGGGAAGAGTCATGGCTAAATTGCTAAGCCCAACTCACAAAATAAACCTGAGACAACACTCCTACACTCCGCGCTTAATGTGTTCAATGGTCTTCAACCATAGGGATTGCCCTTCTTTCTTCTTAGCACTCAACAGAAACTTAAATTCCTACACTCGCGTGAAAGGTAATCGTGAGGAAAGAGCTGCCTACCCCCATTTAAAAAAAATGATGCAAAAAAAAAGAGAGAAACGTGAATCCGAGTAGCCGGGAATCTCCACTGAAACAAATGAGGAGACTCGCGCGAAATGGTGAAGTGAATTCCAGTAAGGACGAAGCCTAGTAGTTGGGAATCCCCATTGAGACACATGAGGAGACTCGCGTCAAACGATGGAATCCGCAATAGAGTTATAATAAGGACAAAGCCTAGTAGCCGGGAATCCCCATTGAGACATATGAGGAGACTCGCGCTGAACAGTGAAATCCGCTACCAAAATAAATAGATGGGGCTGTGCGAAGCTACCAAAATCGAGAGCCTGAAACGCATATGTAGGCGCTACAATAGTCGTCGAGTGTTGCTTAGAAAACCTGCACATCCCTATGTTTAGGGCCTTTTGCTCACACGTCTGCTCCTCCACTCCACGAAGAGTTATCTTGGGTGAAATGCCTGAATTTAAGCTATGCATGCAAGACATGCGATATCCTCTTGACGGGTGCACCACCCCTTAGTCGTGCCTCGTGGCCCGCACTACGTTTGTGAATTATGGGCGTTGTCCTTATCCCATCCCGTATAGAGGGAGCTACCTTGTGTACATTTATGTTATGCCTGCTGACGAATGACTACATGCTTGAATAAAAATAATAAAAAAAAAATAAACTCAACTTCGGCTACCGCAGCCTGCTTTCCCAGTTCTGGCTCGTACAACCCAATCTTAGCCCTCACGGCCTACTTCCTGCCCTTGCGGCTTGCTAATCTCCCAACTTCGGCTCTTGTATCCAGCTTCCCCAATTTGGGCTCTCATAGCCTGCTCCCAAATTTTGACTTTTGTAGCCAGCTTTCCGATTGCGGCTCTTGTAGTTCGCTTCCCCGATTTCAGCCTTCACGTCCTACTTTCGCAACACCGATTCTGGCCCTTGCGGTCCACTTTCCCGGGTTCATATTTCACAGCCCGTGCTCCCGACGCATTAAAGAACATTAAATCCTTTCACTCTAGATCGGACCTTAGGTCCGGCTAAAGAACAAAAAGATCCCTCCACTCTAGATTGGACCTTCCGTCCGATTAGAGAACAAAAAGACTCTTTCCACTCTAGATCAGACACTCCGGCCAGCTAGAGAACAAAAAGATCCTTCCACTTTGGTTCGGACCTGCCGTCCAGCCAGAAAACAAAAAGATTCTTTCCTCTCTAGATCAGACCTTCCGTACAGCTAGAGAACAAAAGACCCTTTCACTCTAGATCGAACTTTCCATCTGGCTAGAGGACAAAAAAAAATCATTTCACTCTAGTTCGGACCTGTCGCCCGGCCAGAGAACAAAAGATTCTCTCCACTCTAGATCGGACCCTCTCCCCGGCTAGAGAATAAAGAGATTCCTTTCACTTTGGTTCAGACCAACCGGCAAGCTAGAGAACAAAAAGACTCTTTCCACTCTAGAGCGGACCCTCCGACCGGCTAGAGAATAAAAAGATTCATTTCACTTTGGATTTGGACCTTCCGTCCAGATCATGGAATCAACAAACTCTTCTCTCCGTCCCTTCGGGTGACGAATACCCCCTTTGACTTGGACCTTCTGTCCAGGTCATGGAATCAACAAACTTTTCTCTCCGTCCTTTCGGGCAACGAATATCCCTTTGATTTAGACCTGCCGTCCAGGTCATCGAATCAACAGACTTTTCTCTCCCTCCCTTCGGGTGACGAATACTCCTTTGACTTGGACCTACCGTCTAGGTCATAGAATCAACAAACTCTTATCTCTATCCCATCGGGTGACGAATACCACTTTTGATTTGGACCTTCTGCCCAGATCATGGAATCAACAAACTCTTCTCTCCGTCCCATCAGGTGACAAATACCACTTTTGATTTGGACCTTCCGCCCAGATCATGGAATCAACAAACTCTTCTCTCCGTCCCTTCGAGTGACGAATATCCCTTTTGAATCAACAAACTCTTCTCTCCGTCCCTTTGGGTGACGAATACCAATTTTAATTTGGACCAGCCATCCAGACCGTTGAAGGAATAAAACACTTCTTTCTGCCCTCGTGGCTCGTCTTCCAACAGCTTCGGCTCTCATAGCCCACTTTCTGATAACTTCGGCTTTCATAGCCTGCTTCCCGGGTGCTGGCCCACGTGGCATGGGCTCTTGACCCTAACTTCGGTCTGCGGACCCATTCTCCTCATCATGTTGATGAATCTCTTAGTCGGTCTACACCCGCAGGCCCCGCTCTCTTATCCCTCTCTCGCGCCATCTGCAGCTGGGAGGCATTTGTGGACACTGAAAATTTCTCACCCCATGTTTACGCGCAGGGGAATAAAGAAGAGGAGAAAAGGGAAGAGAAGATGAGAAGAAGAAAAGAAGAAAATGAAGCCACCTTCAAGTCCTCCAGCGGCACACTCCCCGTGCCTCCATCTGGCACACCCCCAGGGCTGCCCCAGTGGCACACCCTACAAGCACCTCGCCGGCACCCCTGTAAGTGCCTCTCAGCGGCACACCCTGCAGGCCCTCTCGGTGGCACGCCACGGTGACCCTTCAGCGGCACACCATCAGGGCCTTCCAACGGCACAGCCTCAGCGCCCTTGCCAGCACACCCCCCTGTGCCCCCCTCAGCGGCACACCATGGAGGCCCACCAGCAGCACACTCCATCCAAGGCCTTTAACGGCACGCCCTGCAGGCCCTCTCAGTGGCACGCCACGAGGACCCTTCAGCGGCACTCTTACAGGGCCGCCTAGCAGCACACCTTCTGGGCCTTCCAGCGGCACAGCTTTCCAGCCTTCCAGCGGCACACTTTGGTTTGTTCTCCACCCGGTGCGACCGGCAGAATGGATGTAACGCCATGCCCTATGGCATTTGGCATGCAGTAGGGACAGCTCAGAGCTAGCTGAGGTGTCTCCCAAGAGTGAAGGCACACAGGCTACCCCCTGCAACTGAGGACGGGAGGGGTCAACTCCCATTTAATGCTGACCCGCCATCAACGTTCCCTCCACCGAGGTTATAAAAACCCCTCTTCGCTGCGAAGAAAAGAAGAGGAAGAGACCATCGCTGGCTGGCCTGCTGGCTCTCCGGAGAGGCAGAACAAGAGAAGAAAAAGAAGAAGATGAGAAGAGAGGAAGAGAGGTGATGGGGACATCGAAGCAAGACTGTCCGCATTTTGTTTGCATTTATGTCCTTTCATATTTGTATGTATACCCTTGTGTTATATGGGTACGCAATTGTAAGTCTTAGTGGGTTTATATGTAAAATTCCAGTAGGCCCAAGCCAGGGGGCCCTCACCCCTTTCCCATTGGTCCACCTAGACCATGTGGGGCTGGTCAACCATCCTAGGTGGCCATCTAGAAGGTTGGAATGCCAATTGACCACATGGGAGACAAGTGGATTAAAAATTCAAAAGTAGGCTACCTACCTCACCTACCTTGTCCCCCCATTAGAATTAATTAGAAATTTCATTTTTTTTATTTTATTTGGATCAAATATGAAGTCCCTTAAATGCCCCTCCAGATCCTATAACTAAGGGTATTCATGGTCTTTTTTTATTTATTATATAAGTCATGTATTTCTATTATTCTAGAATTAATGAAATGAGAAAAAGCATTGTGCAAGAGCCCCCCTTGAGTGAATTTCGACCTCCCCTCTCTCTCCCTGGTTTCTTCATCCCCAACCCCCATTCTAGAGTGATATCTCCTCCCCCTCAATCTCTGAGTTCATCGGTGCCGCCACCGTTCGTGCCGCCATCGCGCTGCCGCGAAGCTGTCTTCGGTGTTCTATCCATTCAAGACAGAGGCAACTTCCCCGAATTTCTGCTCCCACCTCCTCTGGAGCTGAAATTTTCAGGAGTGGTTCACCTCTCGAGCCCTTATCTTCACAAAAACTTTCAAGTCATATTTCCTTCATTTAGTATTTTTCCATTTTCGTTCAAACTATCATTCTAGTTCTGCCAGATCTCTGTCTACAGTGATAGTTTCCTTGAGTTTTCCATTTCCCGACCACCTTTTGATTTTTATTGGCGCCCCCAATTTTATTGGGAGTTCTATCCACCCTCCTCTACCTCTCCAAATTTTCGTGGAATTTTGAAAGTTCGTTTCATATTTTTAGAAATTCCTGTCCCAACTCATCTACAGTTTTGTCTGCATCAGTCCGGATCCGACCACAGTCCAGTGTAAACTCTCTAGAAAATCCAGGCCACCATATGTTCCAGATATAAAAATAGTCCTGGTTTCCTCTTTTGATTTCCTACAACTTTGCTGAAAAACCCAACTTCAGATTCGGACGTCTACCTCGCGGTCAAAGGCAATCCACAGGAAAGTTCCCTGTTGATCTGAGAGTTCAGGTACTGTACAACAGTAGCTTCAAAAATAGTTAAGGCCTAGATCCGTGAAGATCCAACTTCTCTCTTTAGTCCTATCTTGAAGGATTTCGAAGCAGCTTTCCAACGGTGCCAGTTTCGTTTCATTCCGACATCGGTGCTGGTCGCAGCGAGCAATCTCGTCGGGTCACGCGCTGAAAAAAATAGAAACAACAGATCCGTGGCCGGCTTTTCCGACCGGTGCCGATCGGAGCCGCCCGGCCTCCGGCCGGTGAACCAGCGCGTCTCCATCCCAGGGAGTGCTCATCCGGGCATCCCCCACTACAGCGGTGCCACCGGGTCCCACACGGTCCCTCCGGCCAGCACGTGGGCCCCACAGTCACGAGTTCGGGTGCTGCCGAAGAGACGCGAGAAGCCGCCCGTCAACCCGAATTCGGTCCTCCCGGACCCACTTGTGTAGCCATTTACCTCCCTGCGTGGAGTGGGCAGTGATTCATTGCTGTAACAATCGTGTATTATTGTTCCGGGAGTACGAGTTTCGGCCGGGTCCGTCTTCCCCACGCCGAGCGCGTGGAGGTATCGTTTTCGCTCCCTTCTCGGCATTTGCTTTCTTTTGTATATATATCTTTATGCCGCTGCTAGAGAGCATGATAGGGTAATTAGCTCGCTTTATATTTATATCACCGCTGTTGCGAGACAGAGCGTTACCGTCCCGTGACCCGATCCGGGCACAAGAGAGAGCCGACCACTCTAGCTCACTGCCGGTTTCTCAACCGCGCACGTCCGACGCTTCCCTCGTTAAGGGACAATCATGAGCTTGTCGTGTCCGTGGTCCGTCCCGCATCAATTTGGTATCAGAGCGAGTTTGAGTCTAAGGTGTCTAAAATCAAAAAAAAAGTGTCATTTACGTCTAGTCATTAGTCATTGTCTAAGTCGGTCTAGGTGTCATTGTCTAAGTCGGTCTAGGTTGCATTTGCATCCCTTTACTCGGTATATCAAAAGGTGTGGTCCGAACGTTAGGCTACGCCTATCGGGAAGGCCGCACACTTACGCGAGTGATCTTTGGATCGCTTATCTCCGCCACGTACCGAGTCTTGATTTACGTCTAGGGTCCTTAGTGTGCATGCACTCCAACCTTGTATAGTCGGCCTAGTGTCTTGTCACCGTGTGTATGCATGTCCATGTCCGCTACCCATGGCCGTTCCCTAAGACTATACGTCCGAGTGGTCATCCTTTGTGGCCCAATTCAATGCCCTCATGGCCCGAGCCTTTGGTTTTACCCCTCTCATTATGAAAGCCACTCTACCCAACGGGTCCACAACGGAACTCCATTTCACCGATAGGGAGTCGAATAATTGGATTTCTCTTGACATCGTGGAGTCTCTCTCCAAGACAGGCGAGATTATCCGCGATGGTGATTTTGCTTGTGTTGAGTTCTATAGGAAGATCGGCTCCGTTCTCTACACCGATGGCGCATGGTGCAGGATCGGCACACTTGTTGGTCCATGCATCATTTTAGGGCAAAAGTGGTTAGGAGAGAGAAAGGCCAATCTTGACTGGGACAAGAGGACTTGCACCTTATGCCCACCTTACCTACCCGGCAAGATCACCCTCGTATGTCTAGTCACTCAACCCCAGTGGCCCACTCCATATTCGGAACCATCATGCTTGGAGCCATCTCACCCCGAGCCACCCGTGTTTCTTACGGAACGCTATACATAGCCGAGCCGCTTCTTAGTTGGCTCAAAGATGGCTTGGTGCCACTCCCTTACCCATCCATGGACCCTACCCTACCTTTAGTGCCCGCCAACTCCTACCATACTACATTCCGATCCCGTCACCATGTTGACACATTGGGTGACCTTATTCTTGGTTTACGTTGGCAATGGCAGTTGACACATTTATTGGCCCAAGGCTTCGACCAACCCACTAGTCGTAGCTTCACCCATCCGGCCTTAGGGTCTATTACCTCCGTGTGCACCGTGGGTTGTGTCACCACGGAGATTCTTCTATTCCTCCCGATGCCGGCCGAGTCCGACTTCATACCCTTTCGCCCGAGGGAGGACCCATACATCCTACACATGATCACCGTTTCCCCTACAATGCATGAAGGTGAATATCCACACCTTCAAGACTTCTACACCGGGAACCGTGACTCGTGGGAACCCACCATAAGGGGTCATACCTTCTTTGATCCCTTTGACCCCTTCCCTAGTGGACCCCTAGACCCTTCATATTCCCTTCACTTCTTCGGGGAAGTCCACTTTCATACCCCTTTCCTACGGGCCGGGTCCTCCATACCCACCAAGCCCGTCCACGATACACCTACACCCGACTTTCCTAGCCCTCTCAAGTCTCCCAAATCCAAAGGGCCATCCATGCATGACTGGGTCATACTTGGACGTTTAGGTGTTCCCCATGCCACCCATCTCCAGTTACATAACATGCATGCATGGCACACGTTCGGGTGTCCTGGTCCGCCGTGACCCATGTACGGGATGGACTAACCCTAGGTTTGTCTCGAGTCATGCATCAGTCAGTTTCTTGTTTGTGTGGTTTGCATACGTATGTTAGTGTATGGTGAGTCTGCATGTGTCTTGTGCCAGCTCGTTGACGGTCTCTTATGAGTGAGAGGCGAGTGGACTCGCTCGATGAGTATGGGATCGGTTCTACATCTATATCTGGATCAGTCACCTACAGGGACTCAGCGGTGATTCTTAGTGAGTCTTCAAGCTGCCTCCTCCCATTTTGAGAGTGCCCCACCCGGAGTGTCCACCTCTAGCCCACAGCAGCTTGTGCATATCGAGTATATATGGAATGAGCAGGTGACGGTCACTTGGAGTGGAGCATACCCACGTTACTTGGCACGGTGACGGATCCACTGGAGTACTCGAGCATCCATACTCCTACTCGACGGGGTCGAGTTTCTCCCACCCGGGGAGAGTTGATGGGGACATTGAAGCAAGACCGTCCGCATTTTGTTTACATTTATGTCCTTTCATATTTGTATGTATACCCTTGTGTTATATGGGTACACAATTGTAAGTCTTAGTGGGTTTATATGTAAAATTCCAGTAGGCCCAAGCCAGGGGGCCCTCACCCCTTTCCCATTGGTCCACCTAGACCATGTGGGGCTGTTCTACCATCCTCGGTGGCCATCTAGAAGGTTGGAATGCCAATTGACCACATGGGAGACAAGTGGATTAAAAATTCAAAGGTAGGCTACCTACCTCACCTACCTTGTCCCCCCATTAGAATTAATTAGGAATTTCATTTTTTTTATTTTATTTGGATCAAATATGAAGACCCTTAAATGCCCCTCCAGATCCTAGATCTGAGGGTATTCATGGTCTTTTTTTATTTATTATATAAGTCATGTATTTCTATTATTCTAGAATTAATGAAATGAGAAAAAGCGTTGTGCAAGAGCCCCCCTTGAGTGAATTTCGACCTCCCCTCTCTCTCCCTCTGGTTTCTTCATCCCCAACCCCCATTCTAGAGTGATATCTCCTCCCCCTCAATCTCTGAGTTCATCGGTGCCGCCGCCGCCGCCGTTCGTGCCGCCATCGCGCCGCCGCGAAGCCGTCTTCGGTGTTCTGTCCATTCAGGATAGAGGCAACTTCCCCGAATTTTTGCTCCCTCCTCCCACCTCCTCTGGAGTTGAAATTTTCAGGAGTGGTTCATCTCTCGAACCCTTATCTTCACAAAAACTTTCAAGTCATATTTCCTTCATTTAGTATTTTTCCATTTTCGTTCAAACTGTCATTCTAGTTTTGCCAGATCTCTATCTACAGTGATAGTTTCCCTGAGTTTTCCATTTCCCGACCACCTTTTGATTTTTATTGGAGCCCCCAATTTTACTGGGAGTTCTTTCTACCCTCCTCTACCTCTCTAATTTTTCGTGGAATTTAGAAAGTTCGTTTCATAGTTTTAGAAATTTCTGTCCCAACTCATCTACAGTTCTGTCTGCATCAGTCCAGATCCGACCACAGTCCAGTGTAAACTCTCTAGCAAATCCAGGCCACCATATGTTTCAGATCTAAAAATAGTCCTGGTTTCCCATTTTGATTTCCTACAACTTTGCTGAAGAACCCAACTTCAGATTCGGACGTCTACCTCGCGGTCAAAGGCAATCCACAGGAAAGTTCTCTGTTGATCTGAGAGTTCGGGTACTGTACAACAGCAGCATCAAAAATAGTTAAGGCCCAGATCCGTGAAGATCCAGCTTCTCTCTCCAGTCCTATCTTGAAGGATTTTGAAGCAGCTTTCCAACGGCGCTAGTTTCGCCACATTCCGACATCGGTACTGGTCGCAGCGAGCAATCTCGTCGAGTCGCGCGCTGAAAAAAATAGAAACAACAGATCTGTGGCTGGCTTTTCCGACCGGTGCCGATCGGAGCCGCCCGGCCTCCGGCCGGAGAACCAGCGAGTCTCCATCCCAGGGAGTGCTCATCCGGGCATCCCCCACTACAGCGGTGCCACCGGGTCCCACACGGTCCCTCCGGCCAGCACGTGGGCCCCACAGTCACGAGTTCGGGTGCTGCCGAAGAGACGCGAGAAGCCGCCCGTCAACCCGAATTCGGTCCTCCCGAACCCACTTGTGTAGCCCTTTACCTCCCTACGTGGAGTGGGCAGTGATTCATTGCTGTAACAATCGTGTATTATTGTTCTGGGAGTACGAGTTTCGGCCGGGTCTGTCTTCCCCACGCCGAGCGCGTGGAGGTATCGTTTTCGCTCCCTTCTCGGCATTTGCTTTCTTTCGTATATATATCTTTATGCCGCTGCTAGAGAGCATGATAGGGTAATTAGCTCGCTTTATATTTATATCACCGCTGCTGCGAGAGAGAGTGTTACCGTCCCGTGACCCGATCCGGGCACAAGAGAGAGCCGAACACCCTAGCTCACTGCTGGTTTCTCAACCGCGCACGTCCGACGCTTCCCTCGTTAAGGGACAATCACGAGCTTGTCGTGTCCGTGGTCCGTCCCGCATCAAGAGGAGGGGCCTGCCGCTCCGCCCACCGCCGTCCGCGTGAAGAGAAGAGAGAAAAGATAGAAGAGAAGAAGAAGAGTGAGTGAAGAGAGGGAGTGAGGTCTTGGAGGGGAGGGGCCCACGCTCCATTCCCCTCTCTACTGTATTTCCTTTTCTTCTTTCTTCTTCTCCCCCCCTGTCCGGGGTTTCAACCTCAACATGTGTTGCAATGTATATGGCCGGCAATGTCATCTCTCTTTGTGAATGAAAACCACCTTTCTCGGGTTTCTTGTTGCCTCCGTTGGTTTATGCCATCATGTGGTGTGTTGTTCATTTCCTCTCTCTCTCCGGTGTTTGGACTCTCTACGTTGATGTTGTCCCCCCTTTTGATTCCCCGACTCCACATCTGGTCTTTGGCCCAGGGGGAGCTTATTCTTCCCTTTTCTTGAGCCCTACAAGCCCAACACCTTGTCTTTGATATCTTTGCTGCCATTTCTCCCCTTCCTAACTGAAGTTTCCCTTGGACTGACCAAGCCAAGACCCCTGGTCCTTTTCCTCTCTTCAGCCCCATCCCCCCTGAGCTAACCCCAGGCCGATGTAGCCTAGCTACCCCAGCCCGATGCACCAGACCCTCCTCCTGCCCGTTACAATCTTGGCCTTGGTATGCCCGGCACAGACCCTCCTCCCCTTTCTACCGGTACAGTCTCCCCAATCCGGCACACCTTTAACCTCCTCTTCCCCGGTGCACTCTTTCTTCTCCTAGCCCGGTACACTGCCTGGCCATCCCTACCCGACACACTTCCTGATTCGGCCAGCCCGACACACCCTTGTGCGAGCCAACCCGACACACCCCCTTTAACCTTCCTGACCGACACACCAGTCACCCCTTCTCACCCAGTGCACCCTCAGCCCGTCATAAAAGTGTCTCCCGTCCACTAGTTTTCCCGAGCTTTCCGAAGTTTTATCAAAGGTGCTACTGCCTTTGGCACACACCTCAAATTGTCGGGTTCCGCCACTCCTTGTGGGCATGTTCCCCTTTACTCCCCTTACTATCCGGGTCTAGGGGAGATGCTGCCAAATTTTCATCAGAATTAGCCTAATAACAACAACAATAAAAGGAGAGCAATAATACAAAAGGAAACAACAAATAAACAGAATGAAACACCAATGAAACGGCTTCGCCGAAATAACAACGAACCATGGAGATCCCGAATAACTGAACACTTACATCTTTATGATGGACTGTCGAACATAACCACGAACATGATCTACATGAATAAAAGAAAATCAAATCGAAATTCCTCACATGCATTCCATGAATAAAAGCAATTCCTCACATGCAGTCCATGAATAAAAGAAGGCTATTCACATGCATTTCATGAATAAAAAGAAAACCAAACTAACCCCTCATGCATCTCACGAGTAGAAGAAAACTCCCCACATGGGTCTCTTGAATAAAAAGAACTCCCCTTTGAGCCAACCTAGCCTGGCACACCCTGGCCCATGCCCTGCCTGGCATACTCCCTAGTTCAACCGTAGCCGGCACACCTTAACACTCTCTACCCGGTGCACTCTACCCCGTGCCTTGTCTGGCACGACCCAGCCCAGCCCCAACCCGACACACCCAGCCGGGCCCCATACGGCACACCCGGCCATGCCCTGCCCGGCACACCCAACCACGCCTTGGTCGGCACACCCAACCGTGCCTCGCCCGACACACCTAGCCTCAGGCATTCCCCGACACGCCTAGCCTCAGGCCTTCCCCGGCACACCCAGCCCTATCTAGCCCGACACACCCAGCCTTAGGCTTTCCCAGGCACACCTAGCCTTGGCCAGCCCGACACACCTCCACTCATTCTTTGCCCGGCACAGCCTCTCGCCCTCTTTGCCGGCACACTCCCAAACTTACATTGACCCCTCCTTTGCCCAGGCTAGCCTGCACGGACTCAGCCTCTCTTGCACCGACTTTGAACCCTGGTTGCACGTACCTTGTCCTGAACCGCATCAACTTGATTCCCAGCTGCACGAATCCCATTCGCCGACCTGCATCGACCTCAGCCCTTGCTGCACCAATCTCCAATCTAAACTTACACAGACCCCACCCTGCTTGCACTGACCTGGGACCCAGCTTGCATAGACCCTTCTCCAGCCCTTCTGGCTCATCCTCCCGCACATACCCCAAACGCAACAAAAAATAATAATAACAACAAGCTCACAAAAGAGATAAATAATAATAACAAATTCAAAAAATAAATAAATTAATAAATAAATAATAAAGAAATAAGTATTAATAATAAAAGCTCAAAAATCATAATAATAAATCAAATAAATAATGATAAAATAAATAATAATAATAATAACAAACTCACCAAAAGATATAAGATAACAAATAATAATAATAATAAAAGTTCAAACGAAAATAAAACGATGAGGTCTGCCTCGCAGCCTTGTTTCTCCTCAAAACCCGGTGTAAAGGGAACATTAACGCCGCCCCTCTAAGTCGGGTTCGGACCCTGAGAGCCATCCCAGTATGGCCGTAATCCGGCGTTGCTCTGGGCCGATAATTCGTCGAACCGGACTCGTTCTCATTGGGATTCGTTTCCGTTCTTTAATCAAAATTGCAGTAAACTCGGCATACATTCGTATAGGTTTATTTCCGTTTACATCGTACCTTCAATACGGACCTTTGTCCGAACATGAAGTGGTCCATACATGATCGACAAAATCCGAATGGAACGATGTGGCTCTCATCATCCCCGAACCCTACGCATGGGAATATCGATAAGACCTTCGTGAGTCATGCTTGGACCTCGGGTTCGTCCCAACCATGGTCATTGCCTGACCCACATCCTAGGCCTATAGCCAGCTATCTCTATGCACGTCTTTGGTTCTGGGATCTGATCTCGGGACATCCTCACGTTGCCCCCCTGGCACCGAAAATATTAACGATGCCCACGCGAGCCTGACTTCGACCGCGGGGGGCCCACCACAGTATGGTCGCGGCTTGATCTCGCACCGTGCCGACAAACTTATTGGTTTCCGACTGCTCCAACCAGGATTTAACTGAACGTTTCCCGTTCCTCTGAACAATAAATTTATCGTATCCTGACATGTACATGTTCCGGTTTTCCCGTGATGATTATGATATTCTCAAGCCGGACACTCGTCCGAACATTAATTGGTCCCCTGAGTAACCGACATGTTTCGAATGCTTGCTTCCCTAGACATCGGGCTTTCCTACTGATCCGAGACCGCTATCGGCTTGTTTCTCTCGATATAATTTCCCAACCATGAGGCCCTGATTCCCAGTCATTAATCAAGGGTTTTCCCCTCTCCTAGGGGATGTAAATGACGTTGTGCCCTTTATGGCGCGGCGGGTTTTGGTCCCGACACGAACCACATAATCGTCTGACCAAGTCAGATCGAGTGCACCATGGGCTTCCTCGGAGCCCAAATAAATCCTCACTTTGTGACTGGCACACCCACGCACTTAACAAACAAATAAACCCGTCTTAATAGACCAATTAACAAACAAAACATGGATCTCAATTAATTAATAAAAAGTGCGTCCACAGACTTCTGTCTATCTTGTGCTATGTGGAGTCTTTCTCGAATAAGCTTTATCTTCTCGGCAGTATCCCTAATGATATCGGGACCAAGAAATTGCCTTTCTCTTACTTCATTCTAGCAAATAGGCGAACGACAGCTTCTTCCATATAGAGCCTCGAATGGTGCCATTTTTATACTAGCTTGGTAGCTATTATTGTATGAAAATTTCACAAGAGGCAAGTGATCATGTCAATTTCCTCCAAAATCAATAGTACATGTCCTAAGCATATCTTCCACTACTTGATTTGTCTTTTCAGTTTCACCATCAGTTTGTGGATGGAATGCAGTGCTAAAGTTAAGTCGGGTCCCTAATGAATGTTGTAGCTCCTTCCAGAATTGTGATGTGAATCACGGATCTCGGTCGGATATAATGATGATAGGGACACCATGTAATTTAACAATCTCCTTCATGTATAATGCTGCTAGTACATCCACAGACCATCAACTTTTGATTGGTAGAAAATGTACAGATTTAGTCAATCGGTCTATGATCACCCATATACCATCATGTCCTCCTCTTGTCTTAGGTAAACCCTTGATAAAATCCATCCCTATACTTTCCCATTTCCATTCGAGAATATTCAAGGGCTGTAATTTTCCAGCGGGTCTTAAATGTTCCGCTTTTGCTTATTGACAAGTGAGACATCGGGACACAAAATCTGCTACTTCTCTTTTCATATTGGGCCACCAAAAGTTTCTTTTCAAATCCTGATACATCTTGGTAGCACCAGGGTGAATAGCATATCTTGATTTGTGAGCTTCGTTCATGATCAATTTCTTAGTGTCCTCATGATTCGGCACACAAATTCGATCCTTAAATAATAGCCTTCTATCACTTGAGATAGAAAATCCCGATCTTTGATCGATATTACCCTTAATCACCATCAATGTAGGGTCATTTTCTTGCAATTGGACTAAGTCCTCGATCAATGTAGGTTGAGACTTTATATTGGCAATCATACCTCCTTCTCCTTCCTTGTCAATATCAAGATTTAGATGAGAAAAATCTTCAATAAGACAAGTTATACCTTTCCTGAGGCTTGCTAGAGTTGCCATTGGTTTCCTTCTAAGAGCATCAGCTACAGCATTTACTTTCCATGGATGATATTGGATAGTAAAATCGAAGTCCTTGAGGTACTCCAACCATCTGCGTTGTCACATGTTTAATTCCTTCTGGGTGAAGAGATATTTCAGACTTTTATGATCTGAAAATATGATGAATTTCTCCCCATAAAGGTAATGTCGCCAAATCTTCAATGTGAATATAACCGCAGCTAATTTCAGATCATGTACAGGGTAATTTTCTTCATGACGCTTTAACTACCTTGAGGAATAGCAAATCACCTTTCCACTTTGCATAAGGACGCACCCTAGGCCAATGCCAGACGCATCCGTATAGACTTCAAAGCCACCACCCTCTGTCGGTAGTGTTAATATAGGTGTTGTAGTAAGGTGATCTTTAAGAGTAAGAAAACTCTCTTCGCAGTCCTTAGACCATATAAAAGGATTCTCCTTTCTTGTGAGTCTAGTCAAAGGAACAACGATCTTTGAGAAATCTTTGATGAATCTTCTGTAGTAACCAGCCATACCTAGAAAACTTCTGACTTCAGACACGGTCGTCGGTCGGCTCCAATTCTTGACATCTTATATTTTAGAAGGATCGACAACGATACCTTCCTTTGAAATAATATGGCCAAGGAAAGAGACCTCATTTAGCCAGAACTCGCACTTACTAAGCTTTGCATAGAGTTTGTGCTCTCTTAATGTTTGCAAGGCTATTCTTAAGTGCTCTTCATGTTCCTCCTTTGTTTTGGAGTATATAAGAATATCATCTATGAAGATGACCACAAACTGGTCAAGATAAGGCCTGAAGACATTATTCATGAGTTGCATAAATGCTGCCATGGCATTGGTTAATCCGAATGGCATTACCACAAATTCATAGTGGCCATATCTGCTCCGAAAAGAAGTTTTGTATATGTCTTCATCTTTGATCTTGAGCTGATGGTAACCTGACCTGAGGTCTATCTCGGAAAAATATTCTGCTCCAGAAATCTAATCAAAGAGCTCATCGATACGTGGCAATAGATATTTATTCTTAATTGTGAGTTGATTCAGTCGCCGGTGGTCGATACATAGCCTGAGAGATCCATCTTTCTTCTTGACGAATAGTACTGGCGCACCCCAAGGGGATGTGCTAGGTCAAATGAAACACTTATCTAATAACTTCTGAAGTTGTTTCTTCAATTCCTTGAGTTCTGTGGGTGACATCCTGTAGGGAGCTATTGAAACAGGTGCTGCTCCGGGAGTGAGTTCAATAAAGAAGTTTACTTCCCTTTCTGGTGGTAAATCAGGCAAATCTGAGGGAAATACATCTGAAAACTCATTCACAATGAGAATATTTTCTAAGACAATCTCCTTGGACTCGGTAATGATTACGGAAGCAAGAAAAGCCTCACATCGTTGCGAAATAAGTTTGCAAGCATGAAGAGATGAAATAATGGTAGGATGCTTCCTATATTTGATACCAAGGAAGGAAAACCTTGGAAGACCTGATTTCTGAAAAGAAATAATCCGGTTGCAGCAATTTATATAGGCGTCGTGGTCTACTAGTCAATCAACACCTAAAATAGCATCATAGCCCTCCATGTCAAGGCATACAAGATTTGCAGGAAGATTGTGACCTTCTACCTTTACCTCACTATCAGGATAGTAATTTGTAAGTTCTGTTCCAGGACCTAAGGGTGTAGTAATCGCAAGGTCTGAAGGTAAAGGAATTGATGCAATAGGTAAGGTTTTTACAAAAGTAGTAGAGATAAAAGAATGAGAAGCACCGGTATCAAATAGTACGAATGCAGGATGGAAATAGATTTGGATAGTACCTTCCATTAGCCCATCATTTTTTGGGCGCTTCTTCTTCCTCCATAATAGCGTTGAGATGAGCCTGACACTTACGTCCACCTCCGGAAGATTGTTCTTTCATAAGGGGGCAATCTGGCATGTGATGCTCCCAGCTTCCACATCGTAAACACGCGTCGAGGTGCTTCCAGCACTCTTCGGCCGAATGACCGAACTTCTCGCAAAATGTTCAAGCCGTGGCGACTTGCTTTTCTTCTTCTTTGACTTTCTTATTCTTGTGGTAGCCACTATGACTCCCATTCCGACATCTCTTCTTGCTATCATGGGATTTGTGGGGTTCCATGATACTATACTTTCCTTTCTTTTCATGCCGATCAGACCTTCGGCCTGGCTCCTCCCCCTTGCCTTTTAGTTTATCGACCTTCTCCAAGGTCATTTCGCATAGATGCGCCCGTTGGACCATCTCCGCATAAGTACGGATATTATGAGTCCCTAGTTGTTGAATATAGCCAGGCCTCAATCCATCCATAAACCGGTTGGCCTTTAATATGTCGGTACTAACCAGGTGAGGAGCATAAGGCGCCAGCCTAGAAAATTGGAGTTCATATTCTGCTACTGTCATCATGCCTTGGCGTAACGAAGCGAATTCCATAGCTTTCCTCTCCTTGACATGCTCGGAGAAGTATTTGGTTTGGAAGAGGATAAGAAAACCTTCCCAAGTATGTGGTGCATCTTGAGGCGGTGCCAGAATTGACTTCCACCATGTACGGGCATCCTTATTTAGTTGGAACGTAGCAAGACGAACCTTCTCCTGATCAGTACATTGCATAACTTCAAAGATACGGTTCATCTCATCGATCCAATTTTCGGCTTCGTCTGGATTAGAGGAACCCGAAAATCGCAGAGGATTTAAGCTTCGAAAATTATGATGTAAGTCTCTAGCTCTTTCCCCTGCGTCGGCTTGAGCCATATTCTGTAATGCCTGGGTGAGACCAGTGACGGTCTGTTGCATACCTTCCCAATCAACGCGATGAGCCATTATGAGAGCAATGTACCTGAGAAGAGTAATGAATTTGTTAATTCTAATGGAATGAGTGGGGTTAATCTTAGAAATAATTCTAATTTCTATCTCATCCCAGGTTCTACCCAATTCCTCTCATAGGTTGGAAATTTCTTTCCTAGTTTCATAGGTGTGGGTCCTTAAACCTTGGACTTACCCTATGACATGACCTTTTTCCTAGGACTTCTAGCCCTAGCGCTCTGATACCACTTTCACTGTCATGCCCCGAGATTATGCAGCAAAAACAGTCGGGAACGTGGACAGTCGACTAGTACACCTCGAGCAAGTAATATAATCAGAGCACAAGACAATCACATAAGAGTTATTACACAATGTAATTCACTAAAACCTTTAACTTTATTTCTTCATAAAATAATTTCCAAAGTACATAAAATCATTTGATTGCCTTTACTAGACTCAAGAAAATAAAGATTACATCATGACTCGACTAGACATTGATAACTAAGGCTTCTCTCGAATCGTTATCCTTCAATCGCTCTCGGATCCATCACTTGAGTATTCTGAATCCGTCCCTCTAGAATTTCCTGAAAAAGATTAGAAAGTAGGGTAATGAGCACACTTGCCCGTAGGTATCTTCGTATCAACATGAAGGCAAATTTAAGTAATTAACATCTTAGCTCTAGAGAATAAGATAAATCATGCAGATACGATGAAATATGCGAATAAATCCAAAGTAACAAGATATAATCATGACAAGGTACAAGAATATGATTTGACCCAGTATATATCAAGAATGTAAATGTGGCCTTTCCATGAACAAGAATGTAACAAGAATGTACTTTTCATAACTACGAAGGCTATGCACTAGAAAGTCATGTAACAAGCAAGAAAGTATTGTTCGCTTAAAAGCAAGTACTTCATAAATTTATGTGGATATCGTGGATATTTCACTTATTTATAGAGAAAGTACTTCCAACGCAATGCACGCCAGTAGCATCATACCCCATGGTTTACAGTATGTTTCCGACAATCAGTCGAGGTGACTAGCATAGAGCCCTTGAACACAATCAGTGCTCGAACTGCATCTTCAAGTATAAATCAAGCTACTTCCACGTTTATAACAATAATGTGGCCAATAATGTACAAGTTCAACAAAAGTTCCATGATAAGGTAACCAAGGTATAGAACATACCAATAATTGATTATGAGATTCCAAAGGAAATGCATTAATAACTAAGTCATGCCATGGAAACTTCGGCAGCATAACGGTACATTCCATATCTTTCATATTCTTATCATTGATTTATTAACATAGGTTTAAAGTCTAGATAATTCTAAGACTATCCATGAACTCAAGAAAACCAACCTCGAAGGTCAAACCTTGGGTTAGATACAATCAAGAACCAAGGGGTCTATTACTAGACCGTTTAGTACAAAAATCGGTCATATGCTGGACCGTTTAAAAATTCATGCTGTCTAGTCTTGGACCGTTTCTTAAGATAGTCGATATTTAAAAAAAAAACAGAACCTCTGGCACCTTGCGGTCTAATGGAGGGTTGTTTAGGATCCGTTAGCAGTCAAGTGCAGGGCCGCTAGCAGACTCTGGTGGTCAATCAGAAGGCCGCTAGGTTCTAGAATGTATAAAACATCGGCAAAAGTACTTTCTAGACATTGGGTTTTAATGGTACAACCAGCTCGACATCCTAGTGGGAATCCCAGGCTCACGGAGTCTTACGGAGACCTTGAAATAAGATTTCCTAGTCCGTTGGAAGGAATATCTAATGGAGAGGTTATCAAGTCCAAGATTATGTACTTAATGTGCAAAAGTGTTACTAATGACAACATACCGGGATATGTGCCATGTACTTAAGAAAATGACTCTTAGAAGAGAGAGAATCGTGACAAAACAGTGAACGAGTTAAATCATGAATCCTCTATTTAAAACATGTATTTAATTATAAGAGTATATTACTTTGGTCATAAATTAACATAAGTCAAAATAACACCAATGTGCATAAAACATGGAATCTATTATGATAAACAATAGAATTAACTAAGTATATGAAACCAATACCTAAATCAGGATTAAAACTTAGTTAACTAGGCTTATCATACATTTATTAAGGCTAATTCTGCAATAGGTTGAGTTAACAATATTACAAAAAATCAAAAATCTCAAATGGTCTAATATAGGACCGTTTAACTGGGCTAGCGGTCTATCGTATGACCGCTAGAATTCCTGGCGGTGTACAGGAAGACCGTTTCCTCCTGTATTAATCTGAGTTCAAATAATAATAAAACAAAATGCTAAATTAAGACATATCATGCATGGAAATCAACATATATAAACTTCCATAATCATGATAGAACAAGGATAGGCCAACAATATGCATAGGTTTGTGTAAACAACAAGAAAATTCCATTTTTACTTCATTAAGGCTAAGAATTATGCATGAAGACTAAACTAGATGCATAGTCCTAATAAAACATGAAATTCTCAAGGTACAATGCATGCAATCGAATGAAACTAGAGGGCTTTTATTCTTGACTTCAAGTTTAAGCCATTCATGAGATAACCTACCTTGGTTTTGGACTTTAAACTTCGAATTTAAGGCTGCAAGTCAACCCTAGTTCCCTGCTCGTCCTGAACCGAACCAGCAACTTCATGTCCTTCTATCTCCTGATTCCCTTGTCCTAAAAACGTGAAATTTTGAGGGTATATAGGAGATATGAAGGGTAATAGAAAGTTCTAAAGACACCTTTACTAAATACCTCGTTTAGGGCTTCGAATTCCTTGATCAATCTGGGTCGAACGCACTAATTCCTGAGTTTTTGATGTAGGATCAGCAACTTTGTAGGCTTCTATCTCTCCGTAGGCTTGATCTCCTAGAACGAAATTCGGAGGGTAGTTAGTTCTAACTATAATAAACAAATTCCTAGAAAAAACATACCTTTAATTCTTCCTCCTTATCTTAGTTCCAAGCGTGCCAAAAGTAAGGGTCGCATACATCAAATCTGGGACCTATTTATAGGATTAGCTAGGGTTTGAGGATTAGAACGAACTTAGAGTCCAAATTATATTTCCAATTCGATCTTCTAACCTTCTAGACTTATCTAATTAGTAGATAGAGTTAATCCTAGGTGATTTGGATGTCAAAAATCTAATCTTTTCACGTTTTCTCACACTCACGGAACTGACAGAGCTTAGCGGTCAAGCTCTAGACCGTTTGCCAACGCTATGTGGTCTCGCGATAGACCGTTTTCCCTCATGATCGCCGAATTTGAAGCTAGTTCAAACTCTTTCGATATTATCCTATGTATTATCCATTCACTTATCTTACTAATGCGTAATTACCCCCTTAATTCCGTGATTACACTTATTTTAAGGTTCTAGAATATGGGCTAAGGTCCAAAACAATCTTTTTGGGCCAATTGGGTTCATTATATGGGCCTAATCCTCTTGGATTAATGTAGGGCCTAAATAATTAGATTTAATTAACCATAATTCAACTAATAGCCCATTAAATGCTTAATAATTATTATAATTATATTTTCAATCCGAAAAATTCTTAGAAAGTTCTCGGGCGTTACAGCAGCAGTGCGAAGGAAATGTGAGATAAGCTAAAATTGATTTACGAAGGTACATCAGAGGTCAAGGAGACGAAGGCTAATATACTTATCCGAGACTACGAGCTGTTCCATATGAAGGAAGAAGAGACGATCTCCGAGATGTTTGCACGTCTCATGGAGATAACTAATGGACTGAAGTCACTCGGAAGGGATTTCAAGAATATCGACTTGGTCAGAAAGGTGTTGAGGTCGTTGTCACCCAGTTGGCACACCAAGGCAACAGTGATAGAAGACTCAAAGGATCTATCAACACTTTCATTGGATGAACTCGTAGGGTCTTTAATGGCCTATGAGATAAACATCAAGAGGACGGAAGAGGACACAAAGAAGAAGAAGTCAATAGCTTTGAAAGCAAACCCAGACCCAATCTCAAGCCAAGAGGATTCCATGGACAACATAGATGATGAAGAAGTCGCCATGCTTAGAAGAAAGGTCAGGCAGTTTCTGCACCAAAGAAGAAGGTTTGGTGGAAAGTTTAGGAAAGGAAAGAGGCAATTCAAGCAGAAAAATGAACCATCCAAACCGGTTGAAATCATGTGTTATGAGTGCAATAAAATGGGGCACATGAGAGGTGAATGCCCCGAGTTGCAGAAGAAGGCCAAGAAGGACAAAGGCAAAAAGCCAAAGGCCGTGAAGGCCACTTGCAGCGATGAGGACGAGGACGAGCCTACATCCGAAGAAGAAGAAAATATTGAGGAGATTGTCAAGAGCTTGTGCCTTATGGCACAGGAGGATCACTCGATTATTACAAATGATCAATGGCAATTGGCTTATGAAGATTTGTATGAAAAATACAAGAGGATCAGAAGTGAAAATAAAAATCTAAGGAAGAAAATTCATGAGATTGTTCATTCGTCCAATTCTTGTGAAAAATGTAGTTTGTTTGAAATTCAAGATCAAAATTTCAAAAATGCTAATGAAACGCTTGAATCAAGATTGGCCTTGTTTGAAGATGAAATTTTTGTTTTGAAGTAGAAAAATAAAGTGCATTCAAACTGAAAGAAGAAATTCAAGAGAAGAATGAAATGTTGGAAAAGGAGTTAAATGAATTGAATGTGAAAATGAGTGAGTGTGAGAAAGTCAAGGTCAAAGTAGAGAACCAAGTTGAATCACTCACCATATAACTGAATGAGATGAAAGTGGCTCATGAAAACCTGTTGAAGGTAAAAGAAAATCATGGAGAGTGTTCACACACACACACAAAAACACAAACTGTTCATTCTCAATTCCCCTCTACTTCTAGAAGTGTAAATAAAGGAAACAATTTTGGTAGAAGAATACCCATTTGTTTTTATTGTGGGAGAATAGGACATGACATGTATATATGCCAATTGATGAAATTTGATGATGACTTGTTTTTGAGAAAATACAATCATACCTTGATGAGTGCTAACACCAGGGGACCCAAGTTTGCTTGGGTACCCAAATCAAAATGAGAATGGTTGTTTGTTCTTGTAGGTCTGCATGAAGGCAATGGAAAATAAATGGTACCTAGATAACAGATGCTCCAGGCACATGACTGGAAATAAATAACTTTTTGCATACCTAACAGAAAAAATAGAGGTGCGGTAATTTTTGGTGGACAGGACAGAGGTAAAATCAATGGTATTGGGAGATTGGTAAGGGTCTCAACCACTGCATTAAAGATGTCTTGTTAGTTAGAGGTCTGAACCATAATTTGTTGAGCATCAGTCAATTTTGTGACAAAGGTCACAAGGTCATTTTTGAATTGTCTCACTGCTCTATCATTGATGCAACTACTCATGAAATTAAATTCATAAGTATGAGAAGTGATAATACTTATCATGTTGACTTTAGTGAACTTGCTTCTGAAAATCAGTGCTTGGTTGCAAATAAAAATGATGATGTGTGGTTGTGACATTGCCGTTTAGGGCATGCTAGTTTTAATGTCATTAAAAAGCTAACAAGAAATAATTTAGTTAGAGGTCTTCCATTCTTAAATTTTGAAACTTCAAAAATATGTGAAGCATTGATAAGTGCTTCATTTTATGTTATAATTTGCATCACATTCATCATCTTTTGAGCACTTAATAAGTCTAGTTGTGCATTAATATGGCCATACTTTCATTCTCACTATTTTCTTAGTTTGCATGATTTTATCATCAATTTTGAGTCAAAATGACAATGTGAGAAATATTTTAAAATGCACAATTATTCCATTTCATTTTCTGATGAAGAATGATGAGTATTTTGAATTTTTTGGATTTTCAGGAATTTGTGACCAGCCTAAAGTCGCTATTTAATGGACGACCATTTAAACAGGCGCATATTCATTTTATGGAATAAAGAAAATCTGGAAAATCAAAGGAAATTGCGACCTAGATTCATACGCTATTTTCATTCTGCGACTATTCAAGCAGTCGCTCTTTCATTTTGTACGGAAATGCAGCAGAAAAATCAAGGAAAATGGAAAAGAATGAGCGACCGTTTAAACAGTCGCCCTTTCCCTAATTTTTGGAAAAGAAGGAAATGATAAAATATGAAAATAAAGAAGTTGCGGCTGGAGTCTAGGCGCTAGAAGGATTTTGCGCCCGTGTGAACAGGCGCTACTTCATAAAGAACGGTAGTGACCCAGTCGCTATTCTAGTTGAACCAGAAAAGGAAATTGAGTTTCCTGATCGAAGCTATCTTCCATATTCGAGCTTATCTCTCAGTTATTCAAGGAATGGAGGACCTTAAGGATGGAAAGGAGTCTAAATGGATCAAGTTGCATTGTTGGAAACTAGTTTTTGGATCAAATTGGGAGTCTACGATCATGGAAGGGTTCTAAACCCTATAAATAGGTGCTGAGTTCGACCTTGGAGGAGGATTGGTCTTACTTCTAGCTTAATTTTGATGCACTTATGTTCGCCCTTTTAATATGCTTTCTTCTCTAAAGTTCTTCATTTTTAAGTCTTATACAATTTCTTCTTCTTCCTCTTCCTCTAATTCTTCCTCGTTTTTAAGTTATTCTAGATTTTTCAAAGCTCTATCTTCTCATTTTTACTGTTCACCCGACTTTCCTGAACTCTAGTTTTCTCAATTTTTCTCCCTCTTACACTTTTCTTTTCAATCTGGCATCTTCATCAAAGTTCTTTTTTTTTTTCACATATCTACATCTTCTTCTTCTTTATCTTCGCCTGATTCTTCCCTGTTTTTAAGTTATTCTTCCTTTTTCAAAACCTTGTTCTTTCGATTTTACTGTTCATCCAGTTTTTGCAAACTCTATTCTTTCTCATTTTTCTCCCCCTTATGATCCTCATCCCCCTCTACGTTCTTCACAAAAGTTGTGCATTTTTAAAAGTTCTTCAACTTCTTATTCAACCTCATCTTCCAATTCTTCCTTGTTTTAAAGTTATACTCAATTTTCTAAAGTTCAGTTTTAGGGATTTCACTGTTCATCCGCGCCAATAGATCATGGTTTTCCTTATTTTTCATTATCTTCCTCTGATTTTCTGTCTCTGAGTTCTTCATCATCTTTCTTCCTCTCTTCGTCCTCTATAACTTTCTCTTCTTCCAAATTTTCTAATTCCCTCTAGTTTTAAAGTTATCTCTATTCTAATCTCCCTCTATTTTAAACTTATTTTACTATGTTTTTACTTGTTTCCCACCGTAACCCATCCTTCTCCCCTCTCTCTGTTTACAGCACACTCACACACACAGCACATATATTTGGCTTTCAAAGTTTTCTTTCACCTATCTATCTTCCTATCTCCCACATTTCTTCATACATCCCTTCGGCGGATCCTCTTTCATTGGTCCTCTCACGGCGTCAGATTCCAAGGCGGGGCGATCTTCATCCAAGACTTGGCAAGGAGGCGACACTATTCCTCATCTATTGGCCATATTTTCTTCTCCCTTTCCCTTTATTTATGCAAGTTGTAATTTTTTATTTTATTAGTGTACTTTCCACTTTCATCTTAATAAAGTTCAAATTTTGCAAATTGTGGTTGTCTTAATTTTTCTCTCTCCATCTCCTCCAATTTCTCTTCTTTAACCCTCTCATATTCTTTAAATAGTTTTCTTGCAATTTATTTTTCCTTAGATTAATCTCACTCAAAATTCGATTTTCAAAGCATAAGGTATTTTTTCAACTTGTTAAACTAAAGATTTTTCCTCCTCGTGGGATCGACTCCACTTACCATTATATATTTGATTTTCTAATCTTTAAAAGTGAGTGAGTGTGAATATTTTGAAATTGTGGCACGGCTTTTCAACGATGGATTTTGTGCACATCAAGCATGTAATAAAGGAAAATAAACTAGAGTCCCTTTCAAATGCAAAAACATTGTTTCCACTGAAAAACCCCTACAGTTGCTACATTTGGATATGTTTGGTCCCACCAGGACACACAGTCTTGGAGGGAAATTATATGGCTTTGTTATTGTTGATGATTTTTCCAGATATGCATGGGTGTTATTCTTGGCTAACAAAAGTGATGCATTCAAAGAACTTGCTGATTTTTGTATGAAAGTTCAAAATGAAAAAGGCTATTCTATTCAAAAAATTCAGAGTGACCATGGAAAGGAATTTGACTACTCTGAGTTTGATGAATTTTGCAGGAAGCAGGGGTATGAACATCATTTTTCAGCACCAAGGACCCCACAACAAAATGGAGTGGTCGAGAGAAAGAATAGAACGCTCGTGGAGATGGGGCGTACCATGTTGGCAGAAAATGGTCTTCCTCGGTACTTTTGGGCAGAAGAAGTCAACACTGCTTGTTACATCATGAACCGAGCAGTGGTAAGACCGATCCTTAAGAAAACTCCCTACGAGCTATACAAAGGTAAGAAACTGAACATATCTCATTTCAAGTCATTTGGATCCACTTGCTATATCTTAAACAATGGTAAGGATAATCTGGAAAAATTTGATGCTAAAAGTGATAGAGGAATTTTCCTTGAGTATTCATTAACATCTTGGATTTACCGAGTGTATAACTCTAGATCACTAGTAGTCGAGGAAAGTCTTCATGTTGTGGTAGATGAGTTTACTTTGAGAAAGTCAAATGATGATGACCATTTTCTTGCTTCAGGTGAAGGTGAGAATGAGAAAGGAGAGTCTAGCAAACAAGCTGAGGCAAAAAGTCAAGAAAAGGAAGAGCAAAAAGAACAAGAAGAGGAGTTAATAAAGCAGACCCTTCCATGCCAATGGACAACACATAAGGATCATCCTTTGGAGAATGTAATTGGTGGTGTGGATGAAGGAATACAGACATGGACTTCAATCAGGGAAGTTGAACTTCATGATAATCTCGCATTACTTTCTAATGTTGAGCCTAATTCTATAGAAGATGCTCTTAATGATAATTCTTGGGTTCTCATCATGTAAGAAGAATTGCACCAATTCTAAAGGAATCAGGTGTGGTTCCTCGTGCCCCGGCCTAATGATTATCCCATAATCGGAACTAAGTGGGTTTTTCGAAACAAACTTAGTGAAGATGGGGTGGTTGTGAGGAATAAGATAAGATTAGTAGCTAAGGGTTACTCACAAGAATTTGACATTGATTTTGATGAATCTTTCGCTCCTGTGGCTAGATTAGAGGCAGTAAGAATCATTCTTGCTTATGCATGTCACAGGAACATCAAGCTCTTTCAAATGGATGTCAAGAGTGCCTTCCTCAACGGAGTCATAAAGGAAGAAGTACACGTGGAGCAGCCATCGGGCTTCGAAGATGAAAAATTTTCAGACCACGTCTACAAATTGGACAAGGCACTGTATGGATTAAAACATGCTCCTAGGGCATGGTATGATCGTTTAAGTTCATTTTTGATTGACAATGGCTTCAAACGAGGTAATATAGAACACACATTGTTTACAAAAACTTCAGATGAACATGTTTTACTTGTGCAAGTTTATGTAGATGATATAATTTTTGGAGCTACGAACATTAAAATGAATGATGATTTTGCCAAACTTATGCATGGAGTGTTCGAGATGAGCTTGATGGCCGAGTTAAACTTCTTCTTGGAGCTTCAAATAAAGCAGCTAGATTATGGTATTTTCATTAACCAGAAGAAGTACACCATTACAAGAAAAATCTGAAATACCGACGGCATTTTTCGACGAAAACAATTTTGTCGACATACGTCAGAACTTTTTTTACTTTCTGACGAAAAAAATTATGTCAAAAAAACGTCTGTAATTACGGACCTATTTTTGACATATTAATTCGGTCAGAAATACGTCGAAACTTTTTGACAGAATGAAATTTAGTCGGAAATACGTCAGAAAGTTCTGACGTATTTTTGACCATATTAATTTTTTTCGGAAAGCCCTAAAGAAGGACAAGAAATTTATCAACAGTTTTCGATAGAAAAGAATATGGTCGGAAATACGTCGGAAAGTTGCGACATATTTTCGACGGAATTTTATTACGTCGCAAATTTCCAACATATTTCCGACTAATCATTTGTCTGTCGAAAACTCTTGATTATTTAATTATAGTAAGCGTGGAAAATTGTTTCATTGGGTTCCGACGGAATAATTGTCAGTCGGAAATACGTCACACATTTTCGATCTAACTATGCAGTCGAAAATATGTTGGGACAGTCCGACGTATTTTCGACCAAATTAATTTCTATCGGGCATTTGTGACGTATTTGCGACTGATGTTTTTTAATCGAAAATCTCTAAATAATAGTAAAAGATAGAAATTTATCAATAGTTTCTGACATAATATTATTCTGTCGTAAATACGTCGGAACTGTTCGACTTACGTCGGAACTGTTCGACAGAAACATGCTGTCTAATGAGGAAATCAAGTGTCATATGAAGATTACAAGTGACAAAGAGATCATAATGTTGAAGAACGGACACATTGCACCTAACACGGTCAACGCAGCAAAGCACTCAAGCGTCTGAGTCAATGTTGTCAAGGCAGCCATGCCTCAGAGTCAATATAGGTAAGTCAACAATCAAACAGCTATTTCAACACCATCTCATGAGAGAGAGTCAATACGAGCTCAATCAGAGTCAAATCAATCAACCCAGTCAACAAGTTTGAAGAATAGTTCATAAGGGTGAAAAATACTTCATATGCTTGACAAAAGTTCATTCAGGGTGACAAATGGGTGTTAACGTGAAGAATATTGCTCAAGGGTGAAGAATGGTGAATAAGAGTGACAAATGGGTCACAAGGCTAACAAATAGACACCACGAGTAATAAATGGCTAACTAACGGTGACACATAGCGCTTAAGGGAAACAAATGAGTGCTAGCGGTGACAAATGGCAATTGGTGACGGCTCAACACAAGAGGAAAAATCTCAAAGGCGACAGCTCTTTCGGCCTAAGGCAGCCATATGGGTAGTAAGGTGGACAAATGGGAAATAAGGGTGACAAATAGGTCCTTGAGGCAGACAAATGGGCAGTATGGCTGTAAAATAGCTTGTAAGGCTAAAAAATAGCTTGGAAAGTTGAATTACAGAAAAACTTGTGTCTGCCACTGTAACACCCCAGTTAAATAATAAAGGATAAAAATTAAAATATAAAATATATATCAAAATAAAAATATGGGAAAAAGAAATATATGAAAAACGTGTTGTGAATTTAGTTATAAATTTAATCTTAAAAGAATAATTAAAAAAGAACAAAAAGAAAAGGAAAATAAGTTTTTTCAAAAATGAATGAATAATTGAATTTCAACCCAACAAAGAGTGAGGCCAATATATTAAAAAAGATTATAATATTTATTTTCTAAATTAACTTATCATTTAAAGACTTCCATAATTCTCTTTGTTAAAGGGCATTATTTATTTTGTAAGTGGCAAAATTTTATGATTAAAAAAGGAATAATTATTTTTCTACAATGACCATAAAAATAATTTCATATTTCAAGATGCAATTGAATTTTTCATAATAATCTGAATTTAATATATATATATATATATTAAATTAATTTAAATTCACCCGTGAGCCAAAGTTTTGACCAATTTATAAAAATATAGAAAAATTATATTCTTATAGAGAACGAAATGTTTAACAATATTGTCAACTGGGCCGACCCCTAATAAAAATTTAATTAGGTTGAATTAAGGAGTTAATAGTCAAATTCGTTGTTCTTAATGGGTTAACCTTAATCGATCTAATTCGAGCCCAATCCTCAACCATTCGAGCCCAAACCAGATCCAATTGATAGGCCTGTCCTTCAAGTCCATTTCCCCTCTTGAATCCAGTGAAAACCCTAACCCTAGCCGTCGAATTTCGGTGGATAACCCATTGATTTTGTCAAACTACGAGTTTCGTGCAGCAACCTGTTGGGGAGAATGTTGTGCTAAAGTTGGGCATGTGTGGAACGTGAGTGTTTCTATTGTTTTGATGATGTCCAACTATGACTCAACTGATGATTGGTTCTATTGTGATTCCAACTATGACTCAACTATGACTCATTTCTAGTGTTTTGATGATGTATGTCTTTAGAGTCATTTTGCTATTCATTATGCATTTGCTATGCATTTGATAAAATCAATTTGATATGCATTTTGCTTTTGCTATGCATTTGATAAAATCCATTTGCATACAATTCAGGTCATTATATTGCCAAGTGCACTTGCAGATCAAGAATGGCTTGCAACACACAAATCAAGATCAATCCAAAGGAGCAAGCCATCCCAGAAGGACGATCAAAAGTCACTCATGATGCCAAGTGCATGATGTCAAGTACACTTTGATTGGAGTGGAAATATCTACTGTGAAAGCTCAACAGAATGCAACCAAAGAATGGAATGGAGGTGGCGAAATGAAAGTGAAATGAACACGTCCAAGCAAGGCCAAGCAAGGAAGAAAAGGCTCTAGCTAAGCAAGGCCAAGCAAGAAAGAAAAGGCCCAAGCAATGAAGCAAAGCTTCTACAAAGGACCGAGCATTCATCCAAGATGATCAAGATATGCAAATGAATGGACAAGTGAAAGATCAATGTTGCGCCCTCGCACGCGGATCAAAGCATATTCTAAGTTGATTTCAATCCCAAAATACATGAAATTGTTGAGGACATGAATATCTTGACTTATGAACATGTTTCATTGGTCTAACACTTCATTTTTGCAGGTATAGGTGTTTTCGGTCGACCTACACACCTTGGCCGGTCGACCAGATTTGCCAGAGCCTAAGAATTCCATGTTTTACAGGTTTCGATCGACCGCCCCTGCCTTTCCGGTCGACCGGTTCTTCCAGAAATGAAACCTCCAGAAATTACAGATTTCGATCGACCGCCCCTACTTTTCCGGTCGACCGGTTTTCCAAGAACCGACAAGTTGGAGATTTTACAGATTCCGGTCGACCGCCCCATGAATTCCGGTCGACCGCCAGCCCCGAGTGCAGCAAAGTTTGACTCGAATTCCACCTCATGGGCTGCCTAATTCTCATGATTTCTTTAATCCCAAAGAACCCCAAAGTCACCTAAACACCCACAAATTGTGGATCTGGTCTGAGGCTTGTCTATAGACCATTCAAGGTCTATAAAACCAATACAAGAGGGTTGGAAACCCTAATGCTTCAAAGGCTTCCATATGCTCAATTGAAGATCAAAAGAGGCCAAGTGTGATTTATGGAGATCCAAAGGGGACGAGGTACTGTTCACGTGAACAGTACTTCGTGAAGAAGTTCTTCATCTAAGCAAGGTTGATTCAAGCTCAAATCAAGGCAAACAACCTTCAAGGAAGATCAGATGCAAGCTAGGCTATCAAGGTGATCTAAGGAGGCTAGTTTCATTCAAGATCTTCAAGAGAAATCATCTATATCATTCGATTCATCCAAGGTGATTTCTGAAGCATTCAAACTCCTAGAAGCTGTTGAAGAAACAAGATTCAAGGTAGAATCAATTACTCTCTTCATCCACTTCAAGAAGATACAAAGAGAAGATCAAAAGAGGAGATTGAAGGAAAAGTTCCTGTTCACGTGAACAGTACTCCGTGAAGAACATCTTCATCCAATCCAAGGTATTCAAAGTTCATATCAAAGCAATCATCTTCCAAGATCTGTGAAGAAGGAAGCAAGGATCAAGGTAGCATCTATTCACTTCTTCATCCATTCAAAGAGATCAAAAAGAAGATCAAAAGAGGAGGATTGGAAGAACAGTTACTGTTCACATGAACAGTACTCCGTGAAGAACATTCATCCATTCAAGGGTGAATCAAGAAGATTGATTTGCAAGAAGAAGAGATCCCTGTTGCTGATCAACAAATCATTTCCATTCAAGGGCCAATTCCTTCTTACTCAATCTCTTGTTTTAGTTCCTTCACATTTGTTCTACTTTCAATATTGTTAAACATTGAAGTTGTGATTCGTCCCTACCGGTGGTTAGTAGGAAGGCAATTGGAGGGTGTTCCAATTTGCGGTTGACATCCCTACCAGGTGGTTAGTAGGAAGGCAATCGGAGGTGTTTCCGATCTGCGGTGTTGACGTCCCTACCGTTGGCTAGTAGGAAGGCAATCGGTGGTTTCCGATTTACGGTTTGGTGCGCTGCACTAGTGGAGCCTCACCGGGTTTGGTGAGGGGTGGACGTAGGGCTGAGGATTCAGTCCGAACCACCTTAAAATCCAATGTGTTCATGGTTTGTTTGTGTGATTGCTTGTGCTAGATGCATGCTTAGATTTAATATTCACATTACTTATTTATCTTGCTAAGCAACTCATTGTGTTCTTCGTTAAACTAGTTTTTATTCCGCTGCGATTCTTGCTGTCAAGCTTTATAGAGGGTTGAATTACGAAAAGAGGTGCAGATCTATTCACCCCCCCCTTTAGATCAGTCAGCCACTACCCAACAAGTGGTATCACAGCACACAACACAACCTCATCCCGTCGAACTCCAATCCCCTACACGCCTCTTCTTTTGACTCTAACCCCTTTAAAGCGATGCCTGAACCTCCCATAAACCCCATTTGGCCACTGCAGCCGCGGACGTGGTCGATCGAGGGCGAATTTTGGCGAGGAAAGACAGGGGTTCGGGATTAGGGTTTTCTCTGCACCATCCGGCTTTCGGTCCTAATCGGTAGGTTTCTCTCAGGCTAAAGATTAATTAACATACATCCTTTTGTGCGCCTTTGAGTCCTCTTTCATTTGATATCAAAAGCCCTAATTTTGGTTTAGTATGGAGTTCCTATTTTAGTTTTTATTTGAAGCATGTCAATTAGGGCACCGACCATGCTAGTTCCATTTGTATCGATCTGTTGTTTGAATCTAGCAAGCTAAAATTCTAATTAACCATTGCCATCATGTTCAAAATTTTGTTCTCTTTCTATTGACACCGATTTGCCCAATTTTGGTTCACCATACTGCACGAATTTTGAGATACAAGTAAGGTGTGTCGGGACTTGCAGGAGGCCAGGGCGGGGACTGGGTAGCGATACTATCAGTGATTGTCGCTTGCCTTAGTGGTCGCCCGACTGACCGTTTGTTGGTTTGAGGGTTATGCTGCACTTAACGGCCACCCGATAGACCGCAAGGCCCCTGTTTTCGCACTTGTCACTCTAGCAGTCGTAAGTTGACCGCTAATCAAGGATCGCGGTTCTCTCTTGACCGTCTTATGCTTATGGCGGTCCTATTGTAGGCCGTTTTATCCCTATTTCAGTGAAAGTGTTGATCATTTTTCTGGCATGTTATGTTATGCCATTCCTTGTTTTAACAGCATGCTATTAGGGTTAATTACGTTGTATAAACACACTAATGATTAGGACTCATGAAATATTTGATTAAAGTCTAATTCTCTTTCATAAATTGTCCTTTCATGTTCTTCATTCATGTATTATAAAATTATTGAAAAAGAGAGTAGAGTAACATGTTTACATAATTGATTAGTTTGCAAAATTTTATTTTTGTTATATAATTAGAACTTGTTTCAAGGTCGTGCCACTCCGGTGCTGTCGACTGGACCGATTATAACCGTTTTCTGATGTTTATGGCACATTAATTCTTGGGTATCGAATACCACTCCATCAGATATTCCTTCCGCCAAACTAGGTGTTTATGTTTCAAGGCCTCCATAAGACCCCGCGAGCCTGAGATTTTCACTAGAACGCCGGGCAGGTTGTACCCTAAAGCCTGAACCTTACCGACTCGATCAGAAATTGTAATTTTGGGCAACCGGAGTTCTGCCCGACTCTGTCCAAGATGCGGCCTTACCTGGACCGCTACTCTATGTAGCGGCCAAGCCCATGACCGCATTCCCCTTCCTGTCTGGTTTGTGAACCGGTTTTTGTCCTGTCGCCTAGCCATTCTAGGATGACTCCGCTCTGTCTAGGTCGATCCTAAGTGACCCCAATTGACTTGGTCTGGTAGACTAAACTATGTTTCAGTCAAAGTTTCACCTAGGTCAACTGGAAGATCCTAGAAGTCGACTGAATCTCGTCTAGGCCTATGACCGTGTGGCGGACTCACCTAGACCGTCTTTCATTCAATGCGGTCTCCCATGGACCGTTTTCCTTCTGTTGCGGTCTCAGTCTAACCGCATACTCGCCAATTTTCCGGAATCGCTATTTTCATGGCTTTCTTGTGTGTTTAACCGTTATAGCCTCTCCAGGCTATTATACCTCGAGAATGTGACCTTTGATCACTACTAGAAAAAGCGGGATTACAGACGGAAATTTCAGACGAAAATTTGTGACGGAAATATCCGTCTGAAATTTGTGATGGATTAATTTCCGTCGAAAATACCGTCTGAAACATGCAACTACACACCGAATTTCAGACGGAAATTTGTGACGGAAAATATTCCGTGTGAAATTTCAGACGGAATTTGTGACGAAATTATTAAACTATCAGAAATTTGTAACCAAGAATTTGTGATGGCCATATCCGTCTGAAATCCGTCTGACAATCCGTCACAAATGTGTCTTCTCATGGATTTTCAGACGGAAATTAATCCGTCACAAAACTAGTACGCCCCAAATTCGTCGCAAAGGCCCTATTTGTGACGGATTTGGGCGCAATAGTTTTGTGACGGATTAATTTCCGTCTTAAAATCCGTGAGAAGACACATTTGTGACGGATTGTGAGACAGATTTCAGACGGATATGGCCGTCACAAATTCTTGGTTACAAATTTTTGACAGTTTAATAATTTCGTCACAAATTCCGTCTAAAATTTCACACGGAATATTTTCCATCACAAATTTCCTTCTGAAATTCGGTGTGTAGTTGCATATTTCAGACGGATTTTCGACGGAAATTAATCTGTCACAAATTTCAGACGGAAATTTCCGTCACAAATTTTCGTCTGAAATTTCCGTCTGTAATCCCGCTTTTTCTGGTAGTGGATGGGTCTTACATCACGATCCTTCTTTAAAAGTCATTTCCTATAATGACTTATATGTATATCCTTCTAGTTAAAAGAGCTTATTTCTTGGAAGTCCTTCAAGAATTTCATTTTTCCTACATGTATCGTCTTTTGCTACATAGCTTGATCTTGGAACTCTTAGCCATTAAATATTGTAGATGTCTAGATTTCGTGGGATCTCTGATCCAACCAATCAATGACAAGGCAATCTTTACAAAGGGCCCAGTCTGGTCCTGGGAGGTGTAATGACTTGGTGTGGTATTGCACTGGGTATTATCTAGCGTGTTAAGTCTACGACATTCCACACTCTCGTGATACTTGCTATACATGCTTGAATGTGTGAAGTACTTACTTGCGTGACATGACTTGACTTGATAAATGACCATTCACATGAAGTTCTAGTTACTTGCTCTTGATATCTTGACTTGCAATATCTCTATTCATCGTTCATGCATTTTCATGAAATGGTAAATTATTTAAATACAGCCTGGTGATATAGTGTAATTCCTACTGAGCTTCTCGCTCTGACCTCTTTTCTCCAAACCCTTTTCAGGTAACTCGGTAGATGGAACGCTTGAAATTGGGATCGGGTCAGCATGATCGAGTGAACCTGGAACTTAGAGACCGGAGTCTTTTTATTTCTTGAGTCTAGTTAGTGTAGTGAGTCTTGTTCTTGAGTTTCCTTTTATTTGAGTCTATTATTGTAATTTGAGTCAAATTGAAATTATAAATTCTCAAATATCAATAAAATTGTATTTTTGTCAAATTATGGCCTCCATGTGTCTTTGCTATTATTTTCATCTGTTGTTTATTTTACTCTGATTAACATGACTATTTCGCTGCCACGTTCCGAGCAACGCTTCCCGCTACTATCGGTTCGGAACGTGACAGCTACACGCTCAATCTCGAAGACCCATTAGTGGGCACGTGATTCAAGGTTTTCTGTGAAGAGGAACATTCTCTCTCCTATGCAGTGTGGTTTATGTGTGAGCTTGATCATTATCCTCTAACCCGCCTTCGCAGGATGCATGGTGTGTGAATAGATTCTATAGTTTGATTTCATCGCATGCTAAGTGTCCCTTCCCTTCCTCGAAGGGGTGAACGGTCTCCCTCATCCCGCCCTGCAAGCTTTTGCCCGATTATGAGCAAAATGCTTTCTATTCAGACCAGCTCTCTCTCACGAACCCTCTTTTTCTCTTCTTCTTCTTCTTCTCACGAACTCCGCTCTCTCAGATCTGCTTCTCACTCTTCTCTCTTTTTTCTTGTAGTGCTTCGCAGAAGCCCTCTTTTTTCTTTTCTCTTGTGCAGCACCCTTCACGGAGAAGAACACCCCATATATATAGAACAGGGGCCCCGTAGACTTCTGGATAAAAATGAATTGATTTCTTCTTTTAAGCATTGGTCCACGTGTCAGGAGAGATGATATTCTTTGTTAGATAGCATTGGGATTTGGGTCACGTGCCAGTCCATTGGCTTTCGAGCTCGGGCGTGTGGCAGACACAAGTTTCCCTAATTTCAACCTACCGAGCTATTTGTCAGACTTAATAGGCATTTTACACCCTTATCGGACATTTGTCAGCCTTAGACACCTATTTGTCACCCTTACGTTCAAACGCCGTCGCTGTTGTTCTTTTCCACTTTTGTCTAACCGTAGCCTTTAGTTATTTGTCACCGTTACTGCCCCATTTGTCACAGCTATCTTTTATTTATCACCGTTACTGACCTATTTGTTATCTTTGTTGGCTTTTGTTAATTTTGCTGATCATAGGTGCACTTGAATCTTGCTGAACCTTGATAAGTTGCTGATCAGCACGGCCTGCACTTCAGAGAAATAGATGTTGTTGCTTCTGCTCTAACCCATCACAATGAAGAACCCTTAGAACCAGAGAGTACTTGCTTCCTTTGATCTTGAAAGGGGTTAATCATAGTTGTTGAGTAGTGGTTAGCGGATCTAGAGGGGAGGGGTGAATAGATCTGTCCCTCTTTTCGCAATACAACCCTCTATATAGCTAGATAAAATAAATTGCAGCGGAATATAACTAGCTTATTGAAGAACACTATGATTCGCTTGACAAGACGAGCAAGTAATATATTGATTCGAACCTAAGCATGCATCTAGAATGAAACAATCACACAAGCAAACCACAACACACAGGATTTTAAGGTGGTTCGGATTGAATCCCCAGTCCTACGTCCACCCCTCACCAAATCCAGTGAGGCTCCACTAGTGCCACGCACTGAACCGCAAATCGGAAAGACCTCCGATTGTCTTCCTACTAACCACAGGTAGGGACGTCAACACCGCAGATCTGACAACTTCCGATTACCTTCCTACTAACCACCGGTAGGGACGATCTTCAGTTTCAATCGTTTGTATGAAATGAAAAAGATAACAAATATGAAATCACTCAAACAAGATATAGAGTATGCTTAAAGAAAGAAGATCTTGTCTGAGTTGCAGAAGCTTGAATCGGATGCTTTGAAGGTGTCTTCTTCCTTGCGAGATGATCTTCCTTGAATCTCTTCTAGTTGATGAAGAAGACGATGGATGTAGCTTCGATCTTCCTTTTGATCTTCTTGAGTTGATGAAAAGGATGAAGAATGCAGTTTAGATCACCTTTGAAAGTCTTGATTGCTTCTTGCTTCCTTGGAGGTTGAGATGGCTTCAGATCTGGACTTGAATCCCTTGGAATGGATGAAGCTTCTTCCCGTAGTACTGTTCACGGCTACAGTACTTCGAACTACTCTCCCTTGAACACACCCTTGCAGCCTCCCTTGATTTCTCAAATGATCAACTAGGGTTTCTAACCCTCTTGCATGTGTTTTATAACTTTTGAATGGTCCTTAGACATCCCCCAGACCAGATCCACAAATCATGGGAGATTAGGTGAGTTTTGATTAAACAAATCCATGGAAAGGGGTTGGCCTCGAGGTGGAAATCGAAGTCAAACATGGCTGCATCGGGGCTGGCCGTCAACCTGCAGCTTCTGGCGGTCGACCGCTACTGAGAATCGCTGTAGAGGATTAGTCCCTGGAATTTTCGATCGACCGCTACTGGCTGGCGGTCGACTGCCACTGAGACTCGTGCAGACTGGGAGCTGCTGGCTGGGGCGATCGACCGCCCCTGTGCTGGCGGTCGACCGCCAGTTGGGCAGACCCCGGTTCATCCTGGGTCGGTCCGTTAACCGCTTTAGCTCCGTCGCTTGAGTCCTTTAGCAGCTCGTTCATATCTGTGGCATCTCCCTTGATAGTCTAAAAGGTATCAACTGAGTCTCTGGCCTTGGATTCTCTTGGCTGTACTTCTTTGTGCATTGACCTTGGATGTGTGACGAGCCGAATATCACGTGTCGACTTTTGCTTGTGTTCGCATCCTTGCTTGGGCGCGATCAATGAGCTTTCACTTTTGCCATCCTCACTGAATGCCTTGTCCATTCATTGGCATATCTGTCATGAACAGAACATCACGTATGTTAGTCACATGAGAGTGGATACATCAATGACTAAGAGTGTTTAGCCATTATCAAAACCAAGAATACCACAGAACTCATATGACCATAGGATGATGTCGAATGACCCCAGTGACCATAGGATAACTCAAATGACCACAGGGGCACAACATTCTCCCCCTTTTTGATGATGGTAACACTTTGAGTTATTATGTGACAGTAATATCAAGAATGGCAAAAGTTATAGCAAATGCAACATATGCAATTCAAGGTCCATGATAATGAGAATATGGGAATGCTGATATGAATGCGGATATGAATGCGATGTAATTATGCAAACCCCATCACATACACATATGAAGACTCCCTCATCACTCATACACAAAAGCACACAAAGGTTTCTCCCCCGTACATAATTCACTCATCCCCCAATGACAACTCACAAAGTAAGGGATGACTCACAACAAAATATTCTCTCCCCTTTGACAACGCGATAACGTAAAACTCTTATAAAGGACTCACACAAAGAATTCTCTCCCTTTGACAACAGCAAAAAGGGAGGTATAAGGTAGAGAAGGGGACGAATGTCTAAGAGACCAGAGCCGAATGAGAGTGGAGAGCAAGCCATTATATGCAAACCTGAAACATACCGTGAGCAACATAGATGGTTCAAAGCTAATGAGATCCGAGATCATCAACAGAGTTCAAAAAGTAACTACATCCAAGATTTAATAGAAATGAACCAAAAATACATATCATGGCGGTGTGTAACCTTCCCTTGTCTTATATATCCATATTCAATAACTACAAAGAGAATAACACAAAAGCACGTATTGAGGCTAAACAAGCAAGACTGAAGCATGGAATTTTATGATTGCAGCAACTTCGATTGGCAGTATCTTTTGCATTTGAAGGCACATGACTCACTTTTTACGAGCAATCAAGTCTAGTACATGCCTCCAAGCCGTAAGAATACACGTTGTTTAGACGTCAGTATTCCTAGGTATTTGGTAAGACTGACTGTCATGCTTTAGGATGAACAGAGATAGCAAAGTCACGTCATGACATATCCTGTCTCAATTCTTTGATGAGAGGATATATTTCTCAGCAATTATGCCATTGCTCTGCCTAGAGTCCAAAAGTATTAAGACAGAGATAACAGGGGCACATCATGACATATCATTCGTCACTTGATTTGATGACATGACATATTTCTCCGTGCAACAATATCATTGCTCTATCAAATTATTTTTCAAGAATTCCAACTCATCAAGATGTTTAAAAATAATACTAAGCCTGAGTGTATCACCAAGATTGTCATGAGGTTTGGATTTTCAGATTTCAGGGTAGTCATTCAAGACATAACATGCAATCTTTAGTTAAAGTCTATTAAAACCACAGAACATAGATGATTTCAAACAAAATATATCATAACTACAAGGAAATCATTAAATCTGAACCATTTTTATTGAATAGACAATCATCAGTTCATATAATAGAAAGCTCTCACACCATATGTTTGTCAGTCTCATGATCTCATATTCAGACTGTAAGCCATGGAAGCACAAGAAATTAAGAAAAGTATCAAGACTCCCCCTAAGGATATGCAATGAATGCACTCAAGGAGTTATGTGTGCAAGCAAGTGTAATGATAACTGTCAAGAGGAGAATGACCTAAAACATGCAGGGGTTGACATGAATTTGGCAGACATGAGATGCATGACCCATCACATGGTTGTACACTTATTAAATGCAACAGAATAAAGATGAAACATATGCATGAATACTGCACAAGGACAACTCCCCCTTACTATATGGCCTATATACGACATTGACACATGGTACTTGGCGGAGGTGAAACCTCACGCATATTGAGTGCTTCTAGGCAAACATAACCTGCCTTTCCATATATCAACATTTGATATACCATGGCCATACAAGAATGATGCTACACAAATCATGCAAGGCATCGTGAACATGAATTCAATCTGTATTATGCATCATGACTACATGCAATGCGACACCATATGTAAAATGACATATATATATATATATATATATAAACAATGCATAGACATAAATCTGTAAAAACACACATTAAATTGAACAAGATCATCATTTCAATTTTTATTGACCTGAGGTCGGCAAAGACCAAGCTCCCTTCTATGTGTTGAAAACCTGTCATTACACAAGGGCTTGGTGAAAATATCAATAATTTGATTTAGAGTATCAACAAAATGCAGTTCAAAATTTTTCTTACCGACCTCATAACTAATGAAGTGATGCCTAATCTCAATATGCTTAGTCCTAGAGTGCTGGACTGGATTTTTTGCAAGGTTGATAGTACTAGTGTTATCACACAGAATCGGGACACAACCAAGATCCACTAGGTAGTTTTGGAGTCGGTGTTTAATCCACAACACTTGGGTGTCACAGCTCCCCGCAGCAACATATTCTGCCTCCACGGTTGAGAGGGCAACCGAGTGTTATTTCTTGGAAGCCCAAGAAACTAAACACCCGCCTAGAAACTGGCAATAGCCACTAGTACTCTTACGATCCAGCTTGCATCCAGCGTAGTCCGCATCAGAATAAGATATAACAGATAAATCACATGATGACGGATACCACAATCCCAAATCTTGAGTGCCGGCAAGATATCGAAGGATACGTTTGACGGCAGTCAAATGGGATTCTCTAGGACTAGCTTGAAATGTAGCACAAAGGCATACACTAAACTGGATATCTGGTCGGGATGCAGTCAAATAAAGCAAAGAACCAATCATACCTTTATAGACCTTTGTATCCACCAATTTACCATTTTCATCCAAATCCAGTGAAGTTGAGGTGCTTATAGGAGTTGCAATGAATTTACTGTTCACCATGTCAAATCTTTTCAGTAGCTCCTTGATGTAATTGGCTTGGCTTATGAAGCAACCATCTTGTCCTTGGTTGACCTGCAAACCGAGAAAGAATTGGAGTTCTCCCATTAGGCTCATCTCAAATTCGCTAGTCATGAGGTTAGCAAATTCCTCACACATTTCAGATTTAGTAGAACCAAACACAATATCATCAACATAAATTTGAACAATCAAGATGTTCTTACCTTGCTTCTTGGTGAAAAGTGTTTGATCTACCTTACCTCGTGTGTACCCTTTTTCAATGAGGAACGAGCTTAGTCTCTCATACCAAGCTCTTGGTGCTTGCTTAAGTCCATAAAGTGCTCTGTCTAGCTTGTATACAAAATCTGCATGGTTAGAATTCTCAAAGCCAGGGGGCTGCTCAACATAGACATCTTCTTTGATCAAGCCATTCAAGAAAGTACTTTTTACATCCATTTGATACAGTTTTATTCTAAGGGAGCATGCAAAGGCAAGTAGAATTCTGATGGCTTCGAGTCTAGCAACTGGGGCATAAGATTCATCAAAGTCTATCCCAAACTCCTGATTGTACCCTTGAGCCACCAATCTAACCCTGTTTCTTATTATCTTGCCATCCTCAATTAGTTTGTTCCTAAAAACCCACTTAGTGCCTATGACAAATTGTGATGAAGGTCTAGGAACAAGATGCCAAACTTTGTTTCTCTCAAACTGGTTTAACTCGTCTTGCATTGAATTTATCCAGTTTTCATCTTTTAATACTTCATCAATATTTTTGGGTTCAAGTTGAGAGACAAGAGCAAGTTGATCTAATTCTTCCACAATTCTAAAATGTGACCTTGTTCTAGGTGGGTCATTCAAGCTACCAATGACATTTTTTAAAGGATGATCCTTAAGAATTCTAATGTTTGTAGCATCATTACCTTCTACTAGAGCTTAATTCCTTGCATTGCTTGATTCAGCTTGGTCAACATCTTCTTGTATTTCTTTTTGTGGAGAATCACTCTTGTCCTTCATGCTTAGGAATTCCCCATCTTCATCGTTTTTCCTGCAAGAGTTATCATTGTTAGAATCATCATGACATTCATCAAAGGAAACATGGGGTGATTCTTCCACAGTTTGACTCTTGATATTATATATTCTATAAGCCCTAGATCTATCAGAATATCCAAGGAATATACCTTCATCGCTCTTGGGCTCGAATTTATCTAAATCTCTTTTGTCATTGTTGTGGATGAAGCATTTTGACCCAAACACTTTCATATGTGAGAGAGAGGGCTTTTTACCTTTCAGCAACTCATAAGGAGTCTTTTTGGTGTGTGACCTTACCATAGATCGGTTGATAATGTAACATGCCGAGTTTACCGCTTCAGCCCAAAACCTTCTTGGAAGTTGCCGTTCAGCAAGCATGGTTCTTGCCATCTCTACAAGTGTTCGGTTTCTCCTTTCAACTACACCGTTTTGCTCTGGGGTTCTTGGTGAGGAAAATCGGTGTGAAATACCTTCGGCACTGCAAAGATTATAGAAGTTAGCATTTTCAAATTCACCACCATGATCAGATTGGATCTTGGAAATTTTAAACTCACCGTCCTGCTTTATCTTCATGTAGAGTGCCTGAAACTCATCAAAAGTATCATTTTTATGTGTGAGAAAGAAAACCCATGTGAACCTAGAAAAGTCATCCACCAAGACATATCCATATTTTCTATCACTTAAGCTAGCAGTTCTGGTTGGTCCAAACAGGTCCATATGAATTAGCTCGAGCAATTTGGATGATGTATTTTCAGATCTTCCCTTGAAAGATTTTCTTGTTTGTTTACCTAAGGCACATGCATCACACAACTTATTTTCTTGTTTAAATGATAATTCAGGCAACCCATTCACCATTGAATGCTTTAACAATTTATGTAAGACATTGTAGCTAGCATGTCCTAGTCTACGATGCCATAACCATGCAATTTCAGATTTTGGTGCAGCAAGATAAAGGTTTGAATAAGCAGGATCATCTAAGTCAATCATGTAAATATTGTTGACTCTCTTACCAGAAAATTTTACCTTGTCAGATTTTGGTTCAAAGATTTTACATTCATGATAATCAAACAACACTTTGTGACCTTTATCACACAATTGACTTATGCTGAGCAAGTTATATTTCAATCCTTCAACTAACAACACATTTCCAATAGAGTTGGAGAGATTCTTACCTACATTACCTGTTCCAATGATTTTTCCTTTGTTGTTCCCTCCAAATGTGACGTATCCTCCTTCCTTTTCCTCTAAGAAATAAAATTTTGATTTGTCTCCAGTCATGTGTCTTGAACAGCCGCTATCAAGGTACCACCTGTTATGCATGACTGCAAGACACTCCTGCACAAGCAATTGAGCAATGGTGTTTAGAACCCAACCAAATTTGGGTCCCATCAAACTTTTCGAATTTTTAAAACATGAAACCATTTCTTTTGGAATCCAAACCTTCTTAACATTCATGTTTTGTTTGCTTAGAGCAGAGATTTGATTTTTCTTTTCAATCTTGATATTCACTTTTTGTTTAGAAGCTCTTTGTTAGATTTTGTGGAAGTTTGAGGAGGTTTGCTTCTTAAACCATTGAGGTCGTTGGTTGGTTTTGGGTTGAAAGTGATTGTTTTACCACTTAGGAGATTGAAACTTATAAGATTGATGAACACATGAATCACAATTTTCCCAAAAGTAGGGTGGTGTTGGCCTATATGAATGTGCAATCCAATTATGGTGATATCTGGAAGATTGAGCATGCAATGGCCAAGGAAGTGTTGACCTATGCTGCGGGGAAGGTCGACCTTTCTTAAGTTTTTGGACAAACTTTTTGGGAATTTCAATTACTGCCTCTTCAATCTTTTCTTTTCCTTTGGATGTTGTTTTTGAGGTTGAAGCATCAGAAGAGGAAACAAATGTGACTATTTTTAGCCCTATTGGCCTTTTGTTTGTAGGTTCAAAACCCAACCCTTCCTTGTTGAAGTTTATTCTGGTTCCTAGCAAAGCATCTAGGTTTTCTCTTCCATCCACAAATTTTTCCAAAGATTGTTGTTTATCCTTCAATTCTTTTTGTAAGTTTTTAATATTTTGCAGGAGTTAAATGTTGACTTGTTTGACAGCTTCATACTTTTCATTACTCAATTTGCTATCTTTTTCATAGGTTTACATTTTTAGCTTCATGCTATCAATCTCATTTCTCAAATCTTCATTTTTAGTTTCCAAGTCAGTCATTTCTTTTCTTCCTTCCTCCAAGTTCTCAATCATTTTCTTAAGATCTTCAATTTCAGTTTCAAGTAGAGCATTCTTATCATTCATATCATGATCATGCACAAATGAGTTAATTTTCTTTTTCAATGATTTATTCTCCTTTTTATACATTTCATATTTTTTCATGAGTTGTATATATGCATCCTCCCAATCATCAATTGTATAATCTTCAAATGGAGAATTTACCTCAGTTTCTTCATCACCTTTGGCCATAAGACAGAGATCTTCTTTTTCTTTATCCGAGAAGCTAGTTCCGTCATCACTTTCCTCTTCATCGCTCCATGTGGACACCATGGCCTTGTTCTTCTTCTTGCCCTTCCATTTGTCGGCTTTTCTGAATCTGTCGGGATAGTCATTCTTGAAATATCTTGGTTTATTGCAAGAATAGAAAATGATTTTATCAGATTTCTTAGAGTTTTCAGAATTAGATTTGAAACCATTTCTTACCTTTGACCTTCCTTTCATGAAGCTCTTACCTTCCTTTCTCATTAATTTTCTGAACTTACGTGTGAGCATGGCTACGTCATCCTCATCTCGCTCACTTCTCGAATCCTCACCTTCATCAGAAGAGTCTTGACCGCTGGGTCCTGCTTTAAGAGCTAGGGGCTTTTTCTTAGGCACCTCAGCCTCTTTGTTCTTAAGGTTGATCTCATAGGTCATTAATGACCCAATGAGTTCATCTACCTTGGTAGTTGCGAGATCTCTCGATTCTTCAACCACGGTAGCCTTTGTGTGCCATGCGTGAGTCAATGATCTGAGAATCTTTCTCACAATTTCCTGTTCTGAGTATTTCTTTCCCAAATCAGTTAGACTATTAGTAAGCACAGTTAACCGAGCATACATATTCTGAATTGACTCATCAGGCTTCATGCGGAACATTTCATATTCAGAAACTAAAATGTTAGCTTTTGTTTCTCGTACCTGAGAGATTCCTTCGTAGATTACCTCTAACTTATCCCACATTAGTTTTATAGATGCGCAGGTAGCCACTCTTGAGAATTCAACTGGATGAAGTAAGCATTGCATGATGTGTTTAGCACTCCAGTTGACAGTGGATTGCCTTATTTGTTCTTTGGTCCACAAGTCCTCATCATCCGATAGCTCATACAGACCTTTGCTGATCACTCGCCAAAGTTCGTAGTCTTGGGCGCGAATGAACATCTGCATACGATGTTTCCAATAGGGATAATTAGCTCCAGTAAAATAAGGAGGCATGTTCACAGAATGTCCTTCAGGTAGAAAACCCTTGGACGCTGATCCACCAATTCCCTCAAGGTCGTTGGACCCCATAATGAGAGATTAGGCTCTGATACCACTTGTTGAGTAGTGGTCAGCGGATCTAGAGGGGAGGGGTGAATAGATCTACCCCTCTTTTTGTAATACAACCCTCTATATAGCTAGATAAAATAAATTGCAGCGGAATATAACTAGCTTATCGAAGAACACTATGATTCGCTTGACAAGACGAGCAAGTAATATATTGATTCGAACCTAAGCATGCATCTAGAATGAAACAATCACACAAACAAATCACAACACACAAGATTTTAAGGTGGTTCGGACTGAATCCCCAGTCCTACGTCCACTCCTCACCAAATCCTGTGAGGCTCCACTAGTGCCACGCACTGAACCGTAAATCAGAAAGACCTCCGATTGCCTTCCTACTAACCACAGGTAGGGACGTCAACACCGCAGATCGGACAACTTCCGATTGCCTTCCTACTAACTACCGGTAGGGACGATCTTCAGTTTCAATCGTTTGTATGAAATGAAAAAGATAACAAATATGAAATCACTCAAACAAGATATAGAGTATGCTCAAAGAAAGAAGATCTTGTCTGAGTTGCAGAAGCTTGAATCGGATGCTTTAAAGGTGTCTTCTTCCTTGCGAGATGATCTTCCTTGAATCTCTTATAGTTGATGAAGAAGACGATGGATGTAGCTTCGATCTTCCTTTTGATCTTCTTGAGTTGATGAAGAGGATGAAGAATGCAGTTTAGATCACCTTTGAAAGTCTTGATTGCTTCTTGCTTCCATGGAGGTTGAGATGGCTTCAGATCTGGACTTGAATCTCTTGGAATAGATGAAGCTTCTTCCCGTAGTACTGTTCACGGCTACAGTACTTCGAACTACTCTCCCTTGAACACATCCTTGCAGCCTCCCTTGATTTCTCAAATGATCAACTAGGGTTTCTAACCCTCTTGCATGTGTTTTATAACCTTTGAATGGTCCTTAGACATCCCTCAGACCAGATCCACAAATCATGGGAGATTAGGTGAGTTTTGATTAAACAAATCCATGGAAAGGGGTTGGCCTCGAGGTGGAAATCGAAGTCAAACATGGCTGCATCGGGGCTGGCGGTCGACCTGGAGCTTCTGGCGGTCGACCGCTACTGAGAATCACTGTAGAGGATTAGTCCTTAGAATTTCAGTCGAACGCTACTGGCTGGCAGTCGACCGCCACTGAGATTCGAGCAGACTGGGAGTTGCTGGCTGGGGCGGCCAACCGCCCCTGTGCTGGCGGTCGACCGCCAACTGGGCAGACCCCGGTTCATCCCGGGTCGGTCCGTTAACTGCTTTAGCTCCGTCGCTTGAGTCCTTTAGCAGCCCGTTCATATCTGTGGCATCTCCCTTGATAGTCTAAAAGGTATCAACTGAGTCTCTGGCCTTGGATTCTCTTGGCTGTACTTCTTTATGCATTGACCTTGGATGTGTGACGAGCCGAATATCACGTGTCGACTTTTGCTTGTGTTCGCATCCTTGCTTGGGCGCGATCAATGAGCTTTCACTTTTGCCATCCTCACTGAATGCCTTGTCCATTCATTGGCATATCTGTCATTAGCAGAACATCACGTATGTTAGTCACATGAGAGTGGAAACATCAATGACTAATAGTGTTTAGCCATTATCAAAATCAAGAATACCACAGAACTCATATGACCATAGGATGATGTCGAATGACCCCAGTGACCATAGGATAACTCAAATGACCACAGAGGCACAACAATAGTCATCCAAGGCTTAAAAGAACTCCAGATTCAAGATGACAGGGTTAGGAAACCCATACAAGGTTGATTCCTTTATACAATCTTGATTGCTATTCACTTTCCACAGCTAGGAACTATTTTTCAGTGTTAAGGAGTTATTTGTCACTCCTATCAGGCATTTGTCAGCTCTAACGAGCTATTTGTCATCACTATTCCATCACTAAAGTCTTGCCTTGAATAGTTCACATTCCTTCATTTTTGCAGCTCAATAGAGAACGTCAATGTAGCACTCAAGCTACGTCAACGTAGGTCAATGGAGAACATGAAAAAGGTAGAAAGATGAATCAACAAGCTGGAGATCTTCCTAAAGGAAAAGCCACCATGTGAGCAAGAGAAAGGGCGAGAGAAAAAAGAAGAAAAGATAGAATATGCACTTTGCCAGATCGAGAGAAGACCCATTCCTGTGAAAGCTCTTGAAACAATTTCAGAGCTACATTTGTTTCTCATTCTACTACATTTCGTTTGTTTCATTTTGAGTTTCTCGATTTACCTTTTCGATCCAGTTGAGTCATTGTTCTCTGATAGTGCATTGCTGCACTAATCAGAGGTGTGATTGATCTTCAGATCGATCACGATCTGGTCTACGGGCAAGGGTGCAAGGAAGGGTCCTCGTGTGCTACCTTAGTGCAGTGGGTCTGATTCTACTGGGGTAGAATTAGGGGTGTGCTCACTAGGTCAGGTGTGCACGGTTTCCTCTGTGTTATCAGAGGAAGGGAGGAGGCTATTCCTCCATTGGGCAACCTGTGTGATCAGCTACTGTTACCATTAAAACCAGGGGCACAACATTCTCCACCTTTTTGATGATGGCAACTATGAGTCATTGTGCTTCAAGTAGCACATTCGAGTCTTTTCATCAACCATATATTTTGACAAACAAAATTATTCAACAATAAGCTTCATTTCATTTCAAAAAATTTGAATTTACAATGTGGAGCGTGCAACTTACACATCAGACCATGACCTTTAAAATGCAGATACAGATTGGCATAGTGAATATGCAACAACCCTATGCAGCAACCCTTAACTGACTTAAGACAATGCAGCACATGACTCACTCTCCCCCTTTGACATCATCAAAATACTACATGGGTGTAGATGTTTTATCTACCCCTCCCCCAAACTAATAAATTATTGTATTGATTGATTATCCATTTTCATGATTTATTATTATTATTATCCTTTTTTCTCTTTTGGGTTCACCTTCCGTATGTGAGAGCAGCAGGGTGAAATGAATGATAAGGGTGATGAATGCATATTAGTGGTGACAAATAAGTTGACAGAGGCAACAAATACACATTAATGGTGACAAATAGGTTGACAGGGGCGACAAATGCGCATGAGGGGTGACAAAAGGCACTTAACGGTGAAAAATGCACAAAGGCGATGGCTCCTAGGGGTAAAGGATACCTGCGATGGATGGTATCCTTCATTTGACTCACACATCAAGGCAACCACATCACATAAAGATCAAGCATCCATCATGCAAAGAGAAGTTGCAGAAAAAGAAATTATATTGATAGGAGAAGAGGGTACAAGCGGTTACTCATCCTCTTTGGGATGGAACCTATCAGGTTGGAGGGTCAACACCCCCTTGTTACAAAACAGGCGATCCACCTTTGCCAAGGCATCTTGCCACCCTTGCAGGTACCCTTGCTTGTATTCCTCCAAAACGTCACCGTCACTGCTTTCCCCTGATGGTTGGTCCGACTCCGGCAGGGCTTCATTTCGGAAGCATAGCCGTTTGTGGGGAACCTTCTCTGACAAAGAATCTGACTTCTCAGATGACATCTTCACGAGAGTGTCTTTGACAGCCAAAGGAACTCAGGATGTCCTTAGGGTTCTCCACAGAGTCTCTATTTATCCGAAGGAGACAAAACCCCCAGAAGGGCCAAAAGAGTCTTCGTGCCTCCCCAACTTTGTGGAAATCGAAGCGACGGGACCGCGAAGATCGTGCCATCTCACACCAACTCTCGGTCCTTCCTTTTTGTCACCTTTGTTGACTCCGGCTGATGAGATTGCTTGGACCGTAGGCTATTTCTCTGAGACTATCTGCTTTCCTCTGCTTCTTGTAGTTGGCGAAGATATTGAAGTAGACGAGAGACCGGAGAGAGATACTGCAACGGCTAACACCGCATATTGGTGATAAATAGTCATCAGTGGTGACAAATAGGCTTCAAGACTGACAAATGTCTCGTAAGGGTGATAAATGGATAACAGAAGTCACAATATGCTATGAAGTGAACCCTTTCGACGGCTAACAAGCGATAAGGGTGACAAATAACTCGTTATGAGTGACCAATAGCCATTAGAAGTGACAAATAGCTCTGTAACGGTGACAAATAGCTCATGGCAGTGAAACTTGAAGAAACTCAAGTTCGCTTGAAGGATTTAACCATGTATAGGATTCCTAACTCTACCAACATGAATCTGAACCTTTCCTGATCATCAAACGACACTGAATTATTGATTGACACATTAATTAGTATACAACAAAAATAAAAAAACTTACAGCAAGTGCGGCAGAACAACCAAATATAAATATATGGGCCTGGGATGCATCCCCGACTCTTCTCTTAACACGGTCAATTGTACCAGACCGTCGTTTCTGGACCGCCGACAATAATTGCTCAAACTTGTGCATCGTTACCTGTTGCACGACGGCTGCCCAATTATAATATGATACTCTATCAATGTCATGTAAGCATGACATCATCTGTTATGGACAAGAATGCGTCGACCGTGGGCAAAGGAAAGTGGACAGTAGGAGTACAATCCATAGCCAAACAGTGTCGGCAACATCCTGCTCTTAATCGGACCCAACAATTTGCTGGATGAGAGAGCACACTTTCTTCCGGTCAAATGTTGCTGCAAATCCAAATCGATGCTGCAACTTCGACTTCTATTTTGCGGATCCATAATGTTGAACCGGCTGACCGGAGCAAGCTAATCCTAAAATTATAGCCACATCTTCCACACTAAATGCGACCTCCTTACTACCCATACAGAAGTAATTTCCTTCACTATGGGCGCAAATAATCTCCTCCAATAGTGTCATGGTGAAGGTGACAGGAGAAGCATTGTCAACATATAGACCAAAGGGTGTGGTCCTCATCATTACTTGTGACATTCGCGAAATGCCATCTGATCCCTATCCTTCATGTAAATGTCCATAGAACACCGAGCCGAGATGACCTTTGTGTTCACTGGATTTAAAAAAATGTGTAAACAAGATATTCCATTAATTGACTGATCAAGAAATAAAAAAAATATTAAGATTAAGAGAAGGGTGACAAATGTATAGACAATAGAGTTTAGGTGTGGCAAATAGGTGCTTAAGGGTGACAAATGTATAAAATTCGGTGACAAGTAGGTCTTTAAGAGTGACAAATAGGTAGATAAGTGTGACAAATAAATAGGTCGTTATCTAGGGGGGCAAATAGCTATGTAAGAGAGATAAGGAACCCCCTGCCTTTAACTTGTCATCTTGAAGTGGAGCCCTTAGAAACCCTAGGTTCCTCAGACATTTCTTCTTCGACCGTAGGAACCGTCGCTTCCTGAGATGCAGGGGGTTCGGCTTCTGGACTTTAGTGGTGACAATTAGGTGAGTATGGGTGACAAATGCTCAACTGGAGTAACAAATAACTTCACATTGGTAACAAATAAGAAGGCAGCTGAAGGTGAAGAAGAATAGAAGAAAGAGGAACTAGAGGAGAGAGAGACGTGCTCACTAGAAGACAAAGGACCTACAGTGCTAACAAGAAGACAAATGTGAACAGTGATCCCAAGGGCTCTAAAGTAATATGAAGAACAAGCCAGGGCTGACCACAGACGTCAAAGTCAACGCCAAGACAAGGAAGGCTAAGTCAATTGGAATTTTATGTTGACCTAATGCACCAATGCTCGAGGCAAAGTCAATAGAAAAAGTCAAGCTTTTGCAACTTCTGAAGTCCAGTCAAAGCCCGGTCAAGCTTCGGCCAGTGATAGTGGACACAGAAAATGACAAAAGAGGAAGAACAACAGAAGAAGACGAAAGGTAACAAATAGTCTCCTAAGGGTGACAAATGAAGATTCAGTGGTGACAAAGAGATATATAAGTGTGACAAATGGATTTAAGGCGACGGTTCTAGCTTTGAGTGTGAAAAGAGTCGAAGGCGACAGCTTCTACCAAATAGCCGTTAAAGGTATAAAATGGTTTTGCATGGGTAACAAATAAAAAATTATGGAAACCTTACGCTGAAGCTGAGATTCGAAGCTGGAGAAACCAGTTGAAACAGCAGAACACTTAACCCAATGAGATAACATATGATTTGAATTAGTTTAAACATTATATATATATATATATATATATATATTAGTTTTTGGTATCGGTACGCTACGGTACCATCCCTTCCCGAACCGTCGCCCGGACGGCCAGTTCGACCGGGATGACCACACCTACCCCGAATGATGTGCACGTGACTCAAGGAGGTTGGCACAAGATTGGAGATGGTCAATGAGGTATTCCCCGCGAAGAGCCTTAGCTCCTGAAAAATCATTATAGGCGTGTCAGTAAAATCACAACACATGAGTTTGAGGGGGCACGGAACATTAAGGAAATGGTCAACATGTGACTGATACGGCTCTAAATACCTTTTTGCACCCCGACGTGGGGCTTTCAAGGCTTTTCAACATGCTCTCTCCCACTAGCTCCAACATGCCCCCGCGAGGAGCCCTAGCTCCCCATCGTCGGTGCCGCTGCTCTCTCCCACTAGCTCTAACATTCATGGGTTACTGAGGGTTTTCGTGCATGGGTACAGTGTTTCGTTTCATAAAAAAGTTGAAATTTTCAAAATTACAGATCTTCGGATCTCTAAATAATAAATAATATTTTTTTTGATGTAATGATATTTTATATTGAGAGAGATTTTATCATATTAGAAGAAATGAATGAATGGAAAAACATCACGAATGAATGAATGAAAACATGGTGCCAAATTAAAATATGGCGGCAAATAAAAAGAGACAAGAATTAGAAAAAGAGTCCTCTCTCCTCTCCCTCTTAGTCCTTCCCCCTTCCTCCTCCTCTCGATCTCCCTTTCCTCTCTCACGATCGCACCCCCCTCTCAATCTCTCACCGGCGGGCGATAGAGTGGCGAGGGCGGGCGGCAGCGACTGAGCTACCCAGGGATGCCGGTGAGGGGCGAGCGGAGGCAGCACTGGCAGCGAGGGCGCAGTAGCGGCGGTTGTCAAATTATTTTCGGCGGACACCCCCCCACCGCAGGTATTCCCCTCTCTCACTCTCACTCTCATAGACACAGACACAGGGAGGGGGAGGGGCTCGGTTGCCAGCAAAACTGAAACCAGCTGGTGCAGAATATCCTGATGTAAAGATTTTACATTCTCAATTGCCAACAAATGGGCCCTTCCCTTTTGGATTCACCACCTGACAATCCTATTCTCGTGGATACTTTGGCAGATTCTGTTATCCATATTACCACGACTCAGTTGCAACATCATGACCCTTTTACTGTGGCAATGAAGGATTTTGGAGATAAGGCTCGTTAAAGAGAGACTGATGCAATTGTTGTAATATTTGAGGATGGAAAACCAGTAAACATTATGCAACTCGAAAGGCCATACCAAGAGTGGGCTCTGCAAATGCATGATCAATAGGACGAATAAATAGATGGCGGTGAGGATGAACCTGTCCTTGTTGATTGTCCATCCACTAAAAATAGGGGCTTGAAATTTCATCTCCTTTTGTAAGAGTATACCAGGTGATAAGGTGAAAAGGTTCGTCTTGGATATCAAGCATGAAGGTTAAAATTCTCAAAGGAGCAGTTGGTTTTCATAAAAGTAATCTCTATGCAACTCTTGAGTACATATTACCAACCAAGTAATATGTACTCAAGAGTTGCATAGATATTACTTTTAAGAAAACCAACTGCTCCTTTGAGAATTTTAACCTTCATGCCTGATATCCAAGACGAACCTTTTCTCTTTATCACCTGGTGTACTCTTACAAAAGGAGATGAAATTCCAAGCCCCTGTTCTTATTGGGAGGGTGGGAAGAGGGATGTGGATATAAATGTGTGTGCGTAAATGTGGATATGACCCTTTTTTTCATTTTTGCCCGTTCAAGACTTTTGTTTTGATATATGTGATTAGTATGCTTGGATGTGAATTAAATTTGTAGATAGGTGTGGATGTCGATATGTGAGAAAATATGTATGTGAATGCAAGTATGATAATAATTTTTTCCAGAAGATGATGTCGATGTCAACGTGGGTGTGTGAATATGGAAATGAAAGTGGATATGGATGTATATGTGACCAAACAGGATGTACAAATGTGAAAAATAGTCAATATTTAGGGGAGATGTTGTCCATATTTTCTTAGAAGTAGTGATAAGACATATTGATATGTTTTTTAATTTGTTAGGTAAATATGGCTAGAATTGATCATTCATGGATGAATCGCAGAGTAGTTGACGCAGTGGTGTCAGAGGAGTTTAAGGGTGGAGTTGATAGTTTTATTCAGTTTGTATTGGGGCATCTAACAGCAGTGGACCAGCGTGGTAACATCTGATGTCCTTGTTTACTTTATAAAAATAAGAGATTTCTTTCGCTATGGGATGTGCAAGTTCATTTATACAGGAAAGGGTTCACGAAAGGTTATATGAATTGGGTGTGTCATGGTGAGGACTTCTGGTCGTATGAGGCCGGCAATGTTGCAAGCACAAGTACCTATGCAGACATGGTAATCGATGCTGCTGGCCCTAACTTTAATGTACAAGGGGAACACGTGTACAATGAAGAACCACCAAACAAGTTGGCTGAAAGATTTTATCAGTTACTTCGGGATGCTGATGAGCCACTGTGGGATGGTTGTGAAAATCACACTCAGTTGTCTGTTGTCTCACAATTGTTGAATTTGAAATCCAAATTTCACCTTAGTGAGAGTTGTTTTGACCGTATGCTCCTCCTTATCAAGAGTATGTTGCCTCGAGACGAGAAGTTGCCTGAAAATTTTTACCGTGTAAAGAAGATGGTCAATGAGTTAGGGCTTGGATACCAAAAAATAGATGCATGCCCTAATCACTGTATGCTATATTATGAAGATAATGTAGATAAAAGATCATGTGATATTTGTCATCATGATATATTTAAACCTAAGAGAGGGGACAATTCAAAGCAGAAGGATGTGTCTTACAAGTCACTGCGATACTTCCCTTTCACGCCTAGATTGCAGCGGATGTATATGTCATCAAAGACAGCTCGACATATGATATGGCACACGGAAAGAGCACGTCGTGCAGATGATATAATGAGTCATCCCACAAATGGTGAAGCTTGGGCTCATTTCAATCGTACTTATACTGCTTTTGCTCACGAGCCACGGAATGTTAGGTTGGGTTTATGCTCAAACGACTTCAACCCTTTTGGAGGTTCAGTGGCGTATTACTCATGTTGGCCAGTGTTCCTGTTGCCATACAACCTTCCACCGGGCTTGTGCATGAAGCGAGAGAACCTTTTCTTAACTTTGGTGATTCCAGGTCCAAAAAATCCAGGAAAAATTTTAGACATATATCTCAGGCCACTAATTGATGAGTTGAAAAGATTATGGAATGATGGAGTTGTTACTTATGATGCGTATAGAAAATAAAATTTCACTATGAAGGTTACATTGATGTGGACAATAAGTGATTTCCCTGCATATGGAATGCTATCTAGCTGGAGCACACACAGGAGGTTGGCATGTCCTTACTGTATGACTGATACCAAATCATTTGTCCTGAAATATGGTAAGAAATCATGCTGGTTCGATTGTCATCGATGATTTCTACCAATTGACCATCCTTTCCGAAGGCAAAATGACTCATTCATTAAGAAGATAGTTGAAATGGATGAAGCAGACTTGGAACGCATGTCTGGTTGACAAATGGCGGCATAAGTACAAGACTTACCAGATATAGTGCAACTGTCGGGTAGTACACGACATCTTCGTGGATTTGGACAGGATCACAACTAGGTGAAGAAAAGTATCTTCTGAGAATTGCCTTACTGGTCTGCCCTTTTGATACGGCACAGACGTCATGCATGTTGAGAGGAATGTCTTTGATAATATGTTCAACACCATCATGAATGTGAAAGCCAAAATAAAGGACAATGCCAAGGCGCGAGCGGACTTTAAGATACTTTGCAAATGACCAGAGTTGGAATTGCGACATGTACGAGGCAAAGTTGTGCAACCTAAAGCAGCTTACGTGTTGAAAGACACACAGATCAATGAACTGTGCCAGTGGCTGAAACAGTTAAGATTCCCTGATGGATATGTGTCTAACATATCCCGTTGTGTGGATGTCAATGGGGGGAAAATATATGGATTGAAAAGTCATGGCTGCCATGTGTTCATGGTGAGACTTCTACCCATTGCATTCTGTGACATATTGCCAAAACCTATATGGGGAGCATTGACTGAGTTGAGTTAGTTTTTCAAGATTCTGTGTGCATCAGAACTCAAACTTGGGGACGTGCAAACTATGGAACAGAATGTGGTCACGACAGTATGCAAGTTGGAGAAGATATTTCCCCCTGCGTTCTTCTATTCCATGGAGCACCTGATTATCCATTTGCCATACGAGGCCAAAGTTGGAGGACCGGTACAATTTCGATGGATGTATCCATTTGAGAGGTAATCAGTATGTATTTATTGATTATTTGACACTAGTTACATGTGTCTGTCATTGTCACTGTATGTCATTGTCATATGAATTATTGTCATAGGTGTATGCATGACCTGAAAATGAAGGTTCGCAACAAGGCTAAAGTAGAGGGTTCGATTATCGGGGCATATGTTATTGAAGAAATTTCAAACTTTTGTTCGATGTACTTCGAACCCAAAATTCAAACTCGCCGCAATCGACCTCCACGTACTGATGATGGAGGAGAGGTGGGTCCATCTGACTGGTTGTCCATATTTAAGTATCCAGGACGTGCATTTGGACGTTGTTCAAATCGCATATTAGAGGACAGAGAGTTGTTGGCTGCAGAGATATATGTTCTCCTGAACTGTGCTGAGATTAAACCTTATGTTGAGTGAGTCCTCAACTCCGCAAGTGCTAAAATTTATAAGTTTCTTGACGTTCTTCCTCCCATTTACGGTGATGTTGCATTCATCATTGTAGGCAATTTGATTCAGAATTAATTACTCAATGTCCACGCCTCAATGACATGGAGGTTCAAAACGAATGAGAGAGATCTTTTGCCAGATGGCTTTAAGGTCCAGTAAGTGCCGAAGTTAAGTTCTGTTGACACCCGTTTTAGCCCATGAAGTCGCGTTAATTCTCTTATTTACCTTCGTGATGCCCTGAATTAACCATTGTTTTTGAGCCTTCATTGAGCCCATCGCAAGCCCATTTTTAAATCCCATTTAGCCTTGGAAGCTTCTATTTTCAATTCCCTAACTTTCGGGCCCATTCCGGGTCCGATCGGAGCTCAAACGGGCGCCCGGGGGCCAAGCTACGCAAGAGGGAAGAAAACGGTCGTTCAAACGACCGTTTCATTTGGAAAACGGTCGGTCGACCGACCATTTGGTCCCTAGCGATCGGTCGATCGACCGCTAGGCTTGGCAAGAGTCCAGCTTGCACTGGACTCTGCTCAGTTTCTGTTCGCCGTTGCCTCCTTTCAAGCGGTCATATCTTCTAGAGTATAGCTCCGATTTGATCCTCGTTTGTTTCTATCTCTTGACCTTTGTATTATCTCGAGTTTGATCCATAGAACACAAATTTTTATTGGCTATATCTCTCAGAATCTTGGTCGAAAGTTCTGGATTTAGGCATCCTAGTTCAAGTCAAACTCCTATTTTCAGTGTGATGGGCCTACCTTCCAAGAGCCATATCTTCCAGATCCTTCCACCAAATAGAGTCTCGTTTGTTCCTAGCTCTTATCCTAACTATTATCTCAAGATTGATCCATAGATCTCGAGATATGGTAGTCTCTATCCTTGGGAATCATGGGAGAAACTTAGGGTTTTCAACATATTTCTATATAAACTTGCCCAGTTTATAGTTCGCGCGGGGGGTACGTTTTCGAGACGACGATGAAGCCATGCCGGATTGTCTACTCAACCCTTCGACCCTAGCCTGAAGATGGAAGTATTAGCTTCACAATTGGTTCTTTATTTGCTTCATTTCATCATCGTTTGCCCTTTTAACTTCACCCCTACTTTTGACAAATCATCACAGATTTCTATTTTTCTGCTACAACTCCACGACGGGGGCCTGTTCTTCAAGTCGGGGCGGAGTCATGCTTCATCCACTTCATCCTCCTTCGACTCCATCTTGAAGAGGGGAGTATTAACTTTGTTTTGATTATATATGTGCCTTATTTCTCTCCTCTTTCCCTACTCGTCCAAGCCCCAACTTTTCAGGTTTCACCACTTTGTTCTGTAATTTTTGAAATCCAGATTTCTTGCGACGGGGGCACGTTTGCGTCGCCGGGATGAAGCCATGGTGCACTTCTGATCCTTCCTTTTGACTCCAGCTCTTAAGGGAAGTATACTCTTTGTTTTCCTCCATTATGGGCTCATTATCTCGTCCTATTCATGCATATTTTTCTCCATCTTTTTACACTTTCACTCCGTTTTGACACTTACTCATTTTTCTGTCATGTTCTGCACCCTTCTATTTTTTTATATTTTCTTCCCCATTTTTCGCTGGTCTATTCCCCATTTTAAACCCTTCTTTTTGCCCTAGTTTCCCCACAATATTCCCACATTTCCATAGCATCCTTTCTTTCCCTTTTTGGTGTCTTATTCTGTAAGTTATTCATCATTCTTTGAGTCTATTTTGTACACTGTTCTGTATTTCCTGCATTGTCTGCATTTTTCGCAAAATCTCTGGCATCATAACTTTCTGTCCAGACCTCCTTTTGGCGTGATTCTTGTTCCTACTTCTTCACAATACTTAAGTATTCTATCATCCCAGTTTTCACCATGTTTGGACGCCGTTTGCCCTACTGTTTATATCAGTCATTGCACTCTATTTGCATAGTTTGCATAGTTTTTCTTGTGACTTGCACTTTTGCACCTTATTTATCTATATTCATCATGGCATATTAAATCAATATCTTCATGTTAATCTCAACTCAATATACACACCTATTGTTTACACCCTTCCACAGGGGTTAAAAACCCTCCCCTGGTAAGATTGCTCTCAATCTTTCATGCTACTTTATGCACTTGGGTAGATTTCTACACTTAGTATTTCTAATGCATTTTGCCTCTTGTTTTATCTTTATTTCGTAGGAAAGCATGAAAAGTGAGGCCCTTACCTTCTAGCTGGCTAGAAAGCGAGGAGAGGTAATCCACATAGTCCCTGCATCCTTGATATTGAGCGCGATCATCTCCTTTTTTCCAAGGTACACAACGCACTTAGTTTCCCCTTTCATATTCTTTTGGCGTTGTCATTCCTTGGTGGCGATCACGCTATTCTTCTACATCTTTTATCACCTTTTTCTTGCTGTATGATCATGCTATCATGTTCACATAGTCACATGTTTATGATATTCATTTGATTGGCACATTATATTATCACTCATGCACACATGCTTGTCTATGTGACTTGTGACGCCACGCTCCACATTTCTACACCCACAATTTTTTTGGCGATCAAGGTGGAACATCTAGTGCCTATCACTTTGTCCATGGTTTCCTACGATCTTTGTGTGTATATTCATGTTTAGATAGCATTTCATATTCTTTATATTGTTCATCTTGCTTGCATCCATCTTGTTATGTTTGCATATGTTCATCAAATCTGCTAATTTTAGGCTAGAAATTGCATGCACTCTGGTGCACATAGGGGCATGCATATTTTCGTATTGTAGTTACATTCCTACCTTGGTAAGTGTTCCTCTCGCTCCCATATTCCTTGGACTCTACTAGGTGATCTTATCCGAGACCTCCGTAAATCCCCGTGAGCCGTGGATTCCCACACGAATGCTGGACTGGTTGTACCTTTCCACCCCTTAGGCTTGCACTTTGCATCTGCGTGGGGGAGTTAACCTTAGATTAACCCAAAGTTTGGGGCACCCATGTCTCGAGGGAATTATGCTTAATTAAAATCATAAAAAGGTCCCACCAAAACTTTGGAAAATAAAAATTAACTATCATATCAACTTGTTTGATCTTGGTTGAACCCTCTCACATTCATATTGTTTGTTGGGCTTACCCCCAAGCCCATTTGTGGTGTTGTGTGTTACATTTTTCCCTTCATATTGTCATTTGTGGTCCATTGTTCTGAGTCGCATTCGCATTTGCATAAGTCCGTTTGTCTCCCACCTTCTTCCCTCACGTCATCTCCCCCTCTCCTTTTAATCTTTGAGCCCTTACTTCCCCAATTATATTTTCTTGATTTTCCTGTATAAAGTCTCCATTTGCCCTCATGGAGCGCCATTTTTCTTATGTACATTACCCTTTTTCTTCCACGTCTTCCTATTCCCGCGTGGACTCCTCTTCCCACGCGGTCTCCTCGTGGTCCCTCTGATCCGTCTGAGGAACAGGCCAATCTCATGACCCATTTATCAGGCCTAGTTCGTCAAATGGACCCGGCCCAGGCCCAAAAGCTCATTGCAAATCACCTTAATGGGCCCTCCTCACTTAACGGGCCTCATTCTCTTAATGGACTGCCTCCTCTTAATGGGCCCCATTCTCTTAATGGGCCTTCTCATCATTTTAATGGGCCCTATTCTCATCTTGATGGGCCCCCTTCTACCTTTAATGGGCCTTCTTCTACTCTTAGTGGACCTTCTCACCTCAGTGGGCCCTCTTCTTCGATTAGTGGGCCTACTTCTCTTAATAGGCCTGCTCCTTCTACCCATGTTACTACTGGCCCAATGGGTCCTTATTCACATGTTCATGATTCTTCTAGGCCCACATATCCTTCCACTCCTGGGATGGGCTTCTCTTCTTCTCAGTCTGGATCCCCTCATTTGGCCCAATACTATAATTCTGGTCTAAATTCACACTCTCTTGTTCAAGCTGGCTTGCATCCTTCCCGATCTCTCCCCATCGAGGAGATGATTGCTCAAACCCAACGCCAGCTTGATGAGCTACAACACCGAATTGATCCCAAATCCTCCTTAAGTGTCCCGTTTGCATTTGAAGGTCTTCGGCTCCCACCGCGTTCACAAATTCCCGCGTATCGTCGTTATGGTGGAGTCGGTGACCCCTACGTGCACTTAAAGCAGTTCATTTATGAGTCGGCCCAATTTCGACACGACCAATACTTGATGGCTTATCTATTTGGTCTGTCGTTGGAAGGCCCGGCTCGAGATTGGTTCTTTTCTCTTCCACAAGAGCAGATTGTGGATTTTCAAGTCGTTCAAGAGAAATTTCTTCAGCAGTTTCAAGACCAGTTGGGCCCAAGTATTCCATGGTTGATCTGGCTCATGAGAAGATGAAGCCCGACGAGGAGTTCTCTACCTTCGCCAACTGCTGGCGTCGCCTGGCCGTGCAAGTCCCGGGGAATATTTCGGAGGGAGAACAGATCAAAATGCTCATTTATAATGCAACGCCCGAGTACCGCTTTATCTTAGCCTTGAATGATGTCACCTCCTGGCAACAAGTGTATATCCGAGCCTGCTTCATTCACCAACAACTCCAAGGTTCCCTTGACCCCGAGTCTCCTTCACCTTCTACGCCCACATACACCTCCTATCTATCATCTCCCATGAGTCAGCCCTCCACGAGTCAGCCCTCCACCACATATCCTTCCATGAGTCAGCCTTTCGCTCCCACATGCCCATATGCCTCCACATATCAACCTTCCATGAGTCAACCTGCCGCCATCCACAGTTAACCCTCCACCGTTTCATATCTGCATGTACCTATGCCTCAAGTCAAGGGAACTCCACACCCCGAGCAAGTTGATACCGTCCATTATATACCTTCCCCCGCTCCACTCCACATACGCCATCACCTAATCGTTCCCTTAGCCATGCACCATTGCCTATGCAACCTCCATTTCCGTCACCACAACCTTCTCCATCACCTTCCCCTATCCCTCGGCATCCACCTTGCCCGAAGCGGGCTCCTCCTCCTCCGTTGCCGGAGTCTTTCACTGATATTTTTATGGCTTTGATGACCACTCACTCGTTGCATCTCCCTCCAGTTGTGCCATGCCGACCCGCGGTCGAAGATTTGCTTCAATTTTGTGACTATCATCGCCAGCAGGGGCATTTGGTCGAGGATTGCCCCGAATTCTGAGAGTATGTTTATGGCCTAAAAGATGATAAGAGGATCAATTGGGCCGCCATGCATAAGGTTGTTCTACATCTCCGCAAGTAGCAGCAGCAACAAGTAGCGCCGCCCAGGCAGTCGTCTCCAATTCAAGACCAGGGTTGCCCCTGTGATTCTTCGTCTATCATAGCGCCCGCTCCATCGCCTGCTCTATTACCTACCCTTGCTCCACCCTCGTCACCTACCTCATTACCTTCACTATCTCCTACCCCGTCTCCATCTCCTCCACCTACCCAAGCCTCTGCTCAGACGAGTACCTCTACTTCTTCTACTCCCATTCCTTCTATCACCGCTTCCACTACCAACACCACCCGACGCGTTGTGTCGATACGTCGACAATGGGCGCCACGGCCTTCCCCTTTGCCTTCATCACCGCCTCCGTCTCCACTACCCTTATTACCTACCCCATCTCCACCACCCTCACCATCGCCTAAACCTCCATCATCTCCGCTATCACCTACGCCCGAGCCTGAGCAAGCTCCACCCCTGCCTTTACCTTCGCCTCCACCCGCATTGCCTTTGCCGCCACTTGACATCACCATCCCCATTGAAACCTCCACGCCATCAGAACCTATTCCCTCCACTTCGCCTCCTATTTCCACCCCATAGAGCGGGTGTGTGCTGCCTTTGGTGCCCGTCGAGTCTGGTCCCCGAGGTGAAAATGAGCCGAGTCAGGATGATTAGATAAAGGTTATGCCTTTCAAGCTTCAAGATTACATCTGTCGCATGCCAGTTTGTGTCCTGGTCCCTGGCTATTTTGGGGTTGATGAGCCTGTATTTCCAATGACGGTTGCTAAGAAGAGTTCCCTCTCATTGTTGCCAGTTTCTTCAAGAGCGAGACTGGTGGCAATCTCTTTGCTCGTCGGAGAGTTCACCGTTGATGCTATTATTTCTCCTCACTCTGTTGCTGTTCAGATAATTGGCCAAAAGGGGTTCTCTACCCAAATTGTGCTACCGTATACGGCCGTCAAGCAGATTATGCATTATATGTTCAAGGGGAAATTAGCCGTATCTTTCGCACTTTTCAAGGACATTCTGCACATGTTATGCAATTTTCCTTGGTTTGATGGTATGCCGGCCATGTCAATGCCGTGTATTACACTCCCTCAGCTTCATCCCACTCTTCTAGTAAGGGAGTTGTACTTCATGCCTGATTGCCGAGTGGAAATGCTGAATCTCATACTGCTAGTGCCAAGTGACAAAACTCCGTGGTTTTGTGATATTCATTCATCTAAGGAGTTCACTGTTCAAGAATGTCCACATATGGTTAGCACCGGATGTATAGGGGCAACTGCCCCAACAAGGCTGCATATTCATAGCCGGGCCAGCCCGTCTACTAGATGGGCTCGCTATTTGCGAAGATATTTCAAGTCGAGAAGCCCAAAGGTCCAAGTCTACGCCAGGCGGGTCCAGTATAAGCAAATTTCTGCCAAGAAGAGGCGGCGGCGCCAGTTCAGGGGCCGTCAGTTGTGCACTCAGGGGTCCACTCCCTCTTCCTAGTCTGTTCATTCATCTTTCCTTCTACTTAGCTCCCACCCTTGGGTGGTGTACCTTCCTTATTCCAATCCCACGTCCATGATCTTCTCCTCTCTTCCCGGGTCCATAAACCCCCACTCTTCTCATCTGGTTTCTCCATATTCTCCTTATTCTTATTGTCTTAAGCCTCTTCCCATGTCATCCTTTCGTCCCGATCTAGGGATTTCTTCTTCTGATCCTTCTCCTCCGGTATCTCCGGGTTCCGTCTCTAATTCTCCTTCCCCGACTCTATCGGGTGTTTCTCATTTTCCTTCTCCGACCCTGTTGGAAGACTCCCATTCCCCTTCTCCGACAACATCGGATGATTTTCCTTCTCATCTTCCTATTCATTCTTCTTCCCCCATTCGGGGGCGTTACCCTTTTTCATGCTATTTTCGAGGCTTTAGTCGCCTTGATCTTAGCTGACCTCTGTTGATTATGTATTTGGTTCATTGTTATCAGGGTCTCTGTACCTTAACGAGGGAGTTCTAGCCCTCGTCTCTCTTCCTTTTTAGCCTTCTTCGTCCAGTTTGATGTCTGCCGCTCTTCCGTGTAAAGGAATCTTCAAGTCCTTGTTATCCTCTCCATTCTTCGTCCTGTCAAGTGAGGAAAACAAAGCTCGTGCTACTCAAAGCTTAATGGTCAAGAGCGCTTCAGGATGCTACTTCCACGCTATGGATTTGCAAGGTACTTTTATTGTGTGCAAGAAACATGCTATTATTTCTATTTATTCCTACGCATGGTTATAGTGGTGAATTCCTCAACACGGTTGAGTGGCGCGTTAGGAAGTTTGCTTAGTTCAGTTAAAAAGAGTTCGCTTCTGCAATATTCTTAGGCTGGTGATAGCTCCGCGCTGGGAGTCTAGTTTCTTTCCCCGATCGTTGAGGGTGACCTTTAAGTATGGGTTTTTCACACACTTCACGGCGAGCCATAGGCGATTCCTCTTAGGCACACCGTTGCTGCTTTAGCCATACTATGGGTATGCACGAAGGTCTTTTCTTTTCTCTGCTCGACCAAGTGCAGGGACAAGAGATTGATGGATGAGATGACCAACCTAGGCGCTTCCTAATATGAGAGAGATCTCAAATAGGGGCAGTCTTGACCCTTGTAAAAGTGAGCGTTCATGCTAAATCTAGCCAATAAGGGCTATCAAAAAATAAATCAATGATCTGATCAATGTAAAATTATGAATCAAAGGTATGGCAAGAGTGGCAGTACAGTTCCCCGCAGGATGTCATGAGCCCGGTCGCATGCGTGCCTAATAAATATGGGTCTCAAAATCAAAGACACAAAGCCCCGGCGCAACAGATTATATCTTTGAGGGGTAGTGCCCTACAAGGAATTCAAGTCATGATGTCTTCCATCCTGCATAAATCTTGTCTCCATTTTTTCTTATGCTTCTCCCTCTTAGACTAGGTTGAATCCCAAGTATGGCCTTAGTAGGGGCACCATTCTTTAGAGGGGGTTGGTTGTGGTGAGCCACCCTCACATGCACGCCCTGCTTAAGGGAAGTCTTCAATGAAAGGGGGGGATGACGATCCATGGCCAGTAGTTTGAGCCCGTCTTTGGGTGCTGCGGATTGCTATGTCAAAATCTAAAAAAATCAAATATTACCAAAAGTCTAAAAAAAATTAGATATGTCAAAATTTTCAAAATCTAAAAAAATCAAATATTTCCTAAAATCTAAAAAAATTAAATATTTCAAAATCTAAAAAAATCAAGTACTTCAAAAATAAAAAAAATCAAATATTATTAAAAATCCAAAAAAATCAAAAAAATGTCAAAACTCCAAACATATTTATCTTTTTGTTCCTTTCTATTTATTTTGTTTTGAGGACATGTATGATTCGTTTGCTAAGTGTGCAGGTTGTAGGTCGCAGGTACTCAAGCTTTCCTCGCTCCATATTTTGATCTATCTGGCTCTTGTTCACATTTTCTGATTTGTTCTCTTCTTCAATCATATCTCTTGATATGTTCTGAAGCTCATGTCCTTCTCAGCTTTTACCTCGCATCATATCTCCATGAGAGGGCTTTGCCTCATGATTGTGAACCTGGCGGTTCTGCTTCATTCTGATCTTGGGCTTTGATTGAAGAACGTACTTGTCATGTCTTTTATCCCGCCGTGGTGTTGTTGTCCCACGTGTCTATGTCCCTCTGTGCCCTTGCCACACGTGTTGTTTGTCCCTCCATGTCTGTCATGCTTTCATCCCACTATGTTTTCGTCCCACTGTGTCACCATGCTATGTGTTGTTATTATCATCCCACACATATGTTGTTCGTATCTTTTGCCTCCCGTGGTATTGCCATCCCACATGTCTTTGTCCCACCGCGAGTGTTGTCCCACCGTGTGTGTGATGTCTTGCCCCACTGTGTTCCTCATTCCCACGCATGTCTCTTGTTTGTTCATGTGATGTCTTGCATATGTTGTTCATGTGATTTCATCCTTTGTTATGTTATGTTATGTTGTGTTATTTTTCGTTTGTTATGTTATCTTCATGCTTATTTTGTGGTGTTTGTGTCTTATTGAAAAAAATAAAAAAAAATGCCATTTCGCTTGGCATGTAAGTCAGGTATGGCTCTCTATCCCAGCTCATTGTTGCATTACTATATGGTATATACATTATTATAGCCTCTCAAGGACCGGCTGGCTGCCCGTGTGTTCTGGGATCTGATGTTCCCTTTTAACAAAAATGATGATGATCTAGGAGCATACGGTTAATCGTTCGATAGGCCGTTAGTTTGAGTCAGGTGGGGGACGATGGACTCTGTCTCGCACGCCGTGGTTGCAGAAGACTCTTGACCCTGTATTGGCTCAATCTAGCAATAGTATCCTTGAGTACTTTCTATTTTATCTTTCTTTGCATTCATTTTAATAATTTCTTTATTTTAGCCCAGCATGCATCATGTCATTTTTTGAGCACTCACGTCTCGTGATCCGTTCAAGGTTTCTCCTCAACAATGGTTAATTGCACTTCATGTCTCTTGAATAAGAGATTCTCATTCCACTCTAAATTTGAACGTTTCTCTAATCTACCCGCTTGGTATGATTGGCCAGCGAGATTCCTATCTGGATTTTATCTCAGTTATATTTCTCCTACTTTTTACGTTGTGCTCTTTCTGATCCCCTCATTATCTGTGGATTGTGTCCCCGATGAGGTTGGTCGTGTTTCCATTTCATCCTGTTAGTTTAGTTCTCCAGACATGTCTCATCTGCATCATCCATTCCAGGTGGTAGTTCGGTGATTTCGAGAGAATTCGTGTCGCTTGTTGGTTGTGACGGGTGTCTTTTGCCTTGATGCCTGCTTATCAGTTCTCTCTGCTTCATCTCCGTGTCATCTCCATTACACATCAATGTCACTTTCGCTCCATCTCCTTTCCATTTCACCTCCGCATCATTTTCGCTCGTTCCCTTGCAAAGCAGACATCAAGGAGGGGCATCTGTTGACACCCGTTTTAGCCCATAAAGTCGCGTTAATTCTCTTATTTACCTTCGTGATGCCTTGAATTAACAATTATTTTTAAGCCTTCTTTGAGCCCATTACAAGCCCATTTTTAATCCCATTTATCCTTGGAAGCTTTTATTTTCAATTCCCCAACTTTCGGGCCCGTTCCGGGTCCGATCGGAGCTCAAACAGGCGCCCGGGGGCCAAGCTACACAAGAAAGAAGAAAATGGTCGTTCAAATGACCGTTTCATTTGGAAAATGGTTGGTCGACCGACCGTTTGGTCCCTAGCGGTCGGTCGACCGACCGCTAGGCTCGGCAAGAGTCTAGCTCGCGCTGGACTCTGCTCAGTTTTTGTTCGCCGTGGCCTCCTTTCAAGCAGTCATATCTTCTAGAATATGGCTCCGATTTGATCTCCGTTTATGTCTATCTCTTGCCCTTTGTATTATCTCGAGTTTGATCCATATAACTCAAATTTTCATTGGCTATATCTCTTGGAATCTTGGTCAAAAGTTCTGGATTTAGGCATCCTAGTTCAAGTCAAACTCCTATTTTCAGTGCGATGGGCCTACCTTCCAAGAGCCATATCTTCCATATCCTTCCACCAAATAGAGTCCCGTTTGTTCCTAGCTCTTATCCTAACTATTATCTCAAGATTGATCCATAGATATTGAGATATGGTGCTCTCTATCCTTGGGAATCGTGAGGGAAAGTTAGGGTTTTCAGCAGATTTCTATATGAACCTGTCCAGTTCGCAGTTCGCGCGGGGGGCACGTTTTCGAAGCGACGGCGAAGCCATGTCAGATTGTCTACTCAACCCTTCGACCCCAGCCTGAAGAGGGAAGTATTAGCTTCACGTTGGTTCTTTATTTGCTTCATTTCATCATCGTTTGCCCTCTTAACTTCGCCCCTACTTTTGATAAATCATCACAGATTTTTATTTTTCTGCTACAACTCCACGACGAGGGCTGTTCTTCATGCCGGGGCGGAGTCATGCTTCATCCTCTTCATCCTCCTTAGACTCCATCTTGAAGAGGGGAGTATTAACTTCGTTTTGATTATATATGTGCCTTATTTCTTTCATCTTTTCCCACTCGTCCAAGCCCCAACTTTTCAGGTTTCACCACTTTGTTCTATAATTTTTGAAATCTAGATTTCTTGCGACGGGGGCACGTTTGTGTCGCCGGGACGAAGCCATAGTGCACTTCTGATCCTTCCTTTCGACTCCAGGCTCTTAAGGAAAGTATACTCTTTGTTTTCCTCCATCATGGACTCATTATCTCGTCCTATTCATGCATATTTTTCTCAATCTTTTTGCACTTTCACTATGTTTTGACACTGTCATTTTTCTGTCATGTTCTGCACCCTTTTATTCTCTTGTGTTTTCTTCCCCATTTTTCGCTGGTCTATTCCCCGTTTTAAACCCTTCTTTTTGCTCTAGTTTCCCCACAATATTCCCACATTTCTATAACATCCTTTCTTTCCCTTTTTGGTGTCTTATTCTGTAAGTTATTCATCATTCTTTGAGTCCATTTTGTGCATTATTCTGCATTTCCTGCACTGTCTGTATTTTTCGCCAAATCTCCAGCGGCATCACTTTATGTCCAGACCTCCTTTTGGCGTGATTCTTGTTCCTACGTCTTCACAATACTAAAGTCTTCTATCATCCCAGTTTTCACCCTGTTTGGACGTCGTTTACCCTACTGTTTGCATCAGTCATTGCACCATGTTTGCATAGTTTGCACAGTTTTCCTTGTGACTTGCACTTTTGCACCTTGTTTATCTATTTTCATCATGGCATATTAAATCAATCTCTTCATGTTAACTCATCTCAATATACACACCTATTGTTTGCACCCTTCCACAGGGGTTAAAAACCCTCCCCCGGTAAGTTTGCCCTCAATCTTTCATGCTACTTTATGCACTTGGGTAGATTTCTACACTTAGCATTTCTAATGGGTTTTGCCTCTTGTTTTATCTTTGTTTCACAGGAAAGTATGAAAAGTGAGGCCCTTACCTTCTAGCCAGTTGAAAAGAGAGGAGAGGTAATCCACATAGTCCCTGCATCTTTGATATTGAGCGCGATCATCTCCTTCTTTCCAAGGTACACAACGCACTTAGTTTCCCCTTTCATATTCTTTTGGCATTGTCATTCCTTGGTGGCGATGACGGTATTCTTCTACATCTTTTATCACCTTTTTCTTGCTGTATGATCATGCTATCATGTTCACATAGTCACATGTTTATGATATTCATTTGATTGGCACATTATGTTATCACTCATGCACACATGCTTGTCTATGTGACTTGTGATGCCACGCTCCACATTTCTATACCCACAAGTTCCACAAAGCTTGAGGTGTATGCCCATTCATTTTAAAGTAACTTGGTTTATATTCATAGTTTGAACAAGGTTATGTTACTGATGAAAGAGTCCGGGTGATAAGTTATGGACCTTCGAAGGTCGCGCATGCCTATCCAGGATCTTTTTGTGAATGGTTATAGATTTCACACCAGAGATTATGGATGAAATAAGTCTACGATGAATAGCGGCATATGTGTGAAAGGTAGTACATACAATGAAAATGATCTTGATTACTATGGTATTCTTGAGGAAGTCATAGAATTACGGTATCTCGGACAAGACAACCATATATTCCTTTTTAAGTGTCATTGGTTTGATCCTAATTCAGTTCGAAACGACACAATATATGAGATTGTCAATGTCAAACATAGATCCAAATTGAATACCTATGAGCCATTCATTTTGGCCGCACAAGCCTAGCAAGTGTATTATTCAAGTTATATTTTCCACGCGTGTTTTGCTCATGATATTTTATGTCTCCGCACCAGGTATACAGAGTGCACCGGCCCCACCAACAACTGCGGGTATGTTTATTTAAATTCTTAGATAAATGAGTAGTGAATATGCACTTTATTTTGCTTACGATATTTTATGTCTCTGCACCAGCTACAGAGAGTGCACCGCCCCCACCAACTGCTACGGGTATGTTTATTAAAATTCTTAGTGTTGTGTCCCTGTGTTTTGATACTGCCAAAATCATGAGTCATGTATACTCTTCATGTGGATAGTCAATGTGTTTTGTTGATGTAAAATCATGCATGGAGCTATAATGATTTTGTGTGTATAGTTAACTTTTAATTTGCACAAAGAACAGGTTGACAGTTGCACATAGAACAGGCTGAAAGCCAATATTTTTATGATGAACTTAAGAAAAGTCAACATTGTCAACGAAGTTAACACACAATCAATGGAGCTAAGATAGTGGTTAACCCAAGTCAGTGTAGTCAAAGTCTTAATTCTTTAGAAATGGGTCACAAATCTGTTAAGATTCGATCATACAAGAGAAGGCAAGAAGATAAGGCAGACAAATGACTCATTAGTGGTGACAAATAGGCAAGTAAGGCCAACAAATAGCTCTCTTCAGGTGAAAAATAGGTTGTAGCGCTGAATATGTGTGAAGTGTTGAAGCTGCATGAAGGGGAAGTCGACTTGTGTTTATCCGCCAGCAGAAGAAGCTAAGGCTGACAAATAGACTTCTATGGGTGACATATACCATCTTAAGGGTGAAAAATAAGTCTCAATGGTGACATATACCCTCTCAAGGGAGAAAAATAATTGTTATCTCTGATTAATAGCCCGAGAAGAGTTATTAGATGAAGAAAGAAGGGAAATGGAGGAGAGAGAGAAGGGTTCACTACAAGCCAAAAGCTAAACAGTAAATCACTAGAAGACAATGAGCTACAGTGTTCTAGAGTGATAGTTAGACAGAATAATAGAGGAACAAGGGTGACAAATGGCTTTTGGCGTCGGCTGAAGCTAAAGAAGAAAGCAGAAAGGGCGACGGCTCAGTATGGATAGTGGAGACAAATGACTGGACAAGACAGACAAATAGCTGTGTTAGGCTGACAAATGGGCAGCAAGGGAAAATGCATGGAAAGAAACAAGGCACAGTCGACGCATGAAGCTGTGGCGTCGATGCAGCAAGGAAGCAAGGTAGAGAAAGGAGCTGTGGCGATGGCTAAAGGGAAGCTAAGGGTGACAAATAACTCCCTAAGACAGACAAGTGGCTGGTTAAGGGTATAAAATACCTGATAAGAGTAACAAATAGCTCGCCAGTGCAAAAAAGGGTCAGACACATGAGCAACACGTGGGATCTCTTCACACCTTCGACTGTCACATGCCCCAAGGTTGAAAAGGCAAATCATATGGCACGTGATCCAGTTCAAGCTTTTCTTTTATATCGCTTTCAGATCTGTTCAGCAGAAGAGCCGCATGATTTGCCTCTCTCTTTCCTTTTGTGGGTATTGAGTGCTTGCTATTTGACATTTGTTCCGTGCAAAGCATTACTTTTATACTGTCGTTAGATCTGTCAGTAAGAGTGCTACTTAACTTTCATTTCATTTCCCTCTAGTGTGCTTTGAGTGCTTAAGTGTTCAACGTATGTTCTATGCAAACTCTTGTTAACATATTGATTATTCTGTTTTAAGATTGGGTAGCGCCAAATTTGTTATTTTAATTTGGGCATAGTTTTTAATCGGGGGATATATTCACCCCCCATCTATATATATCTTATCCTTCCGCACATCACTTAGATAAATGAGTAGTGAATATGCACTTTATTTTGCTAACGATATTTTATGTCTCCGCATATGTTTATTTAAATTCTTAGATAAATGAGTAGTGAGTATGCACTTTGTTTTGCTCACGATATAAAATGGTTTACAGGTTTGAGTGCCTCTACATCAGGTCTACAGAGTACACCGCTTCCATCACATTCTACTACTATATTTATTTAAATTCTTAGTTAAATGATGAAAATTCTATATGTTTACTTGTTGAATAAATTCTTTTTTTAATAATGAGCTAAATTCTGATTAACTACTTCTATTTTACTTTTAACAGGTATGTCGGGCACACCACCTGCAATAGTTGGCTCATCCTCCCACCCGGGAACACAATCGGCAGACGATGCTGTTAGCCATCACGAGGGCGAGCAGGTGGTGTTGCAAGAGGGACGCAAGCCATGTTGGGTCTCTGGGTAAATATTTAAACTCATGAATTATGTTCGTTATCTATCCATCAACTATATAATTGTTGGCCATCATTTTAACATCTGTAATTGCAAGGATAAAGTAGATCCCAATGACGCTTCTCGTTTTATTACCAACATTATTGAGCGACATGTGACCAGCCCATATAAGTCATTTCGACAGTTTCCTCAGGATATCCGTGATCGATTGTACGACGAGTTCCTGGTATACAATTTAATCTTTTAAATTACATATTTCTCAACTCCGCAATTTTAATTGACAACTTATAAAATTTGAATTCTTCACAGTAAGGATATCAGTTTGTGAGGCGAGCTGACGCCGGACGAGCTCGACGTGCATGGGAGGCCACAGCAACTATAAATTATAAGCATCAATTACACAACTATCAGGACCGTGCCAAGGCTCTAGCCGAGGGGAGCAAGGACCGTCGCCTTTGGAAGGCACACGGCCCCACATGGATGAGGAGGGAGCACTTGGAGGACCTCTGTGATAGATGGGCCGAGCCTAATTAGATGACCAAATCCGTAAAAGCCAAAGCCGCACGTGCGCAACATCCAGACATGCATCTCCATACTTTTGGATATGTTTCCTTCGCGACCCAAAAGGAGAGATTGGTAAGTAATCATCTTTATTTTATTATATTTTATTTCTTATATGTCCTTATTTATTCTCTATAACATGTATAACAGAAAAAGAAGAGGGGTGGTACGGTCTCGTATAGCGATTTATTTGCTACAGTTCACCAGAAGAAGGGGACCGATCAGTATGTGAGCGAGAGAGCTCGCTCGGTAGTGGTAAGATTATGTACGTACATACACATTTCTTTTCTATTTTAATTTTTAAATATGATTGATTAATATGAAATTTATAATATTTTTTATTCAATTGGCTGGAGTCATATGACAGGCATATGACTGAAAAGTATGGGGAGGAGGAGACGCAGCGGCCGCAGCTAGATCCTGAGGCATGGGTGGCAGCAGCCAGCCCACCAAAGAAAGGACGAGTATACGGTTTTGGGCAGAGCTTGGACACCAGCCTGATTCTAGCATCTTCTTCGGCCTCAACTTCGTCCTAACCCGTTAGCAGTTCCTTCTCTACTCCCTCCATCGGCGCTTCTACGAGCTAGATTAGATCCATCATCCAACATGCGATAGACGACATCGAGGAACGCATGGAGGCATGCTTTACTCGCACGGTTGCTACCCTTCTGGCCCAGCTGGGGATTTTGACTCAGGGAGCACCCTCGAGCACAGCACAGCCCTCTCATGTAAGTATTTAATTTAACTTTTAATTTCGTAGACTTTAGAGTTATAATAGAGGAGTATCTGTGATACCAATGTTGTGTGCTCTATAGGCAAAGTCGGAAGCATGTATATGATAATGTGTGCGCAGCAGGATCTAGAGGGGGCGTGAATAGATCTTATAAAAATTTTAACCTCAATTTTTAAGCCTAAGACAATTTAACACTCAGCTATCAAACCACGAGCTTAGATGATATCTGTGAGAACAATATAAATGAAAGTGACAAGAATGCACAAAGAATCCACTCAGATCAGACAGATCTAACAGAATGCAATACAACCACTTAGCGTATAGGGAAGATCATTTCATACGTAAACCTATGAATGGAGGAAGACGATAAGGGCCAATCACACCAATGCAAATCACAGTACATAGAATTTTTAGGTGGTTCGATCTACCACGTAGATCTACGTCCACCCCACACTCAAACCTGAGTGTGGCTTCCCCTTGCAACAACAAGAACTGCAGACTCAATCTGTAAACAAGTGCTGACTTACAGCTTGACCTAGAAGAACACTCTCCTCTCTTCTTTTGATCAAATCAAAAGGAACCGTGAATAACACCCAGTTACCCACAACCAGAGGACCAGTCCTCTCTTCCTCTGCAGCATAGAGGGAACCCCGTGAGCAACACCAAGTTACCCAGAACCTGGAGATCAAGATCTCCCTTCCTCTGATACCACAGAGGGGACGACGGAGGAAACACCTCCACACACTCTGGTTACCCAGAGCAACACACTAACAGTACTTGTGAGCAAACACCTTGAGTGCGTCAGGCACTATAAGGCAAGGAACATAAATCGAACTAAAATGAGAAAGAACAAAACAAAAGGTGAAATGTCGAGCACAATCGACATAGTGCTCATAGATCTGTATGCAAGCCATGGCTCCATAAGTCATCCAAACAGTCATAGTAGAATGTTGTATGACTGGAGTGCAGCTTCAACTAAACCCAACAAGAACACGACGCCATGTTCAATGATTTCACCGTTGAAGGCCAGCAGAACTGAAGTCCAAGTCAGTTTCTTGACATTAAACAAGGATCATCAGTGTCGTTTGATGCTCAATGATTCTCCAAAATCATCATGGAGAAGCTGGGAACCTCATGGATAATCATTCTCTTCAACCAGTTTGATCATTCTTCAAATGTCATAGCCATGAGTCACTTTACACCACTGAACAGCCATTTGACACTGTTATACACCCATTTGTCTACTTTGTCCACCCATTTTCCCCCTTAATCTGTAGCTCAAAAGTCTTCTTTCATTCTCTAAATTCTTCTATCAGAAGTCGACTTGTAAGCCCTTCCGAGTCGACTCCTCTTCTTGGTTTTCAGCTGTTTCACACCTGCTGCCTATTATTCACCTTTGCACTGCTATTTGTCACCCTTGTTGCCTATTATTCACCTAGTCCATCTATTTGTTACCCTTAAGGTAGTATCTATCACCTGTAATGCACATTTGTCATCCTTAAGGGATATTTTTCACCCTTATTCTTCAGCGGGTACAAAGTCTATCTTAAGGTGATATATCAGCTTGTTTCTTCAGCGATTGGAGGCTTCTTCTGTAGAGTTACTTCTAGGGCTACTGTGACACTGCCATGCTTATGCTTAGCTGAATTCTTCAGATATTACAGTTCTTCAAACAAACATTCTTCAAGCATACAGACATAACAGTTCAGGCATTCATAACATTGACATTATAACTCTTCAAGCCTTCATATGAAAATGTTGTTCAAGGCATTAGCAAACATATGGACATTAGCAGCCACACATCAAATTCATGATATCAAAAATCATGATCATAATATGATTCATAGTGTTAGACATCATCAAAACCACATGGCACAACAATAACATTACTACTTAGTTCAAAGAATTCAGCTTTGACAGTCAAAGAAATCATCTTCATGTTATCTACTTTTGAATTTAGAAAATCAAAATGATATTTAACTAGATTTATTATTAATTATTTTTATTTAAATCTATTTATTATTAATATTTTATGATGTAGGATCCTCCGACAGCCGGTGATGGTGGAGATGCTACGAATGACGAATGAGGATGATGCAGCAGATATCTCTTGATTTTTTTAATGATATTATGAAAAAATGACACATTTCAATTAATGTAACTGTAAATTTTTTTATTCATTGAGTTATGTGTTGTGGATGTTCTTTATTGTAATGTTCGACGGATTTTATCCTATTGTGTGTTGTATATGTTATTTATTGAGTGTTTTATGTTGAGTTGTGTAGATTGTGGTGTATAATTGTAGCTTTAAACATGTTTTTAAAATTTTAAAATATATATAAAAAATGTGGAGAAAGTTTTCGACAGAATTTCGACCAACAAATAATTCGTCGGAACTAATTTGACCCACTTATTTCTGACGTATTAATTTTTCGCCACAAATACTTCGAAAATTAACGACGTATTTTCGACCCATTAACGGTTCGTCGGAACTAGTTTGATCCACAGGTATGCGACAAATTAATGCTCGTCGTAAATACGTCGAAAAGTTATGACGTATTTTAGGCAAACTAAAGTTTCGTCGGAACTAATTTGACCCACACGTTTCCAACGTATTAATTATCTGCCTCAAATACATCAAAAATTAACAATGTATTTTCGACCGAATTAACTTTCCTCGGAACTAATTTAACCCAAGGTTTCCGACAAAATAATGTTTCTGTCGCAAATACGTCGGAAAGTTTCGACTAATTTTTGACAAATAGATATTTCGTCAGAACTAATTCGGAAACCTATGGATGAACGTATTTCCAACAAAAAAAATTTTAGTCGTAAATACGTCTGTAGTTTTTGGGTCGTCGAAAATATTTTGGCCCAAAGTTTTCCAACATAATAACTTTCAGTCGGAAATACGTCAAAATTTGTAGACGTATTTTCAACTAAATTATGTTCCGTCGTAAATATTACCTAATTTCCTTATTATTAATTACCAACATAAATACCAACGATAATTTTGACGTCATATTTTTCATCAGTAATTTCAGATGATTTGGCGACGCAATTACATTATGTCGGAAATTAGCGACGTAATCGCGCCGATGTCCATATTCCATCGTAAATACGTCGAAAATCCGTCAGAATTTTGACGTATTTGCGACGGAATATGGACATCGGAACAACCTATTTTCCTTGTAGTGCACTCAGGAGATTATGAAAAAGCATCAACTAGAAAATGCCAAATCTTATGCTACACCAATGTCCACCTCACTCAAATTGGAAAGATTAGAAAGGTAATATGGATGATCAAAAGCTCTTTAGGGGTATGATAGGCTCACTGCTATATCTCACTGCTAGTAGGCCTGACATTCATTTCAGTGTGTGTCTCTGTGCAAGATATCAATCTTGTCCCAAAGAATCTCATTTGTCGTCCGTGAAAAAAAATTTCAGGTATTTGAATGAAACAATTGATCTTGGTTTGTGGTATCCTAAACATGATTCGTTTGATTTACTTGCATACACTGATTCTGATTATGCTGGGTGCAAAATGGATCGTAAGAGCACAAGTGGTCACTGCCGATTTCTAGGGGGCTGCATGGTTTCACGGGCCTCAAAGAAATAACATTGTGTGGCTTTATCAACTACTGAAGCCAAATATGTGACCGCGGGCAGTTGTGAGGCCCAAGTACTCTGGATCCAACACCAGTTATTAGATTTTGGTATTTGCTTGAAAAGCATTCCAATCATGTGTGATAATACTTCTGCTATAAATTTGTCCAAAAATCTTGTCCAACACTCTCGCACAAAACACATTGAAATAAGACACCACTTTATTAGAGATCACATCAATAAAGGAGATTTTGAACTAACTTTTGTAGATACAAAACATCAACTTGTAGACATTTTTATAAAATTGTTGAATTCTGAATAGTTTTCCTTTATTAGGAGAGAATTAGGTGTGCAGGCTAGAGAGTTAAAATGTTTTTGATGCATTTCACTATATATACTTTTACTCACAAATGAATACAGAAATTCATATTCTGTGAATAAATCCATCTTTGCATACTGGTTTACTATTTTACACATAGAGTCTTACATTGCATTTAGGTTCTAATCTTTTCTCTAATGTGCATATCACATTGAATAACATTTAATTTTCACTCATATCTTCATTTAGTTGCATCCGCATGTATATACTCATATAAATCTTATACTAATGCGTGCGTGAATGCCATGATTACTCGGTATATGAAATGGTGTGTTGTGGAAAACTGGATAAATTTCAGTTGGAAACGCTCACTATGCGTGAGTAGAGTCTTCAGACTACACTCTCTGCCACGTGCCGATAATCAACCTGCTTGAATACATTATCTCAATTCATGTTTGAGTGTATATATTATATCACCCCCTCCTTTGATTTCTCCTATGACTTCTTCCCTTGCTAAATAAAATTGCATTGATTGAAACATGTTTGTTACTTAGCACATATTAAGGGGGAGGTTCAATTCATGACTGTGCATACACTTAGGGGGAGACATAACTGTGATTAGACTAATTCAATGTTTACATTCAGTACAACCTCCCACACAATTTGCACTTTTGAGATCAATGATTCTGTTTAATAAAGATTTCAGTTATTCTACTCAACACTGTAAAGGGTAATTGATTCCCTACATAGAAGTCATGTGACTCGTGAGGAAAAAGCTGTCTGCCCCACCAATAATCTCAATAAGTGAGATTTGGAAACGAGTAGCCAGGAATCCCCCCTGAAACAAAGGAGGAAACTCATATCGAAAAGTGAACCAAATCCACATTTAAAATAAGTGACGAAACTGAGTAACCGGGAAGTGCCCCTGAAACAAAGGGTACGACTCGTGTCAAAAGGTTAGTCATTAAAAAAAATGGGGTTGTGCAAAGCTACCAAAAGTCGAGCACCGTGTATGAAAGTGTAGAGAGGAAAGGTTCTTTCTTGTGTTCCTTAGAAAATCTAAAAATTCATATTGCTTTGGAATTCATTGCTCATTTTTCACATATACACTTCAGGATTGATTGTGTGAATGTACTTTATGAATAAGTCACCTTTCATGGTTAATGCAGTACCATCTTTTTGTAAGCACGATTTTCTTAATATTGTTCATGCACATCATGCTCACAATCGATAGCATGTTTCTTAACCTATCCATATAGGACTTGTTTGATTCTATATCTTATTATGGATGCATGTGTGCTTGCGTGATCATCTATTCCTCTTCACATGCATTACACTGAGTTAACTGTACATATGAGGCATTCAATCTTATTTTCATCCTTATTCATCCCCTATTTGACTCTGCCAAAAAGGGGGAGAAATAAATGGTCCTTGCATGATATTGTGAATGGTTGTTGAAAATGGTTGTTAAAAAGGGGGGGATATTGTTTCAATGGGTGATGTTTGTGCTCATCTCATTCATGCAAATCTTTATGAAAATGCAAGGAGTTTTATCTTCATCAAAAAGGGGGAGATTGTTGTGCCCCGACGTATTTTGACGAAGACAAACTGTGTTCTAGTGATTTTTGTATTGCATATCTTCTAAGAGATCTTGTGGAAATTGTGTCAAGATGTTTGGATACTGGAATGCTTTTGAATCATCTTAATGTGTGGATGAATGACAATATTTCTATATGCAGGTTGAAAGATTCATTTAAATGACAAAAGGCAATGTAAGTGTTCTGTTCATTTGAATTGTTCAAAGAATGACAAAAATGCAATTGTGTGTAGTGCAGATACTTTAGTCCTCTCAAATCATTGGATACATGGTAAAAATTTATTTTTGATGAGAATCATGATACCTTGATTGGGGAGAAGGGTTTTGAGCTTGCATTGGACTGCTTTTGTAGTTTTAGGGGTTGCAGTTGCAAGTGTCGACTCACTGAGTCGACACTTGTTAACTTGCGCACTGCCCTGTTGCAGCAGGAAGCAAGTGTCGACTCTGTGAGTCGACACTTGGTCCTCTGGGTCGCTTGTTTGCTGCAAACAGAAGTCTTGGCAAAAAGTGTCGACTCTGTGAGTCAACACTTTCGCCATGTGTCCTGTTATTTTCTGCAAACAGAACGCCTTGCAAAAAGTATCGACTCTAAGAGTCGACACTTGTTCTGGGTGATCCGATTCGATGTTTCGAAGTGGGTTTCGAACCTTATTAAATCCAATCCATTTGGTCCCCACTTTGACCCCTTTACCCCTAGGGCATCTCTACTCATCTTAGTGATGTTCTGAGATGTTTTTCTGCTGGGCATTTAAGTCTTTTTGTGTCTTGTTTCTTTGGGTATAAGGAGGCTGCAAATGCTGTGAACTCTTTTTGAGAAGGATGATCTCCAAGGGGCTAATAGTTCTATCCTTGTAGGAAAGGAGGATAGGGCGATGCACATAGCAGGAGGAGGAAGAAGATCACCTGGAGGAGGCTTCAGCGAGCTGATCTCTCTCATCTGAACCACCCTCGCACAGATCGTTGGGTGACGACTCCAGGCTGGGAATTTTTTTTGCTGCATCAAAACTCTTTCTCTCCACGGATAAACTTTCGAGTGCTCCCTAACATCCTATCTACGGGATTTGTTGAAGATCTGAAGGGAGAATTCTTCTTCTTTAACTTCCATATTTCTATTTGAGAGTAGATCTAAATTTGGACTAGGCTTTGTATTTTCTATCTTTTCATTCATATACGATTTCGGAGCATCGTCTCCATGTGTGTGGTTTCTCATCGTCGCGCGAGAACACGCGTGTGTGTGGGGCCTTTGTGCCCGTGTGTGGTTGCTTTGCTGTCGTTGTGCAGCGTGGTTAGTGGAATCCTCTCAGGTTGAGAGGGGTGGATGTAGGATGACACTGGGTCCGTCTGAACCACCTAAAAATCCTCGCATTGTGGTTTGCTATTTGTGTGATTGCCGTATTACTTTGTCCATTCTCGATTGCGTGTGTGATGCAGTGAGTGGAGAGATACATATAATCTGTGCGCATTTCACACTTTATCCGAGTGGTTCATACAAACTATCGTTGGAGAGCTGTGAGAGCTTGCTTGATATTTATTCTGTTAATTCTCATTGTTCTGTGATTAGAGTGTTTTTTAATCTCATCTAAACATCACTGCATTTAGTTTTCAAAAAGGGGGCGCAATCAATTCACCCCCCTCTTGCTTGCATTCCTAATCGGGCCAACATACAGTGTAGATCTTGGATGTACACCCATATTGTGTGATAACACAAGTGCCATCAATTTAACAAGGAACCCCATCCAACGTTCAAGAACAAAGCACATAGAAATAAGACATCATTTCCTTAGAGATGAGGTTATTAAGAAAAATTTTGAATTGCAATTCATTGACATTGAAAAGTAAATTATTAACATTTTTACAAAACCTCTGAATAATGAAAGAATTTCAACTCTGAGGAGAGAGTTAGGTTTTTGTAGACCTCCCACATCTTGATCTTGTTAGGGTCAGTTCTGGTGAGCCCTAGAAGTTATAAGTTGTTCTTGTCAGGGAGAGTTCATTGTGCATATCTGTCTTCGTCTGCTTGTCTTAGGTTGACTATGTGTAATTGACCCATTGGTATATAAAATGATGATTTGTGGAAGGGCAGATCAAGTCTATCTGAAAATACTCTTCATGCGTGAGAACATACTCCGCCAGGTACCAAGGGTCCCTACATGTAGTGGTCAAGAGTCCATGAGTTAAGTAAATAAGGGGGAGTTAGTGGTGCTTGCTTGCTGTGAGTCAGTTGGTCAGAAGTCATCAGGCGAAGTGCATCGACATACCCCACTATGTGTGTCGACATACTTAGAAGATAGTGAAGTGGTAGCTAAGTCGACAGGCTTGCTCTCAAGTCAACTAACCTTACTTCATTTCCCAACAATGTTCCAGATTTCAGTCGACCTGAAGAAGAATTAAGTTGACTTGATTTTTTAGCTGAACATTCACTCTAAAACCCTTTGACCATCTACTATTCTCTAGATTCTATTTCTCAACCCATCAAAAGTCTGCTCAATAGCTTGCTTCATTCCCTCACCTAATTCCTTGTATAATGAGCTTGAATCCAGGGGGAGATTCACATCTAATAACTGATCTCCATTGACTTGCACTCTTGAAATAAGAAACTTCCTACATTTGGCATCATGGTTGATAAAATAAATTAAGGCTTTAAGGTTAATAACTTCATGAGGTCTGAAACTAGGAAATTAGAGGAAGGTCTCCTCAGGCTTACTCTTATTAAAACATCTGATATGCTGAGTCCTAATATTCTTTCTAGTCTTATTATAAGAAATTAGTAACAGTTTTGGTTGATGAACTTCACATTAAATATTGTCTTCAAACAATCATGCTATCTAAGTCTATCTAAGGCACTCAATGCATAGCAATGGTAGAGACTTACTGAGTAACCGGGCACACTTCACCTGAGACGTGAGGTGGTTTTCGTCAAAAGGTAATGTCTTAACTAACTCTAATATGTTTTCAACAAAATAAAAAATATAAATATATATAGAGCAATGGCATCAGTCTGCTGAGAAACTGTAACCTTTCACCAATGAAGTGATAATGGTTAAGGCATGAGGAGGCGAGCTATCTCTGGTCTAAATGAGGCAAGAAGGTTAACTGCACTAAGTATTTGGGGAATATTGCATCTAACCAATGTGATTCCTCACGTAAAAAGGTGTCAGTTGAACCTGACTGTGATCTTATAAAATGAAGTTGTTTTATGCCTTGTTCTGAAAATCAGAAACGCTTGAATGGATAAACTCCCACTTCATCAAATTATTTGGTTTCAATACTAATGGCAGTTAATCCTAAAGGTCACTGGATCTTCATAAGAAAAGCTAAAAGATGAATCTCAAGGACTTTGGTATGCAAATATGCCTTTGTTCGAGTAATCCTGTGTGTAGATGTTCTTGTTGTCTTCCTGGCCTCTAAAACATATGAAGTTATTTACTTTAAATCATTCAATAAATAATGTAAAACCATGCAATGCTCTTTTGGAGGAAGGTGTCAGAATTTGGAGTCAATCTGGAGTAATAATGAGACTTGTACTAGACTTGAATCCCTTCACTGAACTCCAATTTCTATCTCCTAAAACCCCCAGTGCAATCATCCCTCACTACTTCCCCACATCACTCTGCAGATTCATCTTAGTGTTTTGATGATGTCAAAGGGGGAGAAGTCTGATGAATCATAATCTGTAAAGTCATAATTTGTAGAAAGTCATAGTGTGATGAGTTATCTGTCTGAAGTCAGTCTGTCTAATCACATGTCAATCTCCCTAGTATTCATGTTGAAAGTCTACCTGGACTTAAAATAAAAAAAATATAAAGCACAATGACTCATAGTTGCCATCATCAAAAAAGGGGAGAATATTGTGTCCATTGTGTTTTGATGATATCTAACTATACGGGCCACTTTGATAAAAGAGTAAGCCAGGTTAGGGTGCGTTACCTAGGGTGGGGTGACTTAATCTTGGTTTGGCTCCTTTTGCCTTCACCGGGGTCGGTTAGGGATAAGCTTGGATTTTTTCACTCCAACCAAAAGGGTGGAATAAGTCACCCGGGGTGGGTTAGGGGTGGGCCACCCGGGGTGGCTTACCCACCCCTAACCCACCCCATTATCAAAGTGGCCCTAAGTCATTAGCAAGTCAATTTGAGAAAACCTGAAACAACTTCTTTTATGATTGGTCTGAGTGTAAAGAATTTGACTAAGTGTTCATTATAGGTCAACTCATTTCAAACCAAAGTCGACTCAATCCAAAGATAGGTCGACTCACAGAAAAGATAGGTCGACTCAATGTTTGTTTAAGTCGATAGATTTCAGATCACAACGGCTAGCCGGTCGACTAACAGGAAGGGTCCCGTTGACAGATTTTCCCAGAAATGAAAAGACTGAGAACTTACAGGTTTTGGTCGACTAATACTTGAATTAGGTTGACCGACTAGGCAGTTGACGTACTTGGTCTTACAAGAAGCAGAACAACAACATCAGATAACAAAGTGTGTCGACCCACATCATGAGTGTGTCGACCTACACACTTATAAGAAGCAGAGTAGCAACAACGAACAATGAAGTGCGTCGACCTACCCCTTGAGTAAGTCGACCTACACGCTTAAAAGAAGCAGAGCAGCAACAATGAACAATGAAGTGCATCGACCCACCTCTTGAGTGAGTTGACCTACATTCTTACAAGAAGCAAAACAACCAGAGAGGTCAACTAAGTGTGTCGACACAAGTCCTTCAGTGTGTCGACACACCTTCATATCCAGTACCAGTTATACCTGGTACTCCCTTTAGGCTGCGTCGACTCCATCCACTCCATCCTCTCAGTGCGTCGACACAGGACTGCTTCTAGGAGCAACTTCAGGAGCACACTATAAAGTGTGTTGACACAACTCCTTCAATGCGTCGACACATCCTTAAATCCAGCACTAGTCATAACGGGCAACGTTCTTCAGCTGCGTCGACACCATTCTCTCAGTATGTCGACATAGAATTCATTCCAAGAGCAGCTTCAATAGCAAGTACAAGAGTGTGTCGACAAACACATTAGGGTGCATCGACACATGCTAGCCTGGCTCATAGTCCCGCTCTATAGTGCCCAAGAATTTTCTAAGAATTTTTTATGATTAAAATATAAGCATTATGCATTTCAATGAACTAAATGGGCTATTAAATGAATTATGGTTAATTAAATCTAAGGCCCTATACTAATTAATGAGGAATAGGCCCATTTAAATAAACCCACTTGGCCCAAATTATAGTTTTGGACCCTGGCCCATGTTCTAGAACCTTAAATTGATGTATTTACGTAATTAAGAGATAAGTAGGTTTATTTGGGGATAAATAGAGGATAAATAACAAAAGAGTTTGAATCAATTTAAAATTCGGCGCTCGAGGATAAAAACGATCTATCGCGAGACCGCATGATGCCCAAAATGGTCCTCATGTGACCGCTATTAACAGGCAGATCCGAACAGCGAAGAAAGCTTGAAAAGCTGAGAACTTTGGCATCCAAATCCTCTCGGATCGATGCTATCTACTAGCTGGAAGGGTCTAGAACATGTTAGGATGGATCACAAGCCCTAATTAGGACTCTAGGTTTATTTAAATCCTCAAAACCCTAGCTAACCCTATAAATAGACCTTAAGTTTAACCTGCGTGACCCTTACTTTTGGCTGACGTAGAACTAAGGTAAGGAGACATTATTTCAGGTATGTTCTTTAGAATATTTCATTCATTATAGTAAGGTCTAACTTCCCTCAAAATTTCATCTTAGGAGATCAAGCCACCAGAAAGATAGAAGCTTGCAAAGTCGCTGGCTCGGAGCAAGCAACCCAGGAACCTGTGCAAAAGACCCAGGATAATCTACAAATTCGAAGCCCTAAATGAGGTAATTAGATGGGATTCTTTAGAACTAATTGTTCCTTTTAGTACCACCTTCTTACCCTCTAATTTTCATGGTCTTAGGTGAAGGGAATCAGGAGATAGAAGGCCACGAAGTTGTTGATCTAGTTCAAGATAAACAGAAACTAAGGTCGACTTCCAGCCCTAAATTCGAAGTTTAAAGCCCAGTCTAGAGGTAGGTTATCTCATGATTGGCTTAAACTTGATGTTAGGAATAAAAGCCCTCTACTTCCAGTCGTTTTCGTGCATTGTATGTAGAGAATTTCATGTTTTATTGGGACTGCGCAAGCTAGTTTATTTTCATGCATAAGCCTAGCCCTTTAATGAGAAGATATAATTCTTGCTTAAATTACATTCTCCTATGCATATTCTTGGCCTAATTTTATTCTAGCATGTTTTACTATATGTTTTACATCGTTTCCATGCATTACACGACATAGGTTAGCATTTGTTTCGTGGTTTAAAAGGCCTCTGTCTGAAGATAGAAGACAGTCTTACAGGAACTGCAAAGGAAATCGAGCGATCATTTAAAGGGTCGTTTCTATATTTTTATGCGGTTTATCGCATGACCGTTTTTATGTTTTAGCGACCGGTTCACGACCGTTTTATGCCAATCTGAACCTAATAAGATTTCTTATGTTAATTACGCTATCTTTGTAAATCTATCATGTTCTAATTTTCTGTTAAATACCCTGTTTCACTGTAATCATGTTTACAACTTTATTTTATATTAAACATGTAAGTTTAGGCCAAAGTTATACTTTTGTAGATAAATGATTCTATATTTCATGTGGAATTTATATGTTGGTTTATCGTTGAATTTTAATCGTTCACTCTCACCTTTTAAGTTATTTTCATAAGTATATGGCGTTTACTCCGGTATGCGACCATTAGTTAAACTTTTCACTTATAGGCACATTTCTTGGACTTGTGAACCTCTTCGCAGGATATTCCTTCTGTCAGACTAGGGGGTCATGTTTCAAGGCCTCCGTAAGACTCCGCGAGCCTGGGATTCCCACTAGGGTGTCGAGCTGGTTGTACCCTTAAAACTCAAATTGTCTAGAAAGCACTCACATGATCAGTGTTTTATTTTCTGTACTCTGGTTAATTGTGGCCTATAGGAGACCGTCTCTGTTACTTAGCGGTCTTTCTCAAACTATTTTGTTCATAAAACGGCCCCCTGGCGACCGTTATTTTCCAGAATCCTTCAAAGTGTCGACTTTCTTTTTATTCTAGTTGACACAGTCAATGCGGCCTTCACTGGACTGTTATTATCGATTAAGTAGCCTAGCTGTGACCGTTTTCTACATGAAACGGCTAGTATATGACAGTTTCTTTTTGTCAGGTTTATAACCCGAGGTTTGACCTAAGGGTTGTCTAAATGTTATTCTTGGATGATCTTAAGATTATCTGGATCTCAAACCTATGTGTAACAAGTTAATGTTAAGTTATGGAACTTAATTAATGTACCGTTATACTGCCGGAATGCCGCCATAGCATAATGTTCTTTTAATTCTTCTTTGAAATCTTATATCAGTTTTGGGAACATTCTATACCTTAGTTACTTGGTCATGAAACCTAGTATTTGAACTCATTACGTTATTGACCAAATTTATATTTTCATGGAAGTAGCTTGATTTATAACTTGAAGATGCAAGAGCGGGCACGGACAGTGTCCAAGGGCACCACTCTAGTCCCCTCGACAGATAGCCGGAAACATAGTATAAACCATGGGGTATGATGAACATTGGCGTCACATTACGCTGGGAGTACTTTTTTTATAAATTGGTGAATATCCACGAATACTCACGAGGCATTCTTGTGAAATTACATGCTTGCTAGTACATTCTCGTTACATGACTTTCTAGTACATAGCCTTTGTGGTTATGAAAAAGTATATTCTTGTTCATGAAAGGCCAAACTTACATTCTTGCTATATACTTGTTCAATCATACTCTCATATCGCAATCTTGATCATATCATGTTACTTATGTTACTTTGGTTTTACACCGCATGTTTTACCATCTTCGTTTATCTTTACTCTAGAGCAAAAATGTTAATTACTTAAACTTTGCCATCATGTTGATACGAAGATAACTACTGGACATGTGTGCTTATACCTACTTTTCTCATCTCTTCAGGAAACACTAGTGAATCGGATTCGGATTGTGCGAGTAGCGAGTCCGAGAGTGATTGAAGGTCTATTGAATGAGAGAAGCCCTAGTTATCTAGTGTCTAGTTGAGTCATATTGTAATTTTTGATTTCTTGAGTCTTATGATGTAAAGAGGTCAAAGGCAATGGTCTTATGTACTTTATTATTCTTATTTTAAAATAAAGTTGAAGTTTGAGAAAATACTTGTACAATTACTTTTATGTGATTGTCTTGCTCTCTGATTATATTGCTCGTTTGAGGCGTACTAGCCGACTGACCACGTTCCCGAGATTCCTTCCGCTGTATTAAAAGCTCGGGGCGTGACACGTTCGAAGTAGCCCGAGCGGATAGTAAGGTGCGTCGACACACACATTAGGGTGCGTCAACACACATGAAGCAAGTCGACTCAAGGATGAGACTAAGTCGACTCATAACGGTACTCTTGTAGACTTCAAGCATGGTCAACTAGTCTTGTGTTTATTTACTCCAAGTCAATGGCACTCGCCTCCAGGACACGCGCCTCAAGGTCTAAAAAAGGTCCTAGGATAAAGATCCTTTCTTTTCATCATGGGATAGTCAGATCGCTTTTGTGAAAAGGACATGTCAGAAAATAGATCTGGAAAAATGGGCTTTCCATGTTTCTATTCTATAAACATGGACCAATCAGGTGGCAACGTCTAAAAGAACCAATCGCAAAGCAGATCTGGAAAAATGGACTTTCCATGTTTCTATTCCATTAACTTGGACCAATCAGGTGGCCGCTTCTGAACGAACCAATCACAAGATAGATCTGGAAGAAGGGGACTCTCCACATCCTTCTTCTATATATATGAACCCATCGCCCTGGAGAAGAACATCGCGGGAGAAGTTGAGACGCCCTGAGCTCGTTTGAAAGAACACCTGAAGACAGTTGTCCTGTGTGATTCCAAATCCAAGAGGGAAGCCCTGATAGCACCTTGAGAGAGTCCTCCTCCCAATTACTGCATGGCCACTGAAAAAGAGAGATAAACATTATAGCTACAGACCTGAGTTTTGACCTTCATTTTTCAGCTTCCTGACTTCTGTCAGAAGCCACATGTTGGCACTCAAAAAAAAAAGGAAAGATGAAATGGGTCAAAGAAATGGGCTAAGCCCAATACAAAAGGGAGAGGAAGAAAAGGGCGTAGAGGACATGTGCACAAATACAAGAAAAGAGAGGGGGAAAGAAAAAGAAGAGGATTTTTCAAAAAAAAGGAAATAGGAGGAAAATCACGGGTACTGTTCATGCTACAGTGTGTCTGTATATCACCTCCCGTGTCTCTCTCCCTCTCTCTCCTCACGGCTTCTCTCTCCCATTCCCACGCGCAGGCATTCAATGCCTGTCGAACTCCCCTCCGACTAGGATAGGTTTGAGTGTCCGGTAGCATGGCTCCCCCTCTCCCTGCCCCACCGTTCGCGCATCCCATCCGCCGCGCCTAGCAGTAGTAGCCATGGCAACGGTAGTGACGTGGCAGCAGCTCAACAGTGACAATAGCCTCTAGCAACAGCGGCAGTGTCATCATCTCCTGCAGCAATCGCCCGAAAGAGCTACAATAGCAGCAGCTACGGCAGCTACAACAGCAGCAGCTACGGCAGCTACAACAACAGCAGCCGTATGGCCCAACAGCAACAGCCGGCGATCCACAAAAAGAAGAAGAAGAGATAGGAGAGCTGGCCCTCCGAACAGGGGGGGACTCTGATCCCTTATATAAAGGCCCCCGTGGTGAAGATTTGACCCCCCGAACTTGGTTCTTCTGGGTGCTGTAAGAAGGAGAGAAGCCAAGATAGAGTGAGAAAAGAGGTTTGAGAGCCTGGGGTTCATCCATATTAGGGTGGGTCCTTTGTAGTTTTCTCTTTTCTTCTCGGATGAATTGAAGAGCCCTCTTCATTGCTTCGATGTAGCTCTGCATTCAGAAATGAAAGAATGGGGCCTTTGGCTCTGATGTTTTCTCTACTAGCATTAGCATTTTCTCCCGATGCTGTAATAGTACTATTCTGTCCATTCTCTGTTCTTTTTTTAGAAGATAGGAAGGTTTCTCCTCCATTCTGACCATGTTAGCTATATAGCCATATTGCGCTGCCTCTAATTCTGCCCTCTTCCCCAATGCTTATACGTATGTTATATGTTTTCTTTGTTCCTCTTTTACTCTCCCTTCCCGCAATGGATAGGATGAACCCCTTATTTTATTTCTTCAAAGTCACCCATTCGGAGATTTTTATCACGATGGCCACCGGCCCGGGGTCTATCTAAATCCATAGATATGTCTCCGAGGTTGCCAACCATCGGAAGCCCAATGTTCCTCGCGTTCCAATTCTGGTTTCTTAACCACCTTTGGACCGTCGAGGTTCCGCTTCGTCATAGCGTGTCCCCCGGCACTCCTCGTTTTGAAGGTAGATATAAAAAGCCCTATACGGCGATAAAAGAAGGAAAAGAAGCCAAGGTCTCGGCGATGAGTTTGTGGCGGCCCGTGGATCGGCGGCATCCCTTGTAGGCTAGCCGTTGGGATCTCCGCCCCCACAATGGATGATGGGGTGTTGTCGCTCTCACGCATACCCTGGGGATCACGTCACTTCGCGTGTATCCCTTTTTGTTCGGGGCCGTCGGAGTTCTCTCCGTATGGCGCACCCCCATTTGCCACCCCCACGCTCCGGGTCTAGGGGAGGTGCTGCCGAATTTTCACCGGATGTTTAAAGAATGACTGGCTCAAAGAATCATTTCTGAACAAATCACTGAAGTGCCAAGTGCAGCTCAGATTAATATCCCTTGACCATAAAAAAGGGTGCCACAATCACGTTGCTGGGAATCCGCTGCAGACAAAGCATGTGAGGAGTTAATGTTCACAAAAAAATCAGAAAACCAAAGCCTCTGGTAGTGGGTTATTGTAGGCATCATTGTCAAAAGATTAAGACCCGGATAACAGCCTTCTTCTCCCAGGTTATTAGCCTATGTGATGAGATAAGCAACTCAAGGAAAACTTCCAAACCTACTGAGAAGGAATTGCCACAGAGTGGCGACCAAAGTGGGAGATGACAAAATGATGAAATGATGAATCAATGAATCACTCAATGGAGGAAAAGATACATGAGGAACCGGTGCTCATACAAAAAGAAATCAGAAATCTAAACCCCGTCAGAATCTGTCGTTCCCCCTTCTATGGACTTCTGTCTTCAGTAACTGCCCAATTCTTGGGCTGCAGGGGTCGACCCCTTCTTCCATGGGGATTTGTTCTTCATTAAAAAGAAGGGAGGTAAAGAAAACCATACGAGGTGACCAAAAACAAACAAACCACAGAACAATCGACACCCTCCCAGTTGCCTGCAGCCTGGCCCACAGTTTATGACAGGCTGACCCTTCTTTAAAAAAAGAGAGAGAAAACCAAAACAAAAATAACGATGACAAAAGAAGAGCTATCATGGCCCGTCCATGAAGTATCCATGCTCAAGAATTGGAATCCGGCTTAAACTAACACATACAAAGGAAAGACGATGATCGAATTTGGTTTCTGAACTTATTGAGAATCAAAATGGAACAGAGCTAAAAAAATGAATTTGGAAGCCTAATTCCCAGCACAAAACCAAAAAAAAATGAAGTTTTGGTTTGAGGCAAGTCGACTTGGGCTAATCTCAAGTCGACTTGGCCCCATGTATTTGCATATCTTCATATAGTTTGCATGCCCACACATATGCTTACTATGTGTGATCAGCTTGGAACCCCTTGGGGCCAGGCTGATGTCCAAGATAGGTTGCACAATGATGACCAAGCCTTTAAAGGGTTGCTGGAAATAAGGATGAATTGATGCACCGAGAGCAAAGGAAATGTAGTGATACTTTAGGTTCAGAAGATTGTCAAGAAAGGGGGACAAACCAGATTAAAAGAATGAAAGATAAAAAGAGGAGGCAGTGACTTGGACAACAGGATTATGGAAAAATGTTGATATGAGCAGTCCAGATGTTAAGCAGCAAATTGATCAAATTGAACTCACTCCAGAAGAAGTAATCTCAAAGATCATGGCAAATTCTGAATTGGCTTTGGCATTTCTAAATTCTAAAGTGCGAGCTGCCATCATGGATTGTTCTCAGAATCCATTTAGCATTGCAAAGTATCAAAATGTTAAGGAGCTATTTACTTGAGGAGATGAGAAACCCCACTACTTTTAAATGGATGCTACAGAATCCACAATACTGTTAGCAATTGCAATATATGCTAGACATGGGAGGACCTTGTACTCGGTGAAAGAATTGGATTAGGTTCATATGGGGAGGTATACCGTGCTAACTGGAATGGCAAGGGAGTTTTTTGTTGACCTAATGGCTGCCCCAGGGACACTTATTCCAGCAGAAATTCTCAAGACTAAGGATGCTTCCTTGAATTTTAACAATACAAGAATGGGCAGAAACCAAAGTCAGGCAGCAAATGATTCAGGCCTGCCTCTGCCCAGGATTGGGCCGCTTCTTGGTGACTACACAACAATTGGAAAGTCAATCCCAGAGACAAGTGTAGCACTAGGAAGAACATCAAGATCTGAAAAGGCAGCTACCACATCTTTTCCGTGTGCAAGTGGTGGTGACTTACCTTCAAGCAGTGGAATTGGTTCCAGTGGAGAAAAGTTGATTCCAGCTGTAGCAGAAAGGCCGCATCAGTTTTCACCATCGACAAGCACAGCTTATTACAAGTAGGATTCTGAAGTCACTTTGCCAAATGAGGGTTTAAAAGAAAAGGTTAATAGCCAGTCACAATCACGGGATATTGCAGATTCCAGAAGTCTTTTTCCTGAACTGAACCCATTCCAGGGAACTGGAGCTAGAAAAGCTGCTTCATTGTTAAATAAGCCTTCTGATGTTAAAAAAAATGAACCTCAGAGGGGCAAATAGAACATTGTCTCTGGTCCTGGTAGACCTCCTCTTCCCTTAGTTTGGAAAAAACCGGTTTGCTTGCAATGAGTTTTCTAGCAATAAGCAACGTGATTTTGTGCAAGTTCTCTTTCCTCGAAAAAAATGTTGGAGTAAAAGAGCCTAATGTCTTTACATCCTCGTCTTGCAGCTCAGATTCTCTTGAGATCACCTACTCTGAAGTTCCTAAGCATAATTTTGCAGAATTCTGTGATGCTGCATACTCTGATGGGAAATGTGCTGTTGGCAAGGAAATTTATGGCTTCTCTGAAGATACAAATGAATCAAGTAAAATTAAAAGTGATACAATATCACCCAATGATGGTCATGTAGCAGGCAAGGAACTTATGGAAAACCAATATTCAGAGAAGCAGTACCAAGTTAAAGATAATTCCCAAGGTTCAGTACAGGATAACATGTTGTATGGTCTCAATAATGGGAAAAACCCCAGTGATAAACATGACAGGAGAAAATGCACCTATGACAGATTTATGGATGCAAACATAACATTGAAGGATCCTGGATCTTCCAGCATTTCAAAGCAAGCCAGGGCAACAAAGGTTGATCCTATGCTAGATGATGTGGCTGAATGTGAAATCCTATGGGTTGCCCTTGTGTAGTAGTGTACAGGGGTTAATCCTTGTGTATGAGGGGTCACCCCACGCATGCTGGTTCATACCCGGTCCTTGGGCAGTTGTATGAGCATAAGTATGTTTCTGAACTTCTGAAATCAATGTCAAGAAAACTAAAAGGAGAGGCTTCCACCTGCAGGTTCTGAAATCTTTGTTAATTGAACCTTGATGCACCAACAAATTTTGATTCGGTTTCCTGATACTACAATGCGAATGGCATTCTGAAGGTCCCGCAGTTACTGTGCTCAATAAAACAATATTTATCCTAATATGTTGACGTCTGCAAAGGGATTATGAATTATTGGACGATTCCTACATATGTAGGCTATTCATATTTTGAAAGAACTGATTCTACTGATGGCATATTGGTCTCGAAGGAGGGTTCTCGAGTAGTGAAACCTTTATGTGCCTCAGTGGTAAAGGCAGTTGTCAATGTAAATACTGAAGGAAAAAATAATGCAAGTAATATAACTCTAAACACTCAGGAGAACAGAGCACTGTCAAATGTTGAGAGCAATTTCACGGAGGCTGCAGCAAACAACTCCTTGGACTTAGTAAGCCAAGCCAATTGACCGGATGCTCAAAGGTTTCCCAGAGAAAGCATTGAGATGTCTGCTAACAAATTGACAAAAAACGCAAATGAGATCTTGGCTGTTGTGAAGAACAATCAGCTTGCTTCCACATATGCTGATCATGCAGGATGCCATTTTATGCATGAAAAGTTACCTGAGCAAACTGGGAATGAATCTGCCATACCATTTGGGTTGTTTAGTCAGCCAGCTAACTTCACTTATTTCAACCAGCAGAGGTCTACTGAAAGGCCTTCAATGCTAGATTTTAGATGTTCTGCTTCAGAAATTGGAAATGGTGCCTTCAGAGATGATGCATATAGTCAAATTTTAAAAGCCACAGCTCATGTCAGCATGTCTTGTGAAAGTGCAAAAAAAAAGGAAACAATCATACTCAGGAGTGCAATGGCCGACCACCTTCAAGCAACAACCCATCAAACAAAAACAAGAAAACCCACATGCACTGAATGAAAGGAAATGTTTTTGCCAAAAAAAAGAAGGGGTAATCAAACACAAAAAAATGAATGATGAATGACTTAAACAAACCAAATGATAACGAAACCCAGAAGATCAAAGAGGAAGGCCTGCTGCTATGCAAGTCGGAAACCCCCCAAACTTGCTTACTTCTGGAATTCATAAAATCAAAAAAAATGATAAAGAATGAAATAATAAAATAATAATGCAATAATGATAAAAAATGATGTAAAACACTTTGATTACAGAGAATCCATAAAAATCCCCCCCTTTAAGGGATTTTAATGGCATTTTATCGGGAGCTCTTCCCTATGGGCCCCGCATAAGGGGAACATTGAGACATGCCCTTGCAAAGGCACGCTTGGCCCTCGGGGATCACCCCATTATGGCCGTAGCCCCGCTTTGCACTCCGGCCGATATTCCACTGATTTCAAACCGTTTGATCAGGATTTAGCCAAATATCTCCTTTTCTTCAAATACTGAATTTGCCGTACCCCGGCATACACACTTGTCTCTGTATTATACATATACTTGGGATATCCTTAAACCGGACCCTCGTTCGAACATGAAATGGTCCGCATGTGACCGATATGGTTTTGAACACCGTCTTGCATGCCGATGCGGAGGATTTCAATTATGTCAACCCAACTTGTATGCTTTAATGAAAATTGATCTTTAGGCCATTTGGCCCCAAATCTTGGCGATTAATCAAACATTTTCCCCTCTCGAGGGGATGTAATTAACGCCGTGACCTTTATGACGCGACGGGTCTTTAGTCCCGACCCGATATCCACAATCGTCTAATTAGTCAGACGGAGCGCACCCTGGGCTTCGGACCAGTCTAGTCTCGAAACCAGAACATATTGTCACCTAGGTAACTAGCACACCCTCGCACTTGATAACCTGATAAAAATTGATAAATTGATAAACTGATAAATCGATGCCCCGATATTTTTACCATCCAATTTTAGTGTGTCCGAAGAGTTGGCACGCCCGATGGGACAAATAATCCCAAATCAAAAGAACACATGATATTTTTATCATAGAATTTTTAGTGCGTCCAACACTACATTTCGGGTTTCTTGTTTTAAGTTTTATTTTTAAGATTTCTCTTCTATTTTATTGTGTGTGGTTGCTGAGATTTCAGCATCTTTCCGGCGCTCTGCTTTAGAGACCGGAGTTTGTTTTGGCTGCTGTGCAGCCGTGTGTGGTCGAGGAGCCTTCTCCTCGTACAAGCTATTTGTCAAATCTTGTAGCGGACTAGCTTGGCGTGTATGTGTGTGATTTCCTTTGGCCAAGTGTGAAAGCATCTTCCCATGGAGGTGTTGCTACTTCAAGCGCTCACCGTATGTAACTGGTTGCTTTTTCCTTCACTTTTGGGTTATATTCCCTATTGTCTTTGGCCCCTCTCGTCTCTATAAGTTTGGGTGCCTCTCTGTCCTCCCTCATCCCTTTTGTACCTTTACTTTTGCTTAATGAAAATTTCTTGCTGGGCGGCCGGGGTCGAGTGTCTCCCTCGTCCCGCTTTGCAAGTATCGCCTTAGTTAAAAAAAATGTGTGAAAGCCTCACCAGGCTGGTGAGGGGTGGATGTAGGTCTACTAGATAGCAACCGAACCACCTAAAAATCCGTGAGCAGTAGTTTATTGGTGTGTATTCCATCTCCTCTACCTCCTTCATAGGTGCAATCATTTAGTTCATGCGTCACACAATATTTCACTCTCGAACAACACGTTTTCTATTCTGCAACCGAGCTTAAGTTGTTCATCATGTTCTGCAATTTGCTTTGATTTTTTAAGTGGTCAAGTATTATTGGTGGGGGTATTTTCACCCCCCACTAGATCCACTCATACCACTCATCAGACTAATTTACTGTCAATGCCTTATCTGTCTAATAGATAGACCATGGCCTAAGAGAGGTCGACCCCAAGAGTCGACTCCTTTCCTGAACATGTAGAAATTAATTAATTTTGCATTCATTTGAGTATGGTTAGATCTCACCTTAATCCCATATAATGTAAAGCCCTTCAAAACTACTTCTAACCTGCAAAAACACCATGAACTCAGTTTGCCACTCACAAAAATATAAGCAATTGGGTATGTTTTTTTGTGGTTTGGGGGGGGGGATTTCTTTGTGTCCTCTTCTTGGTGATTTCTTCTATTTATATTATTTAGCTTTGATGTTCTTCATTTGAATGTTTTTTAAATTAGATGTTATTTAATTCAATGTATACATAATGATAAGTGAGATGCTATTTAATTTTATGTTATTTAATTACGTGGGATATTCTCTGTGAGCTGAGGTGCGTAGGTGTGACCTAACATTACACGCACCTCAGGAGAGCATCTTAAACCCGTGTCAATGAACCTTCCCATTAAAGACTTTGGGATTGATGTGTGTGTTCTCATTTTTTTATGAGAATGTATATATCTACCTTAAAGTCTTAAATTGTCACGTTTGGACAATCTGTGAATGTTTGATTGCACTTAGGCAGTCATGTACTATATGTGTTTGTATGGTTTGTTGAGAATTACGATTGCGTCTTCTCACTCTTCTCTGGTATACCTTTATTGATTTTGAGTATTTTCTTAACCACTTACTAATAAGTGTTTAAGAAAATTTCTTAATCAATAAATATTTTTGATATATCGGAGAAGTGTAGGGAGATGCTGTCGAAATTTTCAACAAATCGTACAACACATATAGTAAGTGATTGTGCGATTAAACCTTCATGGATATGTTAAAAAGAGATAATCTAAATAATACACCCTTCCTCTACAAATGGTCTAAGGCGAACGATGTGAGGAAAGGGTCGGACTTATTTTCAGGAGTAATGATTTCAAAGTTATTTGCGTATTAACATTTAGTGGGTGTAGGCAGAATGTTGACAGATCATTCATGGATGTATCGTATAATAGTTGACCGGGTGATGTCTGTTGAGTTTAAGCATAGAGTTGAGAGTTTCATTCATTTTACATTGGGGAATCCAAATGCAACAATAGACCACGACGGTCACATTCGATGCCCTTGTTCAGGTTGTAGAAACTTGAGATGGCGCTCACCATGTGATGTGCAGCATCATTTGTACAAGAAAGGGTTCGTGGATTGTTATATTTATTGGACGTATCATGGTGAGGATGTCTTGTCATATGAGCCCGATAATGTTGCAGGCACAAGTGGGTACATTGATATGGTTGTAGATGCTGTTGATCCTAGTTTTAATGTTCATGAGGAACATGTACATGGAAGAAGTGCCGAATAAGACTGAAAGATTTTATCAACTACTTAGGGATGCTGATGCGCTGCTGTGGGATGGTTGTGAAAAGCACACTTGGCTGTCTGTGGTCTCACAGTTGTTGAACTTGAAATCTGAATTTCATATCAGTGAGACTTGTTTTGACCCTCTCCTCCTCTTGATCAAGAGTATGTTATCTTGAGATGGGAAGTTATCTGAAACTTTTTACCGTGTAAAAAAGATGATCAATGAGCTAGGGCTTGGATATGTGAAAATAAATGGATGTCCGAATCACTATATATTATATTACAAAGGGGATGCAGGTAAGGTATCATGTTCTATTTCTCATCATAACAGATTCAAACCTAGGAGAGGGGATAATTCAAAGTAAAAACATGTACCTTACAAGGCATTGCGATACTTCCCTCTTACACATAGATTGCAACGACTGCATATGTCCTCAAAGATGGCTGGACATATGACATGGCACATCGAAAGAGTACACTATGTCAATGATATAATCAGTCATCATGTCGATGGCGATGCTTGGACTCACTTCAGTCGTACTCATTTTACCTTTTCAAGGGAGCCACGTAATATTAGGTTGGGTTTATACATAGATGGTTTTAATCCATTCAGTGGTTCAGTGGCATCTTACTCTTGTTGGCCAGTGTTCATGACACCGTACAATCTTCCGCCGGACATATGCATGAAGGGAGAAAATCTTTTTTTATCCTTAGTAACTCCTGGTCCAAAAAGTCCGGAAAAAAAATTAGACATATATCTGAGACCGTTGATTGATGAACCAAAATTTTTATGGACTGATGGAGTTATTACTTATGATGCATCTAGGAAGTAAAATTTTATTGTGAAGGCTGCACTGATGTGGACAATAAGTGACTTCCCTGCATATGGAATGCTATCGGGTTGGAGCACATATGGGAGGTTAACATGTCCTTACTGTATGGAAGATACTAAATCATTTGTATTGAAACATGGCGGGAAAGCATGCTAGTTTGATTGCCATTGACGGCTTCTACCAAGTGACCATCTTTTTTGGAGGCAAAAGGACTCATTTCAGAAAAACAATGTTGAAATGGATGAAGCAGACTTACAACAGGTGTCTGGTCAACATATGGCAGTACGGGTGCAAAATTTACCAGATGTAGTACAATTATCCTGTAGCGCACGACAACTCTCTAGATTTGGAAATGATCACAACTGGAACAAGAAAAGCATTTTCTAGGAATTGCCTTATTGGTCAACTCTTCTTGTATGATACAATCTGGATGTCATGCATATCGAGAAGAATATTTTTGATAATGGGTTCAACACGATCATGAATATAAAAGGTAAAATAAAGGACAACACCAAAGTGCGTATGGACTTAAAGATACTTTATAAACGTCCAAAACTAGAACTACAGAACATACATGGAAAAATTATGCAGCCTAAAGCAACTTACGTGCTTAGTGATACACAGATCAAGTGTGCTAGTGGTTGAAATAGTTGAGATTCTCATATGGATATGTGTCCAACGTACATAGCCTGTTGTGTGAATGTTAATGAGGGAAAAATATATGGACTGAAAAGTCACGACTATCATGTGTTCATGGAGAGGTTGGTGCCCATTGCATTCCGTGACTTATTGCCAAAGTCATGACTGCATTCCGTCTCTTTCGCGACCCATAAACAAAAATTGGTAAGTAATGTTTCAATTTATCTTCTTATATTTTATTATTATATATGACATTTTTTTACTATGAATTATAAAATAGGGATGGACGGGTAGGAAAAGAAAGGGATGGATCAGTTTACTTCTTATATTTTATTATTATATATGACATTTTTTATCTTCTTATGTTTCAATTCATATATATTCATTGATCCTCGAGGTCATTGACAGAACACACAAAAAGAAAGGGATGGATCAGTTTATTAGTGAGAGAGCCCGCTCAGTAGTGATAACTTTATATACATATGAAAGTTTTTATTTTCATTTAAATATGATTGATTCATATGAAATTTATAAGTTTTTTTATTCAATTTGTAGGAAACATATAGCAGACATGTGACGGAGAAGTACGGGTAGGGAGACGCGTAGCAGCCGAAGTTAGATTCGGCGGCATGGGTGGCAGCAACTGGCGTACTGAAGAAAGGCCGGCTATATGGTTTTGGGTAGAGCCTAGAGACTAGCATGGTGATATCATCGTGTGCGAGTTCAGGGGCTGCCCTGACCAGTAGCAGTGTCTTTAGTATGCCCCCATCCAGCCCCAGTACTTCTCCCAGTGACGTCATAGGCATCGTACGAGCAGAGATCTCTGATTTCTAGCGCGAGTTGAGGACAGAGATGTCTAGCCAGGAGGTGCGCATGTTGCAGGCACTCATTGGCCTACTCTCCCAGGTGGGGATTCTCCCTCATAGAGCACCCTCGACTACGGCATAGCCCCCTCAGGTGAGTGTTTGTTATATTTTTATTTTGGTAGAATTTTGACTTACAAAATAAATGAATATATATGAATTTTGATTCAAAGTAACAAGACCCTCTTTGATGTAAGAATAAATCAGTCTAAAATAGTTTATATGAGATAGAATGAGTTTATATGAGAGCTGACGGAATCTAAATCGAATACCCGATTTGGCCTCGGCGCTCAAACTACTCAATTCAAAACTAAGTTAGTTTTAAAAGCTAACTTTGTTTAAAACAATTCAAATAAGTAGGGGTTGGGGGGTCCAAAATCTAAAATATTGGTCTGATCGGGGTGCCGATCTTTTCAACACGACTTGTAAGGTAAACGTGACTTGGGAGAGCTGACGGAATCTAAATCAGATACCCGGTTTGGGCTCGGCGCTCAAATTACTCAATTCAGAACTAAGTTAGTTTTAAAAGCTAACTTTGTTTAAAATAATTCAGATAAGTAGGGGTTGGAGGGTCCAAAATCTAAAATACTGGTCTGATTGGCATGCCGATCATTCCAACACGACATGGTAGGTAAAAGTGACTTGGGAGAGGTGACGGAATCCAAATTGGATACCCGGTTTGAGCTCGGCGCTCAAATTACTCAATTCAAAACTAAGTTTTCAAAGCTGACTTTGTTAAAACAATTCAGATAAGTAGGGGTTGGGGTGGTCCAAAATCTAAAATACAGATCTGATAGACGTGCCGATTGTTCCAACACGACCTGGAAGGTAAAAGTGACTTGTGAGAACTAACGGAATCCAAATCGGATACCCGGTTTGGGCCCGACGCTCAAATTACTCAATTCGAAACTAAGTTTTAAAAGCTAACTTTGTTTAAAACAATTCAGATAAGTAGGGGTTAGGGGTCCAAAATCTAAAATACCGATCTAATCGGCATGTCGATCATTCCAGCACGACCTGGGAGGTAAAAGTGACTTGTGAGAAATGACGGAATGCAAATCGGATACCCGGTTTGGGCCTGACGCTCAAAAGTGCATTCTCTAAATGCACTTCATTTAAAATTAAAGAAGTTGGATTTGTGGATCCAAAATCGAAAATACCGATGTGATTGACATGTTGACCGTTCCAACACGATCTGGGAGGTAAAAGGGACTTGGGAGAGCTGACAGAATCCAAATCAGATACCTAGTTTGGGCTCGACACTCAAATTACTCAATTCAGAACTAAGTTAGTTTTCAAAGCTAACTTTATTTAAAACAATTCAGATAAGTAGGGGTTGGGGGGTCCAAAATCTAAAATACTTGTGAGAAATGACGGAATCCAAATCGGATACCCAGTTTGGGCCCGGCGCTCAAAAGTGTATTATCTAAATGCACTTAGTTTAAAATTAAAAAAGTTGGGTTCGGGAGTCCAAAATCTAAAATACCGCTCTGATCGACATGCTGATTGTTCCAACACGATCTGGGAGGTAAAAGTGACTTGGGAAAGCTGACGGAATTCAAATCGGATACTCAGTTTCAGTCCGATGCTCAAATTACTCAATTGAGAGCTAAGTTAGTTTTCAAAGCTAACTTTGTTTAAAATAATTCAGATAAGTAGGGATTTTCGTACAAAAGATTTCCTCCCAAAAGTAGTGGAGGGAATATTTCCTCCCAAAAGTTCTTTCTGGAAGCTGGCATTTTCGTACAAAAGATTCCTATAATCATTGGTCCTTGGTTCATGTGCCATGAGTGGGTCCCGTAACTTGTACGATCTTCTCGCTAATGAGCGTGTGTCGACACACTAATTGCTATGCGTCGACAGCACCGTTGATCACTTACAAGGCTGCTCTTGTGTCTTCATGTGTGTCAACTCACCTAGTGAGGTGTGTTGATGCACTTCATAGCCTGCGTGGGCGGCTGCGAGCAAGACTGTGAGTCAAGATGTGTATGTGTCGACAAACCCAAATATGTGTGTCGACACACTCTTGCAATAATCTTTGAAAGTTGCTTATTGGAATCACTCCTGTGTCAACACCCTGAGAAGATGGCGTCGATGCACCCTGAAGAAGGTTGCTCGTATAACGAGTATTGGATTTTGAGGGTGTGTCGACGCACTGGCAAACCTGTGTCGACACACCTAGCTGTCCAAGGAGCTTTCAGCCCGAATGGCCGATGGCTTTGCACTGATAGGTCGACACACTCTTGTGGGTGTGTCGACACATAAATACCTGTAACTAGGGCTGAACTCCTTTTAAAAGGATTTTTCTTGGTCCCTGTGGAGCCCATTAAAATTTATAAAATTAGATATTTTGGGACACCACTTTGACTTCAATATTAGATTCATTAGGTACTTATTTTCATTATGATTTGAAATTTTTATTCTAATGATTCATAGTTAGACATCATCATAACTAGGGACACAATAAAAGTGACTTGTGAGAACTGACAGAATCCAAATCGGATACCCGGTTTGGGCCCGACGCTCAAAAGTGCATTATCTAAATGCACTTAGTTTAAAATTAAAGAAGTTAGGTTTGGATGTCTAAAATCTAAAATACCGGTCTGATCGGCGTGTCAATTATTCTAACGTGGTCTGGGAGGTAAAAGTGACTTGTGAGAACTGACAGAATCCAATTCGGATACCTGGTTTGGGCCCGGCGCTCAAAAGTGTATTTTATAAATACACTTAGTTTAAAATTGTTGCCCAATTAGGAATGCAATTAAGAGGGGGGTGAATTGATTGCAGCCCTTTATGGCAGATTTAAACTAAAAAGAAACAACCACTCACAAATTCCCAGTGCAGACGATAAACACTCGGATAAAAATAACGATTCGGACAAATAATGAAACTCACAGCTCACCGATTCACACTCGTAACACGAACGGATAAAGTAAAATCGCAATCACATAGAAAGCAACCCACAACACAAGCAGTTTTTAGGTGGTTCGGATGTACCGGAGTGCCGTCCTACGTCCACCCCTCTCAACCCGAGAGGATTCCACTATAAACGCTGCACAACGGTAGCAAACCACCACACACACGGGCGCGTCGGCCCACACACGTGGGTTCTCGCACAACGATGAGAAATCGCACACACAGGGAGCAAGCTCCAAAATCGTTTAAGAAGAAAAGGATATGAAAATACAATAGCCAATTCAAGATTAACAATCTAAGCTCAAAAGATGATAAACAACATTGATCTTCCCCTTAAATCTTCAAAGAAACTCGGAGAAACTAATGAAGGGTGCTTTGGAATGATAGAACCAAGAGGGATGAAGCCGCCCCTTTGATAAAACTCGCCCAAGCAAACCATGGTGGAGAGCAGCTGCAGCATGCCTCCAACCTTGAGCTCGAAGACGTGGAACGCGATCCTGGGATGGGGTTCTCCTTCTTCAGCGGACGCCACACCTTCTTCTCCTCCTTCCTGCAAAGATGAAACAAGCTTAGCCCTCAAAAATTGTATCTCCTGATCGGACAAATGCGACCATATATACTCAAGAGATAACAAATCATTAAGACATAAAAGCCCTTGCCAAACCCTCTTCATACCACTTATAATAGATGGTGGATGCCCTAAGGCCAATATGGTAAACAAACAAGGCAAACGGATCTTAACCAAATGGGTTCGCAACCGGATCTGGAATTCACGATCGGGACGCTCGGAACAAGTGTCGACTCACAGAGTCGACTCTTGCTTCACGAGTGTTCTGCCAAAAAAAAATCAACACACAGGAAACAAGTGTCGACTCATTGAGTCGACACTTTTTCCCAAGCGTTCTGACCCGTGAAGTAAACAGCATACATGGTGAAAAGTGTCGACTCTTGAGGTCGACATTTTTTCACGATGCTTCTGGCAGCACGAAGAATGGCAAAACTCACCTGTAATTGTCGACTCTTGAGGTCGACACTTTTTCCCGTGGCTTCTGACTTCACAGAACTAACAAAACCCTGGTGAAAGTGTCGACTGAGTCGACACTTTCTGCCAGCGTTAACAAAATCAACGCACAGTAGAGAAGTGTAAACAAAGTGTCGACTTCTAGAGTCGACACTTTTCCTGACATGCTTGAAAACATCGTAAAATCAATTGAACCACCACATGTTTTCAAACAAATATGAAGATCAATCAAATATCTTTTTTTTTTAGAAGCCCTGCCCAGGGATAGATGGGAGAGTGCACCCCTTGCCACCGGAAGAGAAGAGCCACTCTACCATCTAGTCTCTATGAGGTAAATTTTATTACCATAGAAAAAAAAATACATTTACATCAGTCTGATGCTAGGCAAGCCTAGCTTATCAAGACGGGCTGCAGCCTTTATAGATGAGGGAAGCTCGTGAAAGGAGAAAAAAGAATTACATTTCAAAGAGCAAGCTAACGAAGCTAAAGAATCCGCCACAGTGTTCCCTTCTCTGTAAATGTGAGTGATGGTATCCAGCTGCGAAATGATACTCCAGATTTCTCTGACATAAATAAAAATGGACCATGGACAGTGGACTTGTTTTTTGATGATCGACACAAGTATTTGGGAGTCACATTCAATGAGAGCTGGCTTGTTATCCAATGTGCGAAGGTACTTGACACCATCAAGAAGAGCTCGGGCTTCTGTAATAATGCTATTAGTCTTTCCATAGTAATGAGAAAAGGCAAGAAGAGTATTCCCTTTCTAATCTCTGATTACACCACCTCCACCTGAATCACAATTTTTCTTGGCTGCCCCATTAGTGTTTAATTTTAGGAATGGCCAAGGTGGGCAAATCCATTTAATGATCTTAGGAGGCTGTCGGCCAGGAGTGACAATGTCAATCCCAAAATCTTGCATAATTTTTCTTTTGCTGTGATTAAATTCCTTCAGGTCGGCTGCTGTACAGGTTTGCTTCACCATGTAAGAAATTTGTGTATAAGACTTTGCTTGGAGATATTTTTACCTTCATATTTGGCAAGATTTCTAGACGTCCAAAGTTCTCACATGTCGTAGCCAATAACAGACAGGGTAAAGAGACCAAATAAAGATTTCTGCTGGCTTCTGGTTATGGAATTCAGAATAAGAGCAGTAGCTGATCTACCTTCAAGTTGCAATCCAATATATCTGAAATAATACCAAACCTGAGTAGCAACATCACCTTTAACAAATAAATGGTTTATGTCTTCAACCTTTGACTGTTTGCAGCAATGACATTTAGAGCAAAGAGGAACACCTATTCGTTGGACAGAGGAATCAACAGGGAGGCGATTTTGAATGATTCTCCACAAATGTACATACATTTTGGTGGGCAACCAATTAGACCAAATCCTGGCCCAAGGGATGGAAGTCTGGAGGGTGGTATTGCTGCAGGTTTCTTTATATGTGGATGCAACATTACACTTCCCTGAAGATGAGACACTCCAAATCTCCAAATCCTGCTCCTGATTCAATTTAACATTTTTGATTGCTTTGCTGATATCAGATGGGAGAACCCTTTCAATCAAATATCCACTTGAAAAGGAGATTGCCAAGTGTAAAACATGATTTGAACCAATAACATTCCTTCCAAATTGTAATTCAATTAAACATATGCTCTTACCATGACTTTCAAGATTTGAGAGGAAATTCCTCAATGAACCTGCACTTATACAAGTTGTCATTCATTTCTAACTTCAGGTCTAGCAAATGAAATCCTCAAACACTCAATACAGTCAGCAGTGTTTATGCATATGAACAAATGATCAATGCAATGAGTGGTTGGGTCAGTGCAATATTGATGAGGTCGGTACAGTGATGTGTAAAACCCATGGTTAGGGTCGGTGCAACTTGAACTTAAGTCAGTGCAATCAATCAGCAAAGTCTGTGCAGTAACGGACAAGGTCCGTGCAAGGAAGCACAAAGTCCGTGCAAAGCAGAATGAGGTCTGTGCAACGCACAACAAGGTCAGTGCAATGATTTAGCATTCAACACAGTTCAATTTACATTCAACACAACATTTACAATATCCTTTTTAACATGTCTCAAATTCATCAAACCTTCATTTTAACCAAGAATAATCAGAACTTAACTTAAACATTAATTGTGCCATTCAAAGCCCACATTCATCAAATATATATCAATGCAAATCATATAATCTGAACTCATGACTTTTTCACACATGATCTTCGTCAAAACAGTCCGGGGCACAACAATCTCCCCCTTTTTGACGAAGATAAAACTCATTGAAAAATCACAAAGATTTGCATGAAAGAACAATTCCTCCTTGCCAAAACAAGCATTTCAAAACAAGCATTTTTGAACATTCAACTTTTTCTCCCCCTTTTTGTCAAAGTCAAATAGGGGATTATGAGAGACATGGAAGCAAAGCCTTATATGGACAATTAACTCAATGAGATGCACATGTAAAGCAAGGAATGAGCATTCAAGCACATATGCATTCATTATTCTATATAATAGCAAGCATGTTCTATATGAACAAGTTAAGAAATATACTATAGATCGAGAACATGAGTTTCATGAGCAATATTAAAAGGGTAGTGCTTACAAGAAGTGGTACTACAAGACTCATGAAATATGACTGATTCAAGATGTGCATTCACACAATCGCACTCTAGATGTATATGTAAAGGATGAGCAATGAAATCTAGACATTATGGATTTTCAGATTTTCTAAAGAACACAAGTAGGAACTTTTCCTCCCTACACTTTCATACACTGTGCTCGACTTTTGATAGCTTCGCACAACCCCAAAATAATTTTCATTTTTAAATAACAAGATGACTAACATTTTGACACGAGTCATGCCCTTTATTTTAGGGGCATTTCCCGTTTACTCAGTATCATCACTTATGAGAATGTGGATGAGATACTTTTCAATGCAAGTTTCCTCCTTTGTTTCAGGGGGGATTCCCGATTACTCGATGTCTGATCACACTTATTGATTTTTGACGAGGCTGACAACTTTTTCCTCACAAGACACGTGTTTTCTATGTAGGGGATCAAGAGCCCTAAGATGTGTTGAGTGGAATAGGTGAAATCCTTATTAGTTAGAGTCAATGAACTCAAAAGTGCAAGTGGTGTGAGAGATTGCATAGAATGTAAGAGATGAATTAGCCTATCATTGTGATGCCTCCCCCTAAGTGTATGCACTGTTATAACAAAAACCTCCCCCTTAATATGTGCCATGTAACAACATGTCTACGATAAAGCAATTTTATTTAGCAAGGGAGTAAGGCCATAGGAGATATCAAAACTGAAAGGTGTGTAATCTATATACACTCAAGCAAGGTGTCAAAATGGTATTTTCAAACAAGTTGATTATCGATACGTGGCGGAGAACGTAGGTCCAAAAATCACACTCACGCATAATGAAAGCTTCCAGGTGGACGTAATCCACCTTTCCACTAACGTCATTTCATATACCGGTGAATCATGGCATTCATGCACACGAGTATGAAGTATATGTATTTATGTACATGCGGATGTGAAAAGATAAAAGCATGCATGGAAAGCAATTGTTATTCACTGTCATATGCACAAAAGGCAAAGTTTGAAATCTAAACGCCATGGAAAACTTCTTATGTGTAAAAGATAAAGCAGTATGAACAATTTCATTATGAGGAAGTGCAAAGTGTGTATGTACAAAGCAACTCAAAAGTTTTAACTATCTAACCTGCACACTCCTAATTCTCTCCTAAGAAAACAAAACTGATCAGAGTTTAAATATTTTCTAAAAATATCTGCAAGTTGGTTTTTTGTGTCAACAAAAACTAGCTCAAAATCACCTTTATTAATATGATCTCTTATGAAATGATGTCTAACCTCAATGTGTTTGGTACGAGAATGTTGGACAAGATTTTTGGACAGATTTATTACAGACGTGTTATCACACATGATGGGAGTGTTTTTCAAACAAAAACCAAAATCAAGCAATTGATGTTTGGATCCATAGAACTTGAGCCGCACAACTGCCTGCAGTCACGTACTCGGCCTCGGCAGTTGATAAAGCCAAACAATGTTGTTTCTTTGAGGCCCATGAAACCATGCAGCCCCCTAGAAACTGACAGTGACCGCTTGTGCTCTTGTGATCCATTTTACATCCAGCATAATCAGAATCAGTGAAAGCATGTAAATCAAAAGAGTTATTTTTTGGATACCACAAATCAAGGTCAAGTGTTCCATTTAAATACCTGAAGATTCTTTACACGGCTGACAAATGAGAATCCCTGGGACAAGATTGATATCTTGCACAGAGACAGACACTAAAATGTATGTCAGGCCTACTAGCAGTCAGATATAACAATGAACCTATCATACCCCTAAAAAGTTTTTGATCAATTTCGTTACCTTTCTCTTCTTCCAATTTCAGTGAGGTGGACATGGGTGTAGCAAATGGTTTGGCAGTTTCCAGTTGAAATTTCTTCACGATCTCATGTGTGTACTTCTTCTGGTTGATGAAGATGTCATCTTCCAATTATTTTATTTGAAGTCCTAAGAAGAAGTTCAGCTCACCCATCAAGCTCATCTCAAACTCTCCCTGCATGAGTTGAGCAAATTCATCATTCATTTTCAAATCTGAGGCTCCAAATATTATGTCGTCTACATAAACTTGAACAATTAAAGCATGTTCATCACAAGTCTTTGTAAACAACGTCTGATCTATGTTACCTCGTTTGAAGCCATTATCAATAAGAAATGAACTTAAATGATCATACCATGCCCGGGGAGCCTGTTTTAATCCATACAGTGCCTTGTCCAATTTGTAGACGTGGTCCGGAAATCTTTCATCTTCAAAACCCAGCGGTTGTTCCACGTATACTTCTTCCTTGATCACTCCATTGAGGAAGGCACTTTTCACGTCCATTTGAAATAGCTTGATGTTCCTGTGACAAGCATAAGCAAGTAAAATTCGTACAGCTTCTAATCTAGCCACAGGAGCGAAAGATTCATCAAAATCAATGCCGAATTTTTGGGAGTAGCCCTTGGCTACCAACCTTGCCTTATTCCTTACAACCACCCCATCTTCACTAAGTTTGTTTCGAAAAACCCACTTAGTTCCAATTATAGGATGGTTATCAGGCTGGGGCACGAGGAACCACACCCGATTCCTTTAGAATTGGTGTAGTTCTTCTTGCATGGCGAGAACCCAAGAATTATCATTTAAAGTATCATTTAAAGATTTGGGTTCAATGCTGGAAAATAAAGCTAAGTTATCATGAATTTCAACTTCCCTCATTGAAGCCCGCGTTCTCACTCCATCATCCACACCACCGATCACATTCTCCAACGGATGGTCCTTGTGTGTGGTCCATTGGTGTGGAAGAGGCGGATGTACCTGTTCCTCTTGTTGTTCTTCCTCCTTTTCTTTCTGTTTTTCTTGATCTTGATCTCCTGCCTCACCTTGTTTGCTCGATTCTCCTTTCTCAATTTCACTCTCACCTGTAATCAGAAAATGATCATTATCATTTGATTTTCTCATAGTGTACTCATCAACAACAACATGCGGACTTTCCTAGACAACAAGTGTTCTAGTGTTATAAACATGGTAAGCTCTAGATGAAAGAGAATACTCGAGGAAAATCCCGTTATCACTCTTCGCATCAAATTTTTCAAGATTATCTTTACCATTGTTTAAAATGTAACAAATAGACCCAAATGGCTTAAAATGTGATATGTTGGGTTTCTTACCTTTGTACAGCTCGTAAGGAGTTTTCTTAAGGATCGGTCTTACCATTGCTCGATTTGTAATGTAGCAGGCGGTGTTCACTGCCTCTGCCCATAGATACCGTGGAAGACCGTTTTCAGCTAGCATGGTTCGCGCCATCTCCACGAGCGTCATGTTCTTCCTTTCGACCACTCCGTTCTGTTGCGGGGTCCTAGGTGATGAGAATTGATGTTCGTACCCCTACTTCCTGCAAAATTCATCAAACTCATGATTTTCAAATTCTCTTCCGTGGTCACTTTGAATTTTTTGAATTGAATAACCTTTTTCATTTTGAACTCTAGCACAAAAATCAATGAATTCATTGCATGCATCACTCTTATTAGCTAGATACAAAACCCATGCATATCACGAGAAATCGTCGACAATCACAAATCCATAAAGCTTCCCTCCAAGACTGCAGTCCTGGTGGGACCAAACAAATCCAGATGCAATAATTGAAGGGGTTTTTCAGTTGAAACAATATTTTTGCATTTAAATGACGTTGTGGTTTGTTTTCCTTTATTGCATGCTTCACAAACTTTCGAAGTTTCAAAATTTAAACTAGGTAGACCTCTAACTAAGCCATGTTGATTCAGCTTCCTAATGACATTAAAACTGGCATGTCCAAGGCGGCGATGCCACAACCAAACATCTTCATTCTTGTTTGCAACTAGACATAAATTTTTAGATGTAATTTCATTAAAATCAACCTGATAAGTGTTGTTACTCCTCACTCCTATGAATTTGATTTCATGAGAATTGGCATCAACAATTGTGCAGTGAGAAGACTCAAATACGACCTTGTGACCCTTGTCACAGAGTTGACTTATACTCAACAAGTTATGGTGAAGACCTCTAACAAGTAGAACATCTTTAATGCAATGGTTGAGATCCTTACCAATTCTCCCAATTCCTATTATCTTACCTCTGTCATGTCCGCCAAAAATTACCCTACCGCCATTTTTCTCTGCAAGGTCTGCAAAAAGTTGTTTATTTTCTATCATGTGCCTGGAGCATCCGCTATCCAGGTACCATTTATTCTCTGTCGCCTTCATGCAGACCTACATCAATAAGCAAACATGCTCATTTTGATTTGGGTACCCAAGTAAGCTTGGGTCCCTTGATGTTAGCATTTCCAAAATTGTACTTACTGAAAAACATGTCATCATCATATTTCATTAACTGGCATATATACATGTCATGCCCTACTCTCCCACAATAAAAACAAGTGGGTTTCTTCCTACCAAAATTTCTCTTGTTATTTACATGTGTAGAAGTATAGGGGAAACGAGAATTAACAATTGATGGATTGCTGTGTGTGTGTGAACACTCTCCATGATATGGTGAACTCTTAACAGCATAATGAAAATCATTCTTGTTGCCATGCATGAAATTTAGATTTTTTCACAATTTGTTTCTCCTTTCTTTTCAACACCTTTTCATTGGCATTTTCACCTTTTCAATTTCAATGATAAGACTTCCATTTTTGCTGTTTAATTCTTCCAGCTCCTTTTTCAAGAAATCATGCTTTTCTTGGATTTCATCCTTGATTTTAAAAGTATTTTTCTTTTCTACTTCTAAGCATACAATTTCATCTTCAAACAAGGCCAACTTTGATTCCAAAGTGTCATTGGCATTTTTGAAATTTTTAACTTGCAATTCAAGCAAACTGCATTTCTCACATGAATTAGATGAATGTATTATTTCATGGATCTTCTTCTTCAAGGTTCTATTCTCATTTTTCATTCTTTTGTACTTTTCATCTAATTCCTCATATGCAAGTTTCCATTGTTCATTTGTGATAAACTCTGAGTCAGAGATTACCTGTTCCTGATCGCTCCTGGCCATGAGACACATGTTCTTTACCAACTCTTCAATATCTTCTTCTTCATCGGACGTAGGCTCATCCTCGTCCTCATCGCTCCACGTAGCCTTCATTGCTTTCGACTTCTTGCCCTTTACCATCTTGCCTTTCTTTTTCTGCAATTCGGGGCATTCACCTCTCATGTGCCCCATCTTCTTACACTCATAGCACATAACTTCAGCCGCTTTGAGTGGTTCATTCCTTTGCTTCGGCTGCTTCTTTCCTTTCTTGAATTTTCCGCCAAATCTTCTCCTTTGGCGCAGAAATTATCTAACTCTTCTTGTTAACATGGCAACTTCTTCATCGTCTGTGGTTCCCATTGAATCCTCTTGGCTTGAGATGGACTCCGGGTATGCTTTCAAAGCGATTGACTTTTTCTTCTTTGTGTACTCTTCCGTCCTCTTTATATTAATCTCATAGGCCATCAAGGACCCTATGAGCGCATCCACGGTGAGGGTAGACAAATCCTTCGAATCCTCTATCACGGTTGCCTTGGTGTGCCAGCTTGGTGATAGAGATCTCAGCACTTTCCTTACCAAATCCGTATCTTTGAACTCTCTTCCGAGTGACTTCAACCCGTTTGTGATCTCCATGAGACGTGCGAATATCTCGGAGATATTTTCTTCCTCTTTCATATGAAACAGCTCATAATCTCGGATCAACATGTTCACCTTTGTCTCCATTACCTCTATGGTACCTTCATAAATCAACTTAAGCTTATCCCACATTTCTTTAGCGCTGCTGCACATGGAGACACGAGCATATTCATTAGGGTGAATAGCACACTGAATAATATTTAATGCATTAAAGTTTAAAGTGACTTTCTTGATACTATCATTATCCCACATATCTTCATCCGGGTGTAAAATGTACGGACCATTCCTAATGACAGTCCATATTTCATGACTTTTAGCACGTAGAAAGACAGTCATCCTATTCTTCTAATAGGGGTAGTTACTACCATCAAAGAAGGGTGGCATGTGAATAGAATGCCCTTCGGGCATTAACCCCTTGTTAAGATTGTTAGCCATTCCTAACAGATCTCTCTAAACCGTAAGGTTTCTAGATGAAAACAGAGCCGAGGCTCTGATACCAATTGTTGGCCCGGTTACGAATGCAATTAAGAGGGGGTGAATTGATTGCAGCCGTTTATGGCAGATTTAAACTAAAAACAAACAACCACTCACAAATTCCCAGCGCAGATGATATACACTCGGATAAAAATAACGATTCGGACAAATTATGAAACTCACAGCTCACCGATTCACACTCGTAACACGAACGGATAAAGTAAAATAGCAATCACACACAAAGCAACCCACAGTACAAGCAGTTTTTAGGTGGTTTGGATGCACCGAAGTGCCGTCCTACGTCCACCCCTCTCAACCCGAGAGGATTCCACTATAAACGCTGCACGACAGCAGCAAACCACCACACACAAGGGCGTGTCGTCCCACACACGTGGGTTCTCGCACGATGACGAGAAACCGCACACACATGGAGCAAGCTCCAAAATCATTTAAGAAGAAAAGGATATGAAAATACAATACCCAGTTCAAGATTAACAATCTAAGCTCAAAAGATGATAAACAACATTGATCTTTCCCTTAAATCTTCAAAGAAACTCGGAGAAACTAATGAAGGTGCTTCGGAATGATAGAACCAAGAGGGATGAAGCCGCCCCTTTGATGAAACTCGCCCAAGCAAACCATGGTGGAGAGCAGCTGCAGCAGGCCTCCAACCTTGAGCCCGAAGACGTGGAACGTGATCTTGGGATGGGGTTCTCCTTCTTCAGCGGACGCCACACCTTCTTCTCCTCCTTCCTGCAAAGATGAAACAAGCTTAGCCCTCAAAAATTGTATCTCCCGATCGGACAAATGCGGCCATATATACTCAAGAGATAACAAATCATTAAGGCATAAAAGCCCTTGCTAAACCCTCTTCATACCACTTACAATAGATGGTGGATGCCCTAAGGCCAATATGGTAAACAAACAAGGCAAATGGATCTTAACCAAATGGGTTCGCAACCGGATCTGGAATTCACGATCGGGACGCTCGGAACAAGTGTCGACTCACAGAGTCGACTCTTGCTTCACGAGTGTTCTGCCAAAAAAAAATCAACACACAGGAAACAAGTGTCGACTCATTGAGTCGACACTTTTTCCCAAGCGTTCTGACCCGTGAAGTAAACAGCATACATGGTGAAAAGTGTTGACTCTTGAGGTCGACATTTTTTCACGATGCTTCTGGCAGCACGAAGAATGGCAAAACTCACCTGTAATTGTCGACTCTTGAGGTCGACACTTTTTCCCGTGGCTTCTGACTTCACAGAACTAACAAAACCCTGGTGAAAGTGTCGACTGAGTCGACACTTTCTGCCAGCGTTAACAAAATCAACGCACAGTAGAGAAGTGTAAACAAAGTGTCGACTTCTAGAGTCGACACTTTTCCTGACATGCTTGAAAACATCGTAAAATCAATTGAACCACCACATGTTTTCAAACAAATATGAAGATCAATCAAATATCCACTTGAAAAGGAGATTGCCAAGTGTAAAACATGATTTGAACCAATAACATTGCTTTCACATTATAATTCAATTAAACATATGCTCTTACCATGACTTTCAAGATTTGAGCGGAAATTTCCCAATGAACCTGCACTTATACAAATTGTCATTCATTTATAACTTCAGGTCTAGCAAATGAAATCCTCAAACACTCAATATAGTCAGCAGTGTTTATGCATATGAACAAATGATCAATGCAATGAGTGGTTGGGTCGGTGAAATATTGATGAGGTCGGTGCAGTGATGTGTAAAACCCATGGTTAGGGTCGGTGCAACTTGAACTTAAGTCAGTGCAAACAATCAGCAAAGTCTGTGCAGTAACGGACAAGGTCCGTGCAAGGAAGCACAAAGTCCGTGCGAAGAAGAATGAAGTCTGTGCAACGCACAACAAGGTCAGTGCAATGATTTAGCATTCAACACATTTCAATTTACATTCAACACAACATTTACAATATCCTTTTTAACATGTCTCAAATTCATCAAACCTTCATTTTAACCAAGAATAATCAGAACTTAACTTAAACATTCATTGTGCCATTCAAAGCCCACATTCATCAAATATATATTAATGCAAATCATATAATCTGAACTCATGACTTTTTCACACATGGTCTTCATCAAAACAGTCCGGGTCACAACAAAAATTAAAGAACTCGAATTTGAGGGTTCAAATCTAAAATACCGGCCTGATCGGCATGCCAATCTTTCCAACACGACCTGAGAGGTAAAAGTGACTTGTGAGAGTTGACGGAATCCAAATTGGATACTCGGTTTGAGTTCGGTATTAAAATTATCGATTTGATATTATATCTGATTCGAATTTATACAATCAAATAAGATATTTAATTTATCTTTTCAATTATCGATTTATTTATTAATACATACTTAATGTTATTATTTTTTGAATATAGGATCCTCCAGCGAGTGACAACGGAGGGGACGAGTAGGACGAGGAGGATGAGGACATGGAGGATGCGGAGGATATTTCTTGATTATTTTTATTGTTATAAAATTGATAATTGATGTTGTGTTTTGTTTCTTGTATATCTTGGGTTTTGTTTGTGATGGATAGATTTTTTTTATTTAAACTGGTTTTCATATAAATTTTGTATATTTTTTTAAAAAATAATAAATATTTTTTCTGATGGACATTCCGATGGACGCCTTGTGTCTGTCAGAATTTTTCCGATGGAATCACCAATGGAATACACTTTCCGTCAGAAAATATATGAATGTTATGTTTTTTAAAAATAAATTTTCCAACGGGAATGTCGACGGATTAGTTTCCTCCGTTGGAATATTCCCGACGGAATCACCGACGGAACAACTAGCCGTAAAAAAATATAAGACCGTTATACTTTTTAAAAAATGAATTTTACGACGGAATTTTTGACGTAATAATTCTTCGTCGGAATCATTTCCGACGGCATTTCTGACGGAATATATATTCCGTCACAAAAAAAATTACAGATAGAATTTTCGTCTACTACTTTTCCGACCAAAAATATCGACGGAGTTCCGACGGATAATTATTCTATCGGAAACTTCCAACAAGGAATACCTGACGGACGTATTCTGTCGGGATTCCGTCGGAAATCGGTCGAAAAAACCCTTTCCGACGGAATTCTGATGGAATTCGTCCGTCAAAAATACCACCTTTTCTTGTGGTGCTTTCCGACGGAATTCCGATGAAATTCGTTCGTCGGAAACACCGCTTTTCCTTGTGGTGATACAATCCATTGGTAATGTATAACATACATCCGTAGGTAGCCTATAAACTCTGTAGGTAACTTATAAACTCTGTAGGTAACCTGTAATATACACGTCCACACAGATCACATTTACAAACTATACATATCCACAAATTGTACATCCACATGTACATGTATAAGCACATCAACGTTCTCATTCACGTCAAAAAAGCCACCTCAACCGTTCATTCTATATTAATCATAGATTAAGAAAAAAACCACATTTGCATTCTACGCAAAAGGTTTTCCGTCTATCATAACACATTGTATGAGAAAGTATATCATGCTATACAAAAAACAATATATCCACTCGTACTTTTGTATTAATACAGAACTAAAGAGTGTAATGTTTTGCCATCAACATATAGGCCAAAATGTGAGAAAGTTCGGCATACCACTAAAGAAGTAAGAGAAATCGTGAGTTGTCACGAGAGAGAATGGCTCCTAAGGGTATCAAAGATTAACTACAAAATTGAAAAAATGGTTATCGATAATTTCGCGTTGGATTTAAACAAATTGACTATGCTAAGTTAGAAATGAAAGAATGCTACTTAACGTGCATATTCTGCCAACAAAAGAATATAGTTCCTAATGGCGTCTCTAATTTTCTTTCTATTTTGATCTTTGACAACAAGTAGAGCATTGGATATGTTTGCAGAGATAACATAAACCTTATAATATGTCACTATAATTGATCGACTCATGGCAACTTTGTCTTTATCAACACTCATCATAACTCCAGTTGTCATATGCTCTTCATCCAGATCTAACATTTTGGCACTCTTTCTCTGTAACTATGATGCATTTATTGGGTAATTAATGGGAACCATCTCTAATGCTTAGGATGATTAGTTGCATTGTTAAAGCAAGAAGTTCAGACATGTAATGGGCAGTTAATGGATAATTCCTAGCCATTTGTGTTGCATTGCATTCATCGGTCTTACAAAACATCATAGCAGTCACCAGATAGAACCCACAAAAGCCATCACCCTAGACAATCACCAGTCACCAAACATAACCAACCTAGATAGAACTAGATCTCATTATATATATATAAATTCAAAGAAACTCAACTACAATTTAAGTTACAGTCCGAATAAGGAAAAATCAAATATGAAATCATTGAAGGGCATTCCATATATGCAATCAGGACACTATTTTGAAAAACATTGAAAATATGATATCACTATTTTGAGGGCATTAATCCATCAGCTTACATTATATGTGTTTGTAGTCGAACACACCCTAGAGGGAGGTGAATAGGTGTGTCTTGAGATATAATAGCGTATAAAAATTTTGTCACAATTTAAGTCCATACGTAGCGAAAATAGAAGTATAAACAAGCAAGCAAATCACACGGGATAAGAGATTTATATTGGTTCGGTTAACCTTCTGCTTCCCTATGTCTAGTTCCCCTGTAACTCACCTGGGTTATTCCACTAACCTTCTAACCAAGGTTAGACAATATGATTCCCAAGGGCCAACTCCCTTGCTGATTTTGGTCAGGTCTCAACAACTAACAATTACTTCCCTATAACTTAGTTTTTCTGGTGATTTCACGCCAGCTAGCCTTCAAGGGGCTAGTCACCCAACTGATTTCACATGTATCAGCAGACCGAACAACCAGTCACTCACGATGCTGATAACCTAGAGCAACAAATGCTCTTCACACCCACGGTCCTTCCGATAGTGATACAAAATCAAAACAAAGTAAGTAAATAGACTTCAAAAACAATCATGAGGGGAATAAGAATATCTTTACAACATAGTATCCCTTCTCGAATGCTTTTTGAAGGTAAAGAGCTTTAAAGATAAGCTTTGAAAGTGATGAACCTCTTGTTGTTGTGGATGTAATGGAAGCTAGACACAGAGATCACTTGAACGCAGGCCAGCACTTGAGTGTGTACTCAACTATCTCGTTTCTTTTTTGATCTCATGTGTTATATTCTTCTTCCCTGTAATCTTTGCCTTATTTATAGGATGAAGATGATGTGTCCGTTAGATATAAGTTTGTCCAACGGTTGGATGTCAGGTACTCAACCTTGGGAGATTTGTTGTGACTCCTGGGATATTCTGACCGTTGAATCCTTTCCAACTTCTACCTTGGACTTGGTTCCTTGCTCTACTTGGTATATTAGGTTTTCTAAGCTGAGTTGTGTCTTGCTAGTGACCATGCTGAAGTCTATATCTTCCCTCAATTGTATGGCCTATATATTACTAAACAAATATTTCCAGGCAGATTTTCAATACAATGTGAGATAAGGTGGGAAATTTGAATGTGTACAGCATGCTTAAAAAACACATAGTGTATATATCTATATATATATATATTATTGCACTTCAGTACTGTTGGCATCTAAAAATTTTTGGCGCAACAACACAACGAGGTAAGGCCGCCTGAGGAAGTTCCAGAAGCTATTAAAGTCAAAATTGTAATGCCATATCATTGAGAGTGGTGTAGGATTACCACAAAACAGCGTCCCGAGGGATGAAGTGAACACAGAATCGCAGGAGGTCGAGGTACTCCTGAAAATGTACTACTGTAAACTCAACTATGAGGACTCGACAACAAAGAGGCAGAGGAATAGGCCAAAATAGACCAATTCTAGAAATGGTGGCTACAGTGCCGTATCACTTATGTGGTGCCGTATCACCATAAAATGGAGTCTCGAGGGATGAATTGAACCCAGAATCGTAGGAGGCTAAGGTGCTCCTGAAAATACACTACTGCAAATTCAACTGTGAGGACACGGTAGCGAAAAGTACAAGGATAAGCCCAAAACAAGTGAACTCTAGAAAAATCAACTATGGTTGTCACGTCCCGATGTGGAAAATCGGAACGTAGCAGTTATATCATTCATGTCAATCAGAACACGACATTGCCACAAGAGTCCAAACCGTGATAACACAATTAAGCCAAGAATAATCACTTTATTGATAATTCATAAATTCCATTACAACGACACTTGTGGACTTTTATAGCACAATGACTCAACTTTTACATTGACATTTCACTATCAAACTACTAATAACAACTCATAACTGACTCTTATCTGGAATAACAAGAAGAAAAAAATAGGACACGCCAAGACTAATAGGCTGGTATGCTCCAAAGTCACTCACGCCCTTTCCCCGTCTGATTGAGGTCCTCATCTGAGCTACCAAAAAAAATGTGAAAAAATTGGGTGAGCGAAAGCTCAGTAGGAATTATATCTCTATGCCAAAGAAATTTTTAGTAATTAACCATTTAATGAGATGCTAACGAGAAAATACCCAAGGAGAAATAATGACTTAAATCAAAAGAAATATATTGACTGAAAGTAACAAAATAGCAAGAAGAACATTGACTGACATTAATGCTAAAACAAGCTAATAATAGTAGATTGAGCAAGTGTAGGTAACTAGAATTTTTAGGTGATTGGCCATGTCAAGCACGCATGTAAAGTCACGTAATCGATTCATGTAATTCGAGTGGAATAGAATGTCATAGATCAACACCGGGTTTGCCTGCCGCCGCCTCATCCTCAATGATACTCGGGCCTCGGTTCACGTCCTCGAGACGCACCATTTCCACCAAGATTACATAGCACCTTCTAGCTATTACCTGATTACCTCGGACCTCTCCCGTGCCAAATTTAGTAGGCAACTTCATCTTTTGGTGATAGGTGGACGGCACGACTTTTATTTGGCCGATGATGCCTCGGCCAAAGATGGCTTTATAGGCCGTTATCCCTTTTACCACAATGAAGTTTGCCACAAAAGTTACAACTCTGGGGGGAGTCCCGAGAGTAACATGTAGGCTTAGGGCTCCCTCGGGGTAAGTTACTTGGCCATTGAACCCACATAGAGTGGTTTGGACTGGACGTAGTTTTGATGGGTTTTCACCCATCTTTAGGAAATAGTTATACAACAAAACATCGGGCGCACTGCCATTATCGACCAGCACCCTATCTACATTACACTGATTGATAGTTGCAGAGATTACAAGGTCATCATCGTGCGGGGTAACCACCCCTTCCACGTCTTGGTCGGAGAACACCAGGGCTTGTTGCTCGTTCACCAAAGTCGTGGGCTTGGCGGATTCAACGGCTCGGCTGGCTCGCTCGGCATGGCACTTTCTCTCTCGGTTGCTATCTCCCCCGGAGGCCTCTCCCCCGGAGATGACATTGATGTGAATCCCTCAGGGCCGATTATCGATCTCTTCCATGGGGTCCATATGCGTGTCCTGGCGCTCGGCCACATATTGGGCCAGATGCCCATGGCGGATGAGACTTTTTGTGACGACCTGGATCCCAGATACCAGATATACCCGATAGGATAATCGAATACACCTGATACCACTTGGAACCCGCGAGGCCTCCCAAGAGCGGTAAAGCTCCGAAGGAAAGAGGATTGTCGTGTAGTACATTGAACTAACAGATATAGCAGTAAGCAATTAAATTTCATTAGATCAGGTTGCTGAAATAGCAGAAATAAAATTACTTTTTAATTAACAGATTATAATTAACAATTATATACCCAGAGTCAAGTCCGAAGGAAGGACAACAAATCTACCAAATACAGTCAACATAAGAGAAAGACGTACCGAAGAGTCGGGGGAAGCTCGACGAAGGTACCAGCTGGCCGCGACAACACGTAAATCCAGGAGCCACGAAAGCAGAACGAACATCACCCCACCTGAAAAGTAGGGGTGAGCCTCGTGTCACTGGCTCAGTAGGGGTCACACGGATCACCACTGAAAAACACGCAGTAACATGCTAAAACTGCAGGTAAACGACAACAGTAACCAAACAGGAAAGCTACACTAGGAAGCTGCAAGTCTACACTAGAACGCAGTAAAGGAACAGACGGGTAGCAGGAGTAGGGAGCAGGCTAAGGAAGAGGGGGAAGAACCAGTGCCAAATAATGGCTATCGAACTAACCTCGACACCCCAAACCACTCCAAGCAACAGAAGGAAGGTGACTCAGAGCTGACACGGTCAGGAGTTGCCGATCTGCCGACAAAACGCCAGGTCTAAAGCGAAGACTTGTAAGGACAACAAGAAAGCCTAGGAAAACCTAGATCGACAACCGACAACACGACCAGAACGTCGTGCACACTACCCAGCGCACGACCAGAACGTCGCGGAGGAGACAGAACACCGACCTCGAGTACAGCCACAGAAAGGCTAACCCGGGAAGGTCACGACGCACAGAAACGTCGAGAGTCACGTGTCACGTGACGGGAGTGCCTCTCCATAGCCAGCTGCGTCCACTGACGTCTTATGCTGCGCTCCACGTACCGAGTCTAACAACGCCTAACCAAACAGGCGGAGACTCCATTACACGCTGACCGGACCCAAACCAGAACAGCAACCGAATTCGAGTAACTAGTCAGGGGAACGCCTGTCGGCACCTCATCTACAAGCCCCTAATCACGTGTGCACACACTGGCTCTCGCCTAAGCCAGGTCTCTAGCTAGAATTCTCCCCCCGTAGGACGCTACGGTAATCGAGCCGGGAGCCCACGGAACTAGCTTAGGAACCGTTTAATAGGAACACCCCTCCCACCACTCCTGAGGTGGGTCGACAACTGAAAGTCGAGGGTAACAAAAGTGGAGGCTCACGAACACAGAGACCCAAAACACAAGTGCCGAAGTACAGACAGGTTAAACAGACACTGTCACCCGTACTTCCAAGCACTAATGGCAGTACAGACAACTGCCGACTGACTCAAGACAAGGTAACTAGACCTACCAGCGTAACGATCCTTGAGTCGGACGACTCAAAGGTAAGATCGTCACGAACAGCGGAACAAGCCGCCAATCGGTCTAACTCCTAAGCCACAGAAACGACACACTCCGCAAGAGATGACACACGGAGACCTGAGGGAACACCGAACACCCTCAGCACGCCTGGACACATAGACCGAGGTGAGAACAACACCTCGAGGCATCCAGAACCAATGTCTCAAACTGGACAGAACTGCCGAGACACGCAAGGCCACCCGTCAACCCCTGGGTAACCCCTGGTTGACTGGAGCCAGACAACACCGACACACACACGGCATGCACAAGCACTCTTTGCTGTCCCATCATGGTTACTGCCCTCATAGGACGTCAACAGACACCCACGGGTCACGGGCAACCCACGAGATCAAACCAAGACAAGCAGAAACTGAAGCGATAATAACAACACTCTGGCCGAACGGACCGTCATTCAACCGCTAGGCAGACCCGACAGTCAAGGAATAGCCGCCACGCAACCAGAGGCAAGGGCATTAGTAGTTCTAGATTGCGTCGTTAGGGAACTATCGCAGTCAGGGAAACGACCGCACCCAGTCACCTAACCCGACCGATCCATAAAATCACTACCACACAAACACATCCCTAGAACACAAACCTATGACTGCCCAACACACGGGTGAACACCGAACCACCCAACGGCCATCACGACCACAACAGGGCTGTAACGCACCACCATAGGCGTGTTACACGAGCCTGATGCACCAGGACAGGTGCGTCAGAGCCAACAGGCCCAAGCTTAAAAACTGGTCGAACAGCAGGTAACGGTCCATCACGGACGCGTTACAGCACCCTGGCGCATGGGGGCAAGGCAGTTAGAGCCAACCGACACAGCCACCCAACTCGGCCAAACAGCGTGTAACGGCCTAGGACGGGCGCGTTACAAGGCTGTGACGCACAGGGGAACGACCGCTACATGAACTGACTGATACGGTCAAATCTGGTCAAACAGCATGTAACGGCCCAAGGAAGGCGCGTTACAGGGCTGTGACGCATGAGGACTGGGCCGTTAGGGCAACCAGCTGACCAGAACCTCAAGAAAATGAAATGGCTGTGATGCATCTACCTAGGTGCGTCAGAGGGTTGTGACGCACCAATGATGGACCATCACACTCCCACAGCCTCACAAAAAACTGAAACGCCCAGAGCCTGTGGCGGTCTATCGTAGGGCTGTCAGAGACTGTGACGGTCTCTGAAACGACCGCTACACCGGCCACGGCGGGTAAACAATGGAAACGCTGAATCGGCCCGTTCCATGCCCCATACATGCCGAAGCGCAGGGGATACAAAGCTAAACGACGAAAAACAACGTCTGGAGGCTAAAAGGTCCACATGCACGCGCTAAAAGCCAAGAACGGGGCGATTCTGACGAATCGACCCAAAACGGGTCACCGGGGTTCCCGGACTCCTACCGGCCCCGAATGACAACCGATCGACACGAAACTGACGTGAATGGGATCCAGACATCCCAGCGGTCATTTTAACACTAACCACACCGCAAATGGTTGCCATTTTTCGGCGAACCCTGAAAATCCCAAAAAACTATGGTTTTCACTAATTCGGCCCAACCTCTCCCAATCGAGCACCAAATCACATGCATGGGTAGGGAAAACGTGCTGAACGAAGTGGCGGTCCATCTCCCTACCTCCACCGAAGAAACCGAGCACCGGAGCGACTAAACCATGCCGAAAACCACATCACGAATCGAACCGTCGACTTTGAATCCACCGTTTGGGATCGCACCCAAACCGCACCGATCCTCGCTCCACCACGCGCCTCAGCAGCTCCCCGACGTCGCTACCTCGCCCACGGTCGCCTCCGTCAACAGCCGGAGCCGAGAGGGTGAGAGAACGAGAGAGAACGGGAGAGAGAGGGAGTGAGGGCGTCAGTGAGAAGAGAGAGAGGGGGGGTTATAAAAAAAAGGAATTAGAAATTTTATCTAATTTCTGAAATTTCGTAAAATGCGTCGAAAATGCCCTAATTCAGAAAAATACGTAAAAATACTCGAAACGATCGGCTCGAAGAGTACGTCGCAACTGCGGCGTCCACAAGTCGATGAATTGAGAAATAAGCTCACCGTAGGGTTCCGTAACTAGTACGAGAGAAAAACTCACACGGATCGTAAAACTCAACTCGGGAGCTACAAAAGCGATCTGAAACTCTCCAAAAAGGGTCTGAAAGACCAAATAGAGATCCAACAAAGATCCACTAAGGATCCAGCAAAGATATGGGGCATTACACTTTTGATCCCATCCTTGAGCTGCTGGAAGTCGCCAGTATGATGGCCGTGATCATCGTGGAACTGTCAATGCTTCTGGTGGTTACGACATCGGGGGTCGGTCCTCATTGGCTTGGGCCGATGGAGTAGACCCAAGTCTCTAATGTCCCGATAAATCTCATAAACGGAAGTGGACAGCGGGGTGTATCGCTCGAACCTCCTCAGTGGCTCCTTACGGTCCCCATCGCGATTCCTCCATTTGCCCTGGCTAGAGGTCTGCTCGGACGATCGCTTCCTTTCCTCCTCCTTCCCTTGGCCGGTAGGATCTCGGTAGGTAATGAGGACCACCTCGCATTCTGCATGACGTAAGGCCAAGGTCACAAGGTCAGCGTGGGTGCATGGCGGGGGGATGGAGCACAAGTTCTTGCTGGAGACCTTCGTCGCAGGTACCCCTGGTCAAAACGGTGATGGCGGAAGCGACGTCAAGGCGAGGGATGCACAGGGCCTCCACTTTAAAATGGTTAATATAGGCCCTCAGCTTTTCCCCCGGGACTTGCTTGAACGCCAATAGCCTCGCAATTGACCTTGGGGGTCCGTTCCCAGCGAAGCTATGTGGGAATGATGAATTTTTATTTATTTCATTTATTTAATCTTATTTGTTTTATTCATTTATTAGGGGTTTTATTTAAGCGTGGGGCGTGCCAGTCACGGAGTGACGATTTATTGTGCGCACCGTCTGACTAATCAGACAATAGTGGATGATCGTGTCGGCACCCTGAGTCTGCCATACCATAAAGGCTATGGCGTTAATTCCGTCCTTCCGAAAGAAGGACAACCCTTGATTAATCGCCAAGCTAGAGGAGCCGTTGAGGCTGAAGGAATACATAAAAGACATGCTCATTTTATAAAGCATAAACAGGATTTAATCGCACATGCGAGCAAACAAGATAGTAATATTTATTCTATTTAGCAGGTTCTTGGTACGAGGCGAAGTTGTGCACTTACACGTGGTGAAAGTTTTCACGCGTAGTGAAAGTTTCCAGATGGACTTAATCCGACCTTCCGCCAATCACCATTTTATATACCAGAGAATCGAGAGATGCAAGCATTCATATATGTGTATTTATACGGTTGACTACAAGCAAATGGGCATATAGGAGTTTATTTCTTTATTAGAAATTGCATGCAGGAGTTGGGATTAATTGAACCATGGGTAGAAGTCGGCTTTGACTTAGTGTGGGTGGATTGAAAACATATTATCATGACTTTATTTAACCATCTATTTGCATGTTTATGTGATATATTCAGGGAAGATTTCGGTAGCACCTCCCATGTCCCGAAGAGTATCGTGGAAGGTAAAAGTGACTCATCCACGAACTGTCGAGACTATCTCCCGAATGACGGTTATGCCTAACGGCAATCCCGTACCCTATGATGAGTAGAGAACCCAAGGGCTAGCCCTCTAGGTAATCGTGATCACTCATAGGGCTATCGATTAGTGGCTGCCTTTTATTATGAGACCGCGTTTAGCATTGCGGTGCATGCATATGGGTCCACGAGGTGAACCTGGCATGACCGCATTCAGGCGGACTCGTATATCATCGGGACAATGTATGTCGGGAGGTGACACTTATTATTGATTTATTCTCCTTATTGGGTACTTTGCTCTCACAATCTGGCATGGATAGCCGTGGAGCCGTTACCACCATAAGGGATGAGAATCGAGCGAAAAGTTGAGGAAACATGATGTGGAATTAAATCACTGATTCCCAAGAGAATTTCGACAGCATCACCCCCTGCCCTAGAATACATTAGGGGATATGTATAGGAGGCTTGTCCACAGTAAGCTGAGACTATCTCCGAAGAGAGACATGCATGCGGGAACGGCAGCTCGGACCCTATAACGGGCGCCGGATCTTTGAGGACTCGCCTTCTAAGAGATTCATGTCACCCGAGGGTCATCGATCATATTATGCCAACTGTGTTGACCCATTTCGGCACCACGTCATATACATAGAGGCTCAGGGGAGCGTCAGTATAACCATAGGTCGGTGGGTCTACAGCAGTCAAGGCACTGTTCGCCAATAAGGTGGTTTATTATTCACTCAAGGAGTGATCAGAAAAATCAGATCATATAGAAACATGAAGGACTAAAACAGTTGCATATAACGATGAACCAGTGACGAATCTATTTGTACACCGCTTATTGACTAGGGGTCATGCTGTGAGATCTCAGCAAACCCCTGTCAGTATTGGGGATGGTTAAACAAGGGGTTGAAATTCAAAGAAAATGGAGCAGACAGGCGATACGGTGGCTTTCACATGGGGGGTAAGATGGTGATCCGGCAGCCTTGGGAAGAAAGAGGTGATCCGGTGGCCTTGTGAGGAAAGAGGTGATCCAACGGCCTTGGGAGGAAAGAAGTGATTTGGCGGCCTTGGGAGGAGGTGATCCGGTGGCCTTGGGAGGAAAGAGGTGATCTGACAGCCTTGGGAGGAGGTGATCCGACAGCCTTGGGAGGAGTGGGTGATCCGGCTGCCAGAAGTGGGAAGCGGATGATCCGACGGCCATATGAGGAGTGGGTGATCCGGCGGCAATGGTGAAACACGCGCCTGATCAGCTGAGGCTGATCTGGCGGGCTCCATGCTGTCGGATCAGCTGAGGCTGATTCGGTGGGCTCCATGCTTCCGGATTGCTGCTTTTTATCACTCTGAATGGCTTCGAATGAGAACAGACAGGAAAAGGGTTGCGGAAGGATTATAATTGGTCAGTTAAGATGCCCCAGGGAACTTAGAAACTTTGGATAACCCCGTAGAAAACATCAGACCGACATGGATGCAAAAGCTTATGGGACGGCGGCATACATATAGCTCTATTTCGTATAGAGCTTAATATTCCCCAAGAAGCAGGCGACCAGAGATCATGTTTGTAGAGAATGACAAATCCCTAGTCCCCCATAGGGATTGACAATCATCAAATGATAACCCAAATGAGATGAAAATCAAACTGACGGTGCCTAGAATAACAGAAGGATTATCAAGTTAAAAGGTCGGTATGATGCTTGAGTTAGCATGTTAGGAGTTAGCATGGTGAGCAGTTAGCATACAGGTTATCACGCAGGGGAGAAATGTGAATCGAGGAGACACGACAGGAAGTTAATGATGATGAAACACCAAAATGATAATTAAATGGCTCCAGAGGAATGATGACCCATCTGATCGAAACATGCTTCAAACCGCCTTGGGGCTATAGAGGTAGAAGAGCTAGAAAAGAAACAGCAACAAACATTCAAGGCATTTTGAGCATTTCATACTCTAGATTCACCCAGAATTCTTATTCTATTGAAAAGAACAATCATACAATCATGATTCACGTATTTACAGAGGGATGAAGGGAAGGGGGACTATATCCCTACGGGGGCATTTTTGGTGAAAACCCACCTATACACCCGAAACGGTGGTAGCAGTCGGACAGACTCTTCCTCCCACTTGAAACTAGGCTCTTCTCTGATTTTCCTCGTATGTGGAGGGCTTACGGAGTGGCGCTCTTCTGTTGGCTCTCCTCTCCTCTCAATATCTCTGTATGTATATCTGTATGTCTCCCCTTGCTTCTCTTTTTTTTTGTTCGAAGATGGCAGGCTTTATACAACAGCAGGCTGGCGTTGATATGACATCAGCAGGCGGAGGGGCCATCCGGTGGCACCACGCGAAGGTCTCCTGGCCGCCGGATCGCCTGGCCACCGGGTCAAAGTCCCCTTCTTTTATTTTTGGCCAATTTTGTTGACTTTGGCCCGAATTTGAGTATCTTCAGCCTATTTTGGATTCTTTAAATGTTTTGGCCCATCTCTTGCTCATTAAAATAGTTGGCCAATTAACTGGCTTGTCCTTATTGTCCGGGGCTTCTGACTGCTTCTTCGGGGATGATTTTGAATATTCTTTTAAACTCTCGGCTCTGACTTTTGCAGTTGTGCCTTGTTGTCGAGCATCTTTTCTTTTCTTCTTTTTCTTCGGTCCCATCTTTTATTCTATACCTGCCATTGTTTTATTATTATTCTTCTTCTTTTTCTTCTTTTCTTCCCTTCATTCTTGAAAGATAAGAAACAACAAAAAAATAGTTTAGTGTTATTTTTAGCATGTCAACAAATGCCCCCCACCCGCAGATGGTGCGAATAAGGGACGGGTGAGCAGGGCCTGCGGGTACAGCCCGTCTAAAAATGTTATATGTGTCTTTTTATTCTTTATTTTCATTCATGCAAACATGCATGCATTCATCAATAGCGGGAAAAAGTCATACATATAGGATAGCTCCCCTCTATCAGGGATAGGATAAGAACTGTGCCCATGATTCATGGACAGAGTGCGGCTCACAAAGCACAACTAAGGGAGATGTGCATTTGTAAAGAGAGCACTGCATAGAATATGTGCATAGCATAAATCACAATCTACACCCAAGATTTTTTCTCTGTGGCGTGATAGTGCAAGTATGTGAGCAGCAAACCCTAAACATAGGGATATGCAGACGTTCTAAGTAACACTAGAAGATTACTCTAGTGCCTACACATACATTTGGGTTTTTCGACTTTCGGTAGCTTCACACAGCATCCTTGTTTATTTTAAATTTTAAATTTCACTGTTCGACGCGAGTCTCCTCATGTGTCTCAATGGGGATTCCCGACTACTAAGATTCATCCCTTATTGCGCTTTTATGGTAGAGTTTGCTTCACCATTCTACGCGAGTTTCCTCATTTGTTTCAATGGGGATTCCCGGCTTCTTGGATTTGCATTCCCTTATTGCGATTTTATTGTGGAGTTTGCTTCACCATTTCACGTGAGTTTCCTCATTTGTTTTAGTGTGGATTTCCGGCTTCTTGGATTCGCTTTCCACTTATCATCATCATTCTTTTTTTTAATGAAGGGGGAAGGCAACTTTTTCCTCACAATCACCCTTCGTGCGAGTGTAGAGATTCGAGGATCAATGAAGTGTCAGGAAGAATTTCTAACATCCCTATGGTTGGAGATCATTGAACGCATTGTGTGTGAAGTGTGGGAGTTTTGTCTTGGGTGTATTTCGTTAGCTACGTTAGCAACATAGCTATGACTTCTCCCCTTGACGTATGCACTCACCACAAATTGATTTTTTATTCCTTAGTGTATGTTGTGACGCACACATATCTAGAATCGGGGTAGCGTTATTTAGCAAGGAAGCACGGTCCTAGAATATTCGAAGGAGGTGTATTAAACTATATTGTAGGCAAGCATGCAAGCATTCAGAATCAAAAGCATGCAGAGGTGTAACATATATATATATATATATATATATATATATATATATCATTATTATATATGTATATCATATACATATATCATAATTCATGTTGTTTATTTATTTATTCAAACGCTTGATGCGAAAACCTGCAAGCTGGTTATTTGAGAGTGTGAAATTGATGTCGAAGCAAAAAAAAAGGAAAGGGTTTTATGCATTATGGTGAGTCCCGAGGGACGAAGGGGTTGGCGTTTGCCAAAATGGGGTCGTTTTGTTCAGACGGTATGTCTGGGTCAAAGGTAAGACAGCAAGCCTTGACAGGATGTCTTAGCCGAAAGCAAAATAGTGGGTTTTGACGGGAAGTCTAACCCGAAAGCAGGAAATCGGGCTTTGCTAAACGGAAGGGAAGCGGGCTGCAAAAGCCAGATAGTAAGAAAGCGGGCTACGAAAGCCGCAAGGTAGTAGGAAAGTGGACTATAAAAGCTGAAAAATAGCTGGAAAGCAGGCTTTGAAAGCCGACAAATAGCAGGAAAGCAGGCTTCGACGGCATGTCTAAGCCAGAGGGAAGCGGGCCTCGACCGAAGGTCTAAGCAGAAAGATAGTAGGGGCGCAGGCTTTGACGGTGTGTCTAAGCCAGAGGGAAGCAAGCTTCGACGGTGTGTCTAAGCCGAAGGGTAGTGGGGAAGTAGGCTGCAAGACCTAAGCAACCCTTCATATTCCAAGGCAACCCTTCCACTTCCCTAGCACCCTTCCCTCTCCCCCAAGCACCCCTCCCTCTTCCCAAGCACCCCTCCCTCTTCCCCACACACCCCTTCACATCCCCTAGGGGATTTGAATCCCCCTCCCCCACCTGGGTGCGCACCCCACCCCATTCACCCCCCCTATCCCTTGTGCGACCCCCCCTCTCCCTTGGCTCCCTCTAACCCCCCCAAGACCCCCCACGCCCCCACTCCATATCTCCCCCTACTACCACCCCACCCTCCATCGCCCCTCCCCCTCTAGAACATCAGGCCACCACCTGCAACAGCCTCCCCTCCCAAAACCCCTATCCCACCACCAAGAACCCACTTCCTCCACCCTATTTTAGCCAGAATGTAGTAGGAAAGCGGGATGCGAACGCCGGCGGATAACAGGGAAGCGGGCTATGAAAGTCGAAAGATAGCAAGGAAGTGGGCTGTGAAAGCCGAGAGATAGCAAGGAAGAAGGCCTTGACGGTACGTCGAAGCCGAAGGGAAAGCCGGTCTTGATCGAAGGTCTAATTCAAAATATAGTAGGGAAGCGGGCTTTGACGGTATGTCTAAGCTGAAGTGTAGTGGGGAAGCAGGCTGCAAGAGCTAGAAGGTAGTAGGAAAGTGGGCTGCGAGAGCCGACGGATAGCAGGGAAGCAGGCTATGAGAGCTGAGAGATAGCGGGATAGTAGGCTACAAGAGCCAGAAGATAGTAGGAAAGCGGGCTACAAGAGTCAATGAATAGTGGGGAAGCAGGCTATGAAAGCCGAAAGATAGCAAGGAAGCGGGTTGTGAAAGCTTAGAGATAGCAAGGAAGCAGGCCTTGATGGTACATCTATACCGAAGGGAAAGCAAGCTTTGACTGAAGGTCTAAGTCGGAGGGAAGTGGGCCTTGATCGAAGGTCTAAGCCGAAAGACAGTAGGAAAATAGGCTTTGACGGTGTGTCTAAGACAGAGGGAAGCGGGCCTTGACCGAAGGTCTAAGCCAAAAGATAGTAGGAGAGCAGGCTACAAGAGCCAAAATGTAGTTTAGTCAAATTATGTGATAGCGGGCTTTAACCAAAAAGGCTGAGCCGAGGTGTAGCATAATCAAAATATGTGATAGCGAGCTTTGGCCGAGGTGGCTAAGCTGAAAAATGGAATAGCTAAAGAATTGTGAAAGTGGGCTTGGGCCGAAATGGCTAAGCTGAAAGATAAGATACTTGAGATATGAGGTAGTGGGTTTCGACCGGCATGGCCAAACCGAAAGATAGGATAGTTAAAAAAATGTATGGTAGCGGGCTTTGGCCGAAATGGCTAAGTCGGAAGATAGGATAGTAGCTATGTGCGATAGCGGGCTTTGCCTAGCCAAAATCAGGGAGAGCGGGCTTGTAAGCCAAAATCAAGGGGAGCATGCTTCCAAGTCAAAATTGGGAAAGCGGGCTTCGACGAAAGGTCTATGCCGTTGAGTTGTATTGGTTATTGCGGTGGGATGGATGGATTGGTCCTGATAGCGGGCTTTGGCCGAAATGGCTAAGCCGAGGGATAGAGTAGCTCAAAAATATGATAGCAGGCTTTGCTAAGCCGAAAGATGAAATAGATGAAATTATGATAGAGGCTTTGGCCGAAATGACTAAGCTGAAAGGTAGAATAGCTGACAGATATGTTAGCAGGCTTCGGCCAAGATGGCTTAGCCGAAGGATCGAATATCTGAAAGATATGGTAGTGGGCTTTGGCCGGGATGACTGAGCCGAAGGATAGAATAGCTAAAAGATATGGTAGCGGGCTTTAGCCGAGATGGCCAAGCCAAAAAATAGAATAGCAGAAAGATATGGTAGCGGGCTTTAGCCAGGATGGCTAAGCCGAAAGATAGGGTAGTTGAAAAATAAATGGTAGCGGGCTTTAGCCGAGATGGCTAAGTCAAAAAAAAGAATAGTTGAATGATATGGTAGCGAGCTTTAGCCGGGATGGCTAAACCGAAAGATAGGACATTCGAAAAATATATATAGCAGCGTGCTTTGGCCGGAATGGCTATGCCGGAGGATAGAATAGCTGAAATGTAAGGTAGTAGGCTTTGGCTGGAATGGCTAAGCCGAAAGATAAGATAGCTGAGATATGTGATAGCAGTCTTCGGCTAGAATGGCTAAGCCGAAGATGAGATAGCTGAGATATGTGGCAGCGGGCTTTAGCCGAGGATAAAATAGCTGAAATATATGATAGGGTGTTTGAGCTTGCAAACAGGGATAGCTACCTTTGCCTGGGCGTCAAAGCTGGAAGATAGGATAGCAGATCTCGATAGGATGTCGAGCTTAGAAGCAGCATGGGATAGATGTTGCCTCGACGGAATGTCAAAGTCAACCATCCTAACTCAGACGGAAGGTCTGGGTCAAGGGCAGAATATAGTTGTTGACTCGACAGAGTGTCAAGGTCAACCAACTTGGCCGAGACGTGAGGTCTAGGCCAAGGGTAGAATATAGACGTCGACCCGACGAGATGTCAGAGTCAACAAACCTTGCTCAGACGGCAGGTCCGAGACAAGGGCAGAATATGTAGATGTGGGTGTCGACCCGATGGTACATCGAAGTCAACAAACCTGGTAGAGACGTGAGGTGTAGACCAGGGCAGAATATAGGCGTCGACTCAATGATACGGAAAGGTCGACCAACCTTGCTCAGACGGAAGGTCCAAAATAAGGGAAGGATATGTAATATAGATATTGACCTGATGGTACATCGAGGTCAATAAACCTGGTAGAGACGTGAGGTCTAGGCCAGGGCAGAATATAGTTGTTGACTCGTCAAAATGTTGAAGTCAACCAACTTGGCAAAGACGTGAGGTCTAGGCCAAGGGCAACATATAGTTGTTGACTCAATAGGATGCCGAAGTCAACCAACTTGGCAAAGACGTGAGGTCTAAGCCAAGGGAGGAACATAGTTGGCTGGTGGGGCCCAAGAATGGTACCCACCAACAATGGTCTGCTTCTTTTGTTGATCATCATTTTTCATTCATTCATTTTCTATTTATCATTTCATCATATTTTTTTTTTGAATCATTGCCTCCTAGTACAGACTAGCCCATAGTGCGGGCTGTTTTGTTCGGTGGGACTATTAATGAACTCGACTGCCTTGCCATTGCGCTGGTGGGAGTGTTGATACAAGCTTTGTAGCTCGGCTGGTGCATCGGCTCGAGTAATTTAAGCTGGTCCAGCATGGATCCTTTGATAGCAGGGGGGTTGTTGTGTGACCGCTTTGAGTCAGCATCAACCCGGGGGACAAATGGCAACAGCCGTGCATAGGATCATCGGGTAACCTTTGTGTTATTGTCTTCTGCGGGGATATCCCGAAAAGTTGTAGCTTGTGCGAGGATAGGCTCCCAAGACTTGCGCCCTGTGCTTAAATTGCTCGCATCAGTAGTTGTGATTGTGGGGTCTTTTTAGCTCCAGAGATGGTTCCGGTAGTTCTATGCTTCCCCAGTTGTGCACCATGCACTGCTTGTAAGGGCTTCATTTGTAGAAGAGACTGTAGGGATTACACCCGTTCCATGGTATTCTTTTCTTGTAGGATGCCCAATTCCAGGTATCATACCATCTGAAGTAGTTTCCCGAAGAGTAAGAAATCCCACTCTTCTATTGAATAAGATGCAGTAGATGGGTCTTCTGAGTGAGGAGCTTGAAATGTTCAGCAATTCAACTGTTCAGCATTCGCAGCGGGTTGTCTAGCTCCCGGCAGGACTTTGACGCGCTTGGATAATTTCATCACCATTATTTTCATCATTTTTTTTGCCCCCAGGCCGGGGTGGATAGCTAGAGATTTTATTCTTTTCTGTCTTTCTTTTTTTGTGCCCCCAAGCCGGGATAGATACCTGAAGATTTCATTCTTTTCCTTCTTCTCTTTTTTTTGTGCCCCCAGGCCGGGGTGGATGGCTGAAGAAGAGCTTTTCGGAGTACCTCTTCGCATGAGATAGCTTGCTTTCTTTGCGAAAAGTCGTGTAGATAGTAATGAAGGGATCCATTCATCGGACTCCACCATCTTTTTTTCTTTATTTCCAGCTCCCTGGGCGGGGATAGCGGTAGCATTTTTTTTTGTTTTCTTCCTTTTTTTTATTGGTGGCCCGCAAGCGAGGAATAGAATCCGACTGTGCTCAGAGACACTTCCAAGTTTGATTGCAGCTGAATATCTTTTCATTCCTACCCCCTGTCAGGCGTATATAGCTTTTCTAGACCCCGGGATGGGAGTATGCTGTTGAGTGTCTCCCGGGTGGACTAGCCCCATTTGACAATTGTTTATTCAGTTACTCCCTCTCACGTGGAGTGACCTGTGAGGGGCTTGTAGAGGGCGGGAGTACATCCCCCCTCAGAGAGAGTTGAACATTCTTCATCATATGCTGGAGCATGCAGAGCAGTGGTCGGATTGCGCTGGGTCTTTTAATTCAGAGAGGATACTTATCATAGATTCTCCCATGTTTCTTCATCATTTTTTTATAATCAGTCATGACCTCGGTTGACACCATTCTTGAATTGATCGGCTTGAGTGAAGTCTGTTAGGGTGCAAGGCCCGGATACAGAGGGGGGTGAATGTATCCCTCTAAAAATTATGGCCTAAATTAAAAACTCTAAAGCTCGGATATGCGGAATAGGGACAATGAGCTTTCCGAGATAAGATAATAATCAACCAATTGATCAACCAGTTGGACTGCAACAATGCAGCCACCTGATCAAACTAGAAATGCAGACAGAACAGTGCAACCCAAACACACCTAGCAAAGTGCAATGCTCAAGGTAACGGCTGATAGGAATAATATAAACAATCCATGATAACACAGCTAACCAGCATGCATGACCTGTGAATGGGAGGTAGGAGGCAAGGAGCTAACGCACAAAACAAACCACTGCACAGTAGATTTTTAGGTGGTTCGGTCCAGCAGACCTACATCCACCCCACACTCAACCCGAGTGTGGCTTCCACTAGCTCACGTTAGAAACAGCAGACTCAGTCTGTAACAGGTGCTGCCACACAGCTTGACCAGGGGAACAACCTCCCCTCTTCCTCCCAACCGGAGGGAACCACTAGTGACACCAGTCACTAGCAAACCAGAGACACACGGTCTCTCTTCCTCCAGACCCGGAGGGAACCCCTGGACTTGAATCCACAAGCCCAGAACCGGAGACAAGTCTCCCTTCCTCCAAACCGGAGGGAACCACTAGTGACACCAGTCACTAGCAAACCAGAGACACACGGTCTCTCTTCCTCCAGACCCGGAGGGAACCTGACCTCAGACCAGAGGATCGGAAGTACAACAAATCAGAAAACAAAGGAGAACAATAAACGAAAATAACTTCAGCAAACAGAAAGCTGAAAAAACGAAATGCACAATGTGGCTCTCAACGGAGCTGACTGGCCTGGATTTGATCCACGGTCCAGTGAAGACAGATCTTCAAGCAACTTCTTCCTTCTTCTTCACGAGCTCTCTCGCTCACTCTCTATCTCTCTTTCTTTCTCTTATGCTCTCCTAATCTTTTTACTCTCTCAATCTCTGCTCCTCTATTCTCTTCGGCTCACACTTCTATCTCTCTCTTTCTCTTCTTCTCCTTCTGCTCTTCTTCTCTTTTTCTCCTTTTTCTTTTTCTGGATCGAAAGGATTTCTGCTCTTCAGGCTTCTACTTGGATCGTGGCTCTCTGTATGGACTCTTCTTCTCGCCAACTCGATCAACCTTCTTCTGTGGAAGAAGGCTCATATATATAGCAGCAGCAGCATCATCAGCATCAGCCCCGACGTGTGACCTCCACACTTTCAGCCCTAAATATTAGGACCACATGGCAGTCTCTCAGCAGGCTTCATTCCAACCCCGGATCACGTGCTGCCCAGGCATTGGGAAATGTTCTTCCTCGGACCTGCAAGGAGATGAAAAACCATTAAAACTGAGGGCCACAATAACTAAAGCTGCACGAAGTATGTAGTAGCAATTCTAGATGCACTGAGAACGACACGAGATACATACGAAGACAAAACAGAAACCAACACGAAGTGTGGTTTCAACATACGAAAGACACGAGGTCTAGGAAGAACAACACGAAGACATAATATGGAAACGACACGAAGTGAAACAAGAACGACACGAAGTGAAACAAGAACGATACGAAGTGAAACAAGAACGACACGTAGTGAAACAAGCAGATATAAGAGATGACACGATATGCAACTGGAGGACAGAGAGAAGCGACACGAGGTTCACACAGAAACGACACGAGGTGGCACAGAAAGTAACACGAGGTGCTGCAATGTTCTGCACGCAGTGGAACAAAAAACGACACGAAGACATGGAACAACACGGAGACGAAACAGTAACCGACACGAGTCGAAAACAACACGAAGATGAAAGACTGAAATCGACACGGAGTGTGGTCAAAGCGAGAAAGACACGAAGTCTAAAGCAAAAAACCAACACGAAGACAGAATACAAAGAAACGACTCGAAGTTAGGACAACACTAGGAGAAGACTGCACGAAGTGAAAACAACACGAAGACAGAAGATGCCACGGCTATCACGACACGTGATGAAGCAGTGGGACCAGAAAGAAACGACACGAGGAACAACAGTAAGTGACACGAAGTTAAAGAGAAAAACAGCACGAAGTGAAACGACACAGGGTTCACTGGGAAACGAGACACAAGAGGGAAAAAGACACGAAGTCAGATCAACACAAAGACGTAAACACAACACGAAGACATAGACACTAAAACGACATGAAGACGATGGATGCTACAGTGCAATGTCTAGACATGAAGTCCAATGCTAACGGCTGTACAGACTTGAAGGATAAGCCAGAGTATAGACTTGAAGAATGAGGGCGATATACAGACTTTGATGCCCTAAGGCGATGAACAGTGAATCAGTGTATAGACTTCAAGGTTCATTGAAGAATGTACATACATCAAGAGATGCTTCAAGCCAATGTATAGACTTAGCTATGAGTGTGGGTTGTACAGACTTTAGGCTGAACGCGTGCAAACACTGAGAATGTATAGGCTTCATGAAATGCATGCTACAGTGATGTATAGACTTAGACGCAACATGCTATGCAATGTACACACTTGATGTAATGCATGCCGATGTACAGACTTCAGTTGAAGTCAACCGAAGAGTGTATATACTTTATGAATGCATATGCTAAGACCAATGTACAAACTTGATCAGAATGTCTAGACTTCGCATGAACAGTCGATGTGTATGTCCAGACAAAGCTGACAGAGTTTACACTTGAACAAGTAATGCATGTGAAAGCTTTATGCAGGAGATAAACAGTCTGAACTTCAAATGCAATGACTTACACAACAAAATGACTCACAGTGATTAACATCAAACACCAATCATCAAAACCAAATCAATCAACAAAACCACAGCAATGAATGCTTTATGCATCGGTTTAACATGTAGCATGACTGAACATCAAATATGTTAATCTAAACTGAGCAGCAAGATGACTGAACATTTGATTAACTCACATCAACAACCAATCATCAAAATCACAGGGGCACAACAATCTCCCCCTTTTTGATGATGGCAACACTTTCAATACATTGAGTCATTCTGATGATGTGAGGCAATCTGAAGACTCAAATTATTCTCCCCCTTTGACTTCATCAAAAAGAAGATAATTTGAGAAATTAAAGCAGGTGTAAAAGTTCAGTCAATTCCTCCCCCTTGCAAGAACATGATTCTGCCCTTTTGGCAAACAATCTCCCCCTTTGGTATAATCAAGATAAACCATGGTAGATGCAGATGCAGCAAGAAATGCAATACTTTCCCCTGAGTATATGAGTGCAAGGTCACAAATGATATGAACATGATTTAGTGTGACAAGGAATGCTCCCCCTGAATAGATGCCAATTGATATGAAATTGATGCAAGACATGGAATCTCCCCCTCAATAAGTGGAATCTTATGAGATGAATGAGAGGGAGACCACAGGGGCAAACTAGGAGAAATTCAGTTCAGTGAACAAATAACATGAGCAGAAGAAATTCAGCCAGACAGATTTTTCAAGGATGCTCCAAACACAAGAAATTTAGTCAGATTTTCAAAGAGATATCAATCTCATAAATCTAAAGCATAAGTTTTCAAAGTCTTCTATCATAAGGGCTTATGAATGACATTTATTTGAACAGTATGGTTTAAACATGATGTATGCAGAGTTTATCAATAAAATTCTGTATTGATATCTAAAGCCATGTTTTAATAAAAATGAACCAAGCCCTCATATTTATCTTGATTATCCTCCCTTTATCTTACACAATCAAATCTATTGACTTCTTTCAGAATTACATGCACTAGTATTGAAATCAAGCAATTATGAAGTCATATTATTTTGTCTAGGGTTGTAGCAATTTGATTTTAGCATCAATATTCAGATATTTCAATCTTTTGAATAATTTTCTTGCTACAATTTTACGAGCACTCTAGTTCAGTTCACACCTTGTAGCTAGAGGATATACCTTGATTAGAGGCCAATATCCCTAAGCACTTAGTGTGACTAACTGTCATACTATATATGAACAGAGATAGCATTTACACATCATGATGCACTCCAAATCATTTCTTGATGAGTGAGTTGTATTTCTCAGTGTGCATGCCATTGCTCTGCCAGAATTTTCAATAAAATTTATTCTGCAGAGTTGACTAAGACACCTCATGACATAGTCCTTTGGACATAGTTTCTCAGTGATCAAAGTCATTGCTCTGACAACAATTACCCTTTAGATAAAACAGACAAATTCCTTTGCTTCAAGTCAATAATAATTTCACGTACTTAACCAATTGAAGCCATGAATTCAATAATGCAGATTTCAGAAGTTTTCAAGATACAGCATGAAACAGATGGTTAAGGTTTATTAAACATGCTTCAGATAATTTTTTTTAAAGAGATTTTAAAGTCAAACTCATTGAATACATTAAACTTAAACCACATGAGTTATTTTAGTCATTCATAAAAATGTATAATAGAATATTTCTAGTTCAAAATTTTCAGATTTATGATCGAGATAGCCCATTGAAATCTTCATGAAAGACTGATAGAATTCTGAAGCCAAGCGATACCAATTGTTACCAATTGATAGGAGAGATTTTGAAGCTTAGTGTTTTCAAATTATGATCAAGGCTTGTCAACAAAATCAATAAGAGAGGATATGCAATGAGTTCTGACCCATGTATGCATTTGACAACCTTTATGCAATTGCAATGACTCCCCCTCACAATATGCATTCAAACTCTCTTTTTTGCATTTTCAATACAGGGAGATGCAATGCACTATATGCATGCAGGGACATGTAAAGACTCAACATTGAATTGTTATGCAAGGATATGCAAGTGACTCCCCCTGAAAACATGCAATGCTTGCACTGAAAACTGAACATATTATTCCAAATGATACATGCACATTCAGACTGCCCTATCAAGTAACATGACCCATGGTACTAGGCGGAGCACTTGGTCTAAAAGACCAGCTCTCACATAGTAAGGACCTCCAGATAGACTTCCCTGCCTTTTGGTACCTTACCATTTATATACCATTGAGGTCATGCATGATAATTCAACATGCAGTCATATATGCAATTCAGAATGTTCAGTGAGCTATTGCAACACACAAATTTCAAGCCACATACTTAAGCAGTTCAGATTGTTCAGAATGCAATTTGTTTTCAAAGTTTATGCATTTCAACAGTTATCAAACAATTGCAATGAGCCTATGTATGCATCAGGTACAGACAACCCCTTTAAACTCAAATTTGCACAGAACACTCAGCAGGTGCATGATCAGAAAATAATGCAACTGGCAGATGATGAATGAATATGCAAGAACAGATTTAGCATGCATGCACTAGATGAAACTAAGAGCAGGATATGCAAGAATACATCAAACCAGATATGCAATAAGTTTCAAAATGGGACATGCAGAGAGATTACCTGAACAGTGTGAGAGTGGGGTTTTCATTCTTGAGTGCCTTGGATCATTACCCCTTTTATTCCAGTCCCAAGGCACACCTGCAAAACAAAGTTTATTTTGCACAAACAGGTACCCAAGAAGTCTTGGGTCCTGACATGACATTATTATTTCTAGCAGGTTTTCTCAGCACATTTCCAGGAGTAGTTTTCAGATCTGATTTATGCACATTCTTATTAGCATGAATTCTATGTACATAAGCATGGAAATTTCTGTTATTCGCATGACCAAACTGTTTTCCATAAACAACACATTCAAAGTTTTTCTTTTTGAAAACAACTTTGTTCTTTCTGAGAGCATTAGTACTTGAAGGGAATTTAAACTTTCCAGAAATGAAATTTTTCCCTTGAGCATGCCAACAGTCTTTGACTGTGTGGCCATACTTCCCACAATTGAAGCACTCATTGTGCTTGCCTCTAAAAACATTTCTTCCAAAAACATTTCCATTTGCAGGGAATTTAACAGTTTTAGAATTGAATTGTCTATCCTGAGCATACCAACAATTAATGGCTCTGTGGCCATGCTTTCCACATTCAAAGCATGAAATAGAATTTCTTTTAAAAGAGCCTGACCAGCATTCAGAGGCCTTGTGACCAATTTTGTTGCAGTTAAAACAGATGATATGCTGGTTCATTGACACAGATTTGTTTTTATTAAAAACATGTTGGTTTGTAGGGAATTTAGCATGATATGAATAAGAGATTTTCTTACCACTAGCAAACCAGCAATGAGTAATAGAGTGTCCTAACTTTCCACAATTAGAGCATGTGACACTCCTTTTCTGAGGTGAAGGATTTTTATCATGGGATCTCCTAGCATTCTTATCATCCTTCTCCATCAACTTACACTCATGCATCAGATGTCCAACTTTATGACAGTAATGACAGATGATCTTCTTTTTAGATGCATGAAAGTGTGTGTGCGGACTGTGATCAGCATGCACTGATGAAGCCTTTTCATTTGTTTCCTGATTTACAGTCCTTTTCTGATTTTTATCCTGTTTTCCTGATTTCTTAGCCTTGTACTGAATTGGAGATGAAGTAGAAGGCTTTTCCTGTTCAGAGGATTTTATGAAAACAGTTTTCAGTTTGCCTCCATCAACCTTCCTCATGACTGGATTGTAACCCAGTCCTTCCTTTTTAAAGTTATCCTTTGCTCCCAATATTTTCTGAGCAATGGGCTGTTTGTCTTTGGAGGTGGTGGCTACATCTGAACTACTTACAAAAGATGTCATAACTTTGTTCTGAAGTTCCTTCTTGTTTATCTTATTGTAGCCCAGCCCTTCCTTCCTAGAGTTGATTTTTATACCTAGTAGCTGGTCTAGGTTTTTCTGCCCATCAACAAATTTAGACAAAGAAACTTTCAAATCCTGAATTTCATCTTCCAAAGAGGAAATATGTAGCTCATAACTGGCAATCTCTTGTTCACTGCAATTCACACATTCAGTTAACACATTGTTAGCAGTTTTGTATTTTTCAATTTCCTATTCCAGATTGCTCAGTTTATTAGAATCTTCGTTGCAAATAGTTTTCCCTCTTTCCAAAGTAAGAAGTCTTTCAGACATAGTGGAATTCAGCATTTTTAATTTTTCATTTTCTTCCTTAAGCTTGTCATTCTGAATTAACTCATTTATCAAGGTCTGATCTTCTGAGCTAATTTCAAGTTTTCTTCCAACCTTGAAATCCTTCAAATCTTTTTCCTTCTCTTCAATGTTTTTCTGTAATTTCACATTCACAGATTTGATGGCTTCAAGTTTTTCAGCAAGCAAGTTTTTCTCCTGCTCAAGTTTCTCAAACTTGTTATCATTTTTATTAGCAGATGTTCTCAGGGAGTCATTTTTAGATCTCAGCTTGTTTAAATCTGCGTTTATACTTTCAAAGTTTTTCAGCAGTTTTTCATACTGGTCATGATAGTTACCAAAAGTCTGATTATCGTTATCTGAGTTGAATTTTTCTTTTAGTTCAGATATGACATTTATATGATCTTGATTTTCAATTTTCAATAACGAAACTTGTTTCTTCACTATTTGAAAATCAGACATACATGCATCATGAATATTTTTCAATTCAACACAATTTCTACAAGGAGAGCTTGAACTATCTAAACCAGTACCCTTCTTCAATTTTTTATACTGTTTTCTTAACAGTTCATGAGATTCAAATAATTCAGCATATGCATTCCCCCAATCTTCTAGAGAGAAATTCTCGAAGAGATTTACCTTATCATCATCATCTCCTTCAGTTTGATTGCTGCCTTGATCGCTGGCACTTTGATTTCTTCTGTTGGCCATCATGCAGCTGTCCACATTTATTTCCTGAGTTCGCTTCAGTGTATCCAAAATATCTTTAGCAGAACTGCAGTCAAAGAAACATGAATGAAAAGCTCTATCAGTAGCTGCCTTCATTAGATTTATTGCTATCTGATTTTCTTCATGCATGGATTTGTGACTGTCAGTCCATTTAGACTTTTTCCTTGGTAGTTCATGAGGACCATGTGAAATTACTTTCCAGAGGTCTGGATTCACAGATTTAACACAATTCTTCAAACTAGTGAACCATGCATCAAAATGCGTACCACTGAAGATTGGTGGATGGGCCATGAGAACACACAGATTAACGCAACAAGAATATTGATGCACTAAAAACAAATAAGCACCTAAGATTGCAAGATCGATCTGCAGGTCGCTGGACCTTGAAGCAGATACCCGCTCTAATACCAACTGTTAGGGTGCAAGGCCCGGATACAGAGGGGGGTGAATGTATCCCTCTAAAAATTATGGCCTAAATTAAAAACTCTAAAGCTCGGATATGCGGAATAGGGACAATGAGCTTTCCGAGATAAGATAATAATCAACCAATTGATCAACCAGTTGGACTGCAACAATGCAGCCACCTGATCAAACTAGAAATGCAGACAGAACAGTGCAACCCAAACACACCTAGCAAAGTGCAATGCTCAAGGTAACGGCTGATAGGAACAATATAAACAATCCATGATAACACAGCTAACCAGCATGCATGACCTGTGAATGGGAGGTAGGAGGCAAGGAGCTAACGCACAAAATAAACCACTGCACAGTAGATTTTTAGGTGGTTCGGTCCAGCAGACCTACATCCACCCCACACTCAACCCGAGTGTGGCTTCCACTAGCTCACGCTAGAAACAGTAGACTCAGTCTGTAACAGGTGCTGCCACACAGCTTGACCAGGGGAACAACCTCCCCTCTTCCTCCCAACCGGAGGGAACCACTAGTGACACCAGTCACTAGCAAACCAGAGACACACGGTCTCTCTTCCTCCAGACCCGGAGGGAACCCCTGGACTTGAATCCACAAGCCCAGAACCGGAGACAAGTCTCCCTTCCTCCAAACCGGAGGGAACCACTAGTGACACCAGTCACTAGCAAACCAGAGACACACGGTCTCTCTTCCTCCCGACCCGGAGGGAACCCGACCTCAGACCAGAGGATCAGAAGTACAGCAAATCAGAAAACAAAGGAGAACAATAAACGAAAATAACTTCAGCAAACAGAAAGCTGAAAAAACGAAATGCACAATGTGGCTCTCAACGGAGCTGACTGGCCTGGATTTGATCCACGGTCCAGTGAAGACAGATCTTCAAGCAACTTCTTCCTTCTTCTTCACGAGCTCTCTCGCTCACTCTCTATCTCTCTTTCTTTCTCTTATGCTCTCCTAATCTTTTTACTCTCTCAATCTCTGCTCCTCTATTCTCTTCGGCTCACACTTCTATCTCTCTCTTTCTCTTCTTCTCCTTCTGCTCTTCTTCTCTTTTTCTCCTTTTTCTTTTTCTGGATCGAAAGGATTTCTGCTCTTCAGGCTTCTACTTGGATCGTGGCTCTCTGTATGGACTCTTCTTCTCGCCAACTCGATCAACCTTCTTCTGTGGAAGAAGGCTCATATATATAGCAGCAGCAGCATCATCAGCATCAGCCCCGACGTGTGACCTCCACACTTTCAGCCCTAAATATTAGGACCACGTGGCAGTCTCTCAGCAGGCTTCATTCCAGCCTCGGATCACGTGCTGCCCAGGCACTGGGAAATGTTCTTCCTCGGACCTGCAAGGAGATGAAAAACCATTAAAACTGAGGGCCACAATAACTAAAGCTGCACGAAGTATGTAGTAGCAATTCTAGATGCACTGAGAACGACACGAGATACATACGAAGACAAAACAGAAACCAACACGAAGTGTGGTTTCAACATACGAAAGACACGAGGTCTAGGAAGAACAACACGAGGACATAATATGGAAACGACACGAAGTGAAACAAGAATGACACGAAGTGAAACAAGAACGATACGAAGTGAAACAAGAACGACACGTAGTGAAACAAGCAGATATAAGAGATGACACGAGATGCAACTGGAGGACAGAGAGAAGCGACACGAGGTTCACATAGAAACGACAGGAGGTGGCACAGAAAGCAACACGAGGTGCTGCAATGTTCTGCACGCAGTGGAACAAAAAACGACACGAAGACATGGAACAACACGGAGACGAAACAGTAACCGACACGAGTTGAAAACAACACGAAGACGAAAGACTGAAATCGACACGGAGTGTGGTCAAAGCGAGAAAGACACGAAGTCTAAAGTGAAAAACCAACACGAAGACAGAATACAAAGAAACGACTCGAAGTTAGGACAACACTAGGAGAAGACTGCACGAAGTGAAAACAACACGAAGACAGAAGATGCCACGGCTATCACGACACGTGATGAAGCAGTGGGACCAGAAAGAAACGACACGAGGAACAACAGTAAGTGACACGAAGTTAAAGAGAAAAACAGCACGAAGTGAAACGACACGGGGTTCACTGGGAAACGAGACACAAGAGGGAAAAAGACACGAAGTCAGATCAACACAAAGACGTAAACACAACACGAAGACATAGACACTAAAACGACACGAAGACGATGGATGCTACAGTGCAATGTCTAGACATGAAGTCCAATGCTAACGGCTGTACAGACTTGAAGGATAAGCCAGAGTATAGACTTGAAGAATGAGGGCGTTGTACAGACTTTGATGCCCAAAGGCGATGAACAGTGAATCAGTGTATAGACTTCAAGGTTCATTGAAGAATGTACATACATCAAGAGATGCTTCAAGCCAATGTATAGACTTAGCTATGAGTGTGGGCTGTACAGACTTTAGGCTGAACGCGTGCAAACACTGAGAATGTATAGGCTTCATGAAATGCATGCTACAGTGATGTATAGACTTAGACGCAACATGCTATGCAATGTACACACTTGATGTAATGCATGCCGATGTACAGACTTCAGTTGAAGTCAACCGAAGAGTGTATATACTTTATGAATGCATATGCTAAGACCAATGTACAAACTTGATCAGAATGTCTAGACTTCGCATGAACAGTCGATGTGTATGTCCAGACAAAGCTGACAGAGTTTACACTTGAACAAGTAATGCATGTGAAAGCTTTATGCAGGAGATAAACAGTCTGAACTTCAAATGCAATGACTTACACAACAAAATGACTCACAGTGATTAACATCAAACACCAATCATCAAAACCAAATCAATCAACAAAACCACAGCAATGAATGCTTTATGCATCGTTTTAACATGTAGCATGACTGAACATCAAATATGTTAATCTAAACTGAGCAGCAAGATGACTGAACATTTGATTAACTCACATCAACAACCAATCATCAAAACCACAGGGGCACAACAAAGTCGACAACACATTGAGCAATAGAGCAACATCTCTTCTTTCATCTTTGGGCTTATTTCTTCTCTTGTTTTCAATAGATGCCCCAGAGCGGAACACCATCTGCATCTTGTCTGGCATCTTACATTATTTTGTTCAGCTTCTTGCCACAATTGAGGGAGCTCGAAATGCACTTCAGAAGATATGCTGTTCTGGCTAATATAGCGAGGCTGTGTTGGCTGCTGTCTTAAAGATGGGCATTTGGTGAGGGCGAGGTCGGTCCACCCTATATTTACCCATTTGAAATTCACCATTTTGGATCAGATCCTCCATGATATCTTTAAATACATAGCAGTCCTCGATGAGATGCCCCCTCTTTTGATGATAGGGACAGAATCAAGGATCATCTTTTCTTTTGATGTCATTTGATCTTTTGAGCTCTAGGAGGACGACCTTGTTATATTTTTAGGCCCACTCGAACAGAATTTGCGTCTTGTCCTTTGTAAAGGATTATGATCTTTTCATTCTTCCCCTTAGTGAGGATTTTTGCTCAGCGGGCTTGGTAGAAGAAGGGCCAGCCGCCTCTTTTGATTTCTTCAGTTGCTGCTCGAAGGCTTGAAAATCAACAATGTTTATTTCTTCTAGCGTCGGCTGCTCTTCAGCTGGCCTATTCTTCTGAATTGTGGTAGTCACAGTCGGGCAGTACTTTGTCGGAAAGGCTTCGATATCAATTGCAATATTGTGTAATTGATCGAAGGATTTGACTTCGATGCCAATTATCCTCAGTAGGATTTCTTTCTTTAGATTGCTCTTGCATATCTGGACAGCACCCTTGTAGCTCGGTGGATGTTTGCATCTTGCACTGAGATTTTTCTAGCGTTGAATGTAGTCCGACGCACACTCATCATCTTTTTGTTTGATCATATATAATTCCACCTCGGTGACTTCTTCCTTAGCGGGCCTTATTTCAGTTTCTTGTTCCACCCCTAGCTTGTTCATTATTGCTGGAGTCGTCAGACTTGGGTATGAGCCAGCTGGTTGTAGGCGGGTTTATTAGCGGCACCGCCTGAGGTGTAGAAGTTACCTCATGACGTGCCTGGAAAGCTAAAGGGTATGCGGAAGTCGCATGATGTAGCTGCCGAGGGAGGGTGCTCCCTTCACGATCATGTGTTAATTGGGGCAGAGCCGACTGCAGTGAGGCTCCAAATTGTTCAGCGCCACCTCGTAGGGCCTCGAATGAGGGTTCCGCCTACCCGGGTACGACTGGGTGTAAACCCATCTCACTCAATTTTTTTCTCAGCTTCTCAACTCTTTGTATTTTATAATACAGCTCTATCATCAGAGCAGAGTTAGCTTGGTAGGAGCCAAGAGTGCTGTTTCCCGTGTTGATTTTAGGTGGGATCAACAACGTCCTATTATCAGCGCAGGACGCATTCAGCCCCTCATAGATTGATGTTCTTGCCCCCGTGCCCTCACGTGGAGGAGGAGTTTGATAGTACACTTCTTCAGCAGGCGGTGGAGGGTGCCGCCACTTTTCCTGGGACTTATGGCGAGAGGTAGTGGCTTCAGCCTGACCTACCCTCACTGGTGTGAAGCATATCTCTTCATCTTCTTCTTCAACAGTTTGGCTCGCACTGGGCAAGGCTGATAGTGTATTGTAGGAGAGGACGATGCTCCCCCTCTTGACATGTGGTTTATTCATTTGTTTCTCTTCGGCGGCTGACATCTGCCCCCGCAACGGGTTGTCTGGTGCACTCAGCACTTCTAATTTCTTTTCAGCTTCCAGGGGTCCGAAGTGCTCCCGTGGGGCATATTCATGGGGGTGCGTTATGCAAGTTTTAGCTACCGCTTTGGGTAATTGCTAGTATAAAGATACCATATTGACTGCTCTTTCCATAGCTGGCAATTCATGAGGGCGTGGAGGATTAACCTTATAGTCACCCATTTGTAGCTCCATTTTCTTGATTAGCTTTTCAATAGCATCTTTGAAGAAGTAGCAGTCTTCAATAGGGTGCCCAAGCATCTGGTGATACGGGCAGAAGCGTGGATTATCTTTCCTTATGGTGTCCTCCAGTTTCTTCGGTTCCGGCAAGGTGACCTTGTTGTATTTGATAGCCCATTCGAAGAGGACCCTAGTCCTATCCTTTGGGAATGAGTAAAGCTTTTTCATTTTGGCCCGCAATGAAGGGCCTTCTTGTTACTCAACTCGCTTAGCAGGAAGGGGGCTGGCAACCCCTTTATCCTTTTCTTTTTGTTGGTCAAACTCCTTGAAGTTAATTATGTGGACTTCCTTGGGTGTTGGTCACTTGTCAACAGGTCGGGCTTTTTGGCTTGCAGTGGCAGGAACAGAAGGGGAGCTGGAGATGAAAGCTTCAATCTCCGCTACCACATTATTCAGCCGGTCGAAAGACCTGCTTTCAATCCCGCTCATCTTTCCGAGGATCTCCCGCCTCAGGTTTTGTTTGTAGATTTGCACTGCATCCTCTTGATGTGGAGGCCGCTTGCATCTCATGCTAAGATTCTGCCATCTTTTGATATACTCCAGGGCTGTCTTGTAATTTCTCTGCCTGGAGGCATATAGCTCGGCCACGATGACCTCCCTTTCAGCAACATGGAACCATTCCTGAAACTTCTGTTGCATAGTTGCCCAGTCGCTAATAGAGCTGGCCGACAGGTTTGAATACCATTCGAAAACTAGGCCTGTCAGCGAGGACTCAAAGAATTTAACATGTAGGCTTCATCTACTGCCAGATCGCCCATAACCGTCATATAGTAAGCAATATGCTCCTTGGGAGAGCCCTGCCCATTGAACTTTTCAAACTTGGGCAGTTTATTGATGCCATGTGAAAGACTCTTTGCAGCGTATTGTGGCGGATATGGCACCTTGTATACATCAAAAGTGCAGATATCACCGTCAACTCTTTCGGCTAGCTTCATTTCAATCATTTGTTCCACCATCAATTTATTCATTATTGTCGGGTCCACCGGTCCTCAATGGAAATCGGCAGGCTGCTGCGTGACAGGAGTGGTTAGAGCCACGGCATGAAGTGCCAGCAGTATCATTAGTGGTAATTACTGCATTTGTGGAAGTGACGGCTGAGCCAGTGGTGGCTGTAGGAAGTGCGGTTGGAAAGAGGCCTTGATGTGGCCTGTTGGTTGAGAGGTAGCTGGTGGTGCAGCATCGGCCGGGCCTGGAGCTCCTCGGGATGATTCAACATGCATATCTTGCTGCCGAGGAACAGAAACTTGTTCGATTTTTTCATTCGGCTACCTTTTTAGGGATTCAATCTCCTGTTGATATCTCTATAGTATTGTCAAGACAGTCGGGTCTAGTGCTGCCACAACGGTGGTGCTCTCCAACGCTTCGCCCAAAACACCTTCAGACGAGGCTGGCGAAGGAGCCTCTTCTTCTTCGGAAGTCACCATGTTGGCAGTTAACGTGGTGATAGCTTGCTTTCCTTTAGCTGCTTTGAACATTTCTTCCGCAGCTTTACTTCTTCTTGTTACTGGCCTCGGCCTTTCAACTAACTTGGCCAATTCTTCTAGCTCTTTAGGTAGGGCCCCACATTTGCTAGTCACCCCTGCCATGTTGCAAGTGAAGACTTGCATTCTTTTTCTTTGCCTTCAGACTCCCCTTTTGGTTTGACCAGGGAAGGCCAACCTTTCATATACTGATCTTTTTTTCTTTTCTTCCCGCTGCAGGGGGACTTCGAAGTATTCAGCTTCGAAGCCATCTTCATATTCATTGACGTCCATGAATGACGCCATCCTTCTTCTTCTTTTTCTTTGGCATCGCTGGCGCGGAGCAGTCTTTGTTGACCTAAAGAGGAACTCCCCAAGTCATGGAAGTAATTCATGACTACTTTGATCATTTCTTCTTGAATGCACCTTAGAGAGAGGGCAGGGGGCAGCAGTTGGTCTTGAGTTGACGACACGCAGGAGAGCCGTGACAATCTGGCAGTCTCATTCGATCGTCTCGAACGTTGGAAGACATCGGCCTGCCTGGCGCAAGCCCTGCGAGTAGGTAGATGGACCATTGGCACGACCTCTTCTTCCTTCAGTGTATCTCTTTTGCCCCCTCTCTTGGGGTCTTTAGCAGTCAGGTTTTCATTCTGGGGGGTCGAAGCCGGACCCCTGATCCTTTTGGGGACCCAAACTTGTTTGAATTTTCGTGGCTTTGGGGCCAGCTTCCCCCTTCTGTCTTTTGTCCAAATTCGCCTTCCGGCTTGCTAGTGCCTGGAAAGCATTGCATATGGGAACTGTCGAGGCGATGCGATCCGGAAGGACTTCAGCATCGCGGTCGTTCTGGTACACCCGAACACCGCCGATCATAACAGATTTCCCGGAGGCCAAGAGCCGGCCCCGGGGAGCAGCAACACTTCTTCTTTTCTTTTGATTCTTTCTCTTCTCCCCCCCAGACGCCTTGTTGCTGGTGGGGACAGCTAGGTAGTCCACATGGTGGACGAAGCATGTGACCATGCAGTGATGCGGGGAAGCCCTCCGGGGAAGAATCTCCCTTGGAAGAGTCACGACCTTGGCCGTGATAGTCTTGTCAGCTTCCTCCTTCTCGACCTGGAGCAGGCCGACGAAGGCAACGCCTAGGAAATTGGGGAACCCCACCACTGGTGGCAGAGTCCCAAACATAGTGGGTACTGCCAGGTATTCGTGCTCCGCATGAGCAGCGACCACTTGCGGGCTAAAGGTAAGTCCTGCTAGTCTGATTGCCATTGTATTTCCTACAAAATAGAATGAGCAAACAATAAGTATTCTTGGGGAAGGCCCCGGGGCCTTCTACCTTGGCGAAAAGATTAAAGGGAGACTGAGTCCCACCGGGTGTGCCAACTTGTGGGAATGATGAATTTTTACGTATTTAATTTATTTAATCTTATTTGCTTTGTTCATTTATTAGGGGTTTTATTTAAGCGCAGGGCGTGCCAGTCACTGAGTGAAGATTTATTGTGTGTACTGTCTGACTAATCAGACAATAGTGGGAGATCATGTCGGCACCCTAAGTCCGCCATACCATAAAGGCTATGGCGTTAATTACGCCCTTCCGAAAGAAGGACAACCCTTGATTAATTGCCAAGATAGAAGAGCCCTTGGGGCTGAAGGAGTACATAAAAGACATGCTCATTTTATAAAGTAGAAATAGGATTTAATCACACATGCGAGCACACAATACAGTAATATTTATGCTATTTAGCCGATTCTTGGTACGAGGCGGAGTTGTGCACTCACGCGTAGTGAAAGTTTCTAGCTGGACTTAATCCGACCTTCCGCCAATCACCATTTTATATACCAGAGAATTGGGAGATGCAAGCATTCATATATGTGTATTTATATGGTTGAATACAAGCAAATGGGCATATAGGAGTTTATGCCTTTATTAGAAATCCCATGTACGAGTTGGGATTAATTGAACCATGGGTAGAAGTCGGCTTTGATTTAGTGCGGGTGGATTGAAAACATATTATCATGACTTTATTTTACCATCTATTTGCATGTTTATTTGATATATTAAGGGAAGATTTCGGCAGCACCTCCCTTGTCCCAAAGTGTAGCAACCCTGATAAATTATAAGAATGAAAGTTCTTAAATAAATTAAAATAAAAAAATTAGCCAAGGCCCAGATCACATACACAAATGGGCCTTACACCTAAACCCAAATGGGCCAAGGGAAAGGGCGCCCTTGATTAAGGCGCTATTTCGAGAAATGAAGCCCCCTTGAGTGGGCGCTATTTTCATGAGGATAAAATATAGGAAACCTGATTGTAGTGTTTCATTCTAACTGGGACATTGGTTGCGGTTGGGAAGGTGTTAGTCGAGTAAGATTGATCCATAGGAAACTATATTTTCAATAGGATTCCTACATAGGAAGTCTTACTCTCGAAAGAACTCTAATTCTCCAGTAGGATTTTTTCCCTATAAATATAGCCCTCCAGAATCCTTCAGAGGTTACTGCCTCTGGGTCTTTCTGCTTCGACAACAAGCTGTTGCTGTTCTTCTTCATCCAGCGACTGCTTCTTCCCTATCTCTTCCTCTGGGCGGAGAGATTCTGCAAGATTGGTTCTTCTATTTTCCAACTGTTGCTACTTCCTTTGCTATCACCGTGAAGGAACGATCAAGCTACTTCTTCTTCCGGCTACTTTATCCTCTACGGTTGAGCGAGAAGAAGCCCTATTCTGCTTCGTTCTGCTACTGTAGAGGAAGAGCATCATCCTCCTTTGTTCTGTTAAAGGGCTACAGTTACTGCCATTGCTTTACGTCCAGTTGCTCTGTTGAAAACAGAGTACCGTTTCTGTGGTTATTTTGTTGTTAATCCTTCAATCTCTTCCCGATTCTGTCATCCAAATCAATCTAATTAAGGTAGGTGTTCTCAAGTTCTAAGCCAAATCCTGTAAACACTAAGCCTTGTGCATGCATATAGATCAGTAAAGATTAGAAGAGTGATGTACAGTTTCTGTATCGTAGTTTCGGCATAAAACAGTGAATAGCGACCCATACATGGGTGCTGTATTGATAAAAATGACTTCATGAATGGTCGTTATTCTCCTTGATATTTAATAAATACCCATGTTTAAAATTTAATAACCATGTAACCGGATATCTAAATTAATGCATGATCATAGTTCTGGAATCCTACTATTTTTCTCTTCCTATCCATATATTCACTTCTGCATAATTTTTTTTATTTAGAAAGTGCTACTGTTCATGTTATAAACACACTGGCATGAAACACGACTGAAGCCAAGACTCTATTCAATATAGCGCCCCTGACCTGGGCGCTATATCATGAAATAAATCCTCTTCCAGAGGGCGCCATATCCTCTGTGAAGAAAATTTCAGGAACTATTATATATATATGAATGTGTAATATAGATACAATGCCTCGATGAGAAGACTCTGTTTAATGATATAGAGGCACCTCCTAAGGTGCCATTTACCTGAATCTAGTTTTTATTTCGAGTGTTTTCCTATGACCCATACCAAGGGTACTTTGGCAATATATCTCAGTCCGTAGATATGGTCCCACGTTTCTCGATGTTTTATCGATTACCCCACTATTTCTCGGTGATAGATGAGCCCTCCGCGAGATATTCCTTCCTTCGGACCGGTGACTTTATCATAGAGATCTCCGTAAGTATACGCGAAGCCTTGGATTCCCTCAAGGCCGCCGAGCAGGTTGTACCACTAAAACCATGACACTTTTTAATTGCAATGTCACTCTAAGGAAATATGGTATACCGGCCCTCCTAGTATGCTATTTGGATACCGTGAGAATGTTTTCTTGAGTTAATGGAATGGGAAGCCATACCATTGCTATCCCTTAAGGATTATGTGCCTCTATGAAGACATGGATTCTTTCTACCGTATCATGTACAAAGAACGAGCGACCATACGTATATGAGCGCTTATTCTTGATATCATGGCACCGACTAGGGAGCCAATTCCACCCAGTTTTCCATGAGTATCGTGATTGAACTGTTTTGATCGTAGTACGTCCCTACGTAACAAGTTCTATCCTTGAGTTTCAATTCCACAAGATATACGTTAAAATTCCTACCAGAGCATTCCCTTGGAATTCTATATTGGCTATAACTATAGTGGATGTCGAAAATACATGACTCAATGCTGGCGCATATAGGGCCCGATCTGGTCCTGGGAGGAGCACCCAAAAGTACTTGTGCCTATGGGAACTATTATTGATCATGGTGTGGCATTGCACCGAAGTACTCGTTGTTCTAGATAAATGACATTTCACAATCTTTTACTTGAACTTGACTTGACATGACATGACGAGACTCATTCGGATGGGGATGGACATGAGTGAAGAGCTTAGAGCCACTCCAATCATTAAAGTGTTATCTAGTCCTGTCTTTTCTATTTTCTTGAGTCATCCATCGTACTTTTTCTTTTATTTAGTCCTAGTGCTGTCATTAAGGGTTGTAATAGAAGTACTTTGAAAGTTTATGATTAATAAAGGACTTGGTTATATTTACTTTTGCACACTCTGTCTATGTGTCGAATACACTTATGCTCTGATTGACATGATCGATATAAACTCGTCACGCATACCGAGTTCCTTCCGCACTTGGGGCGTGACCGTTTTTATGGTATCAGAGCCTAGGATATTCAATTCCTAGGAAACCCAAGTCCAAGGATAGGTTATGCCTTTACTCGGTGAGATTGGGTAGAACCATGGGTTTAAGTCAACTTAAGAACTCAGACCCTTGCATTAACCTTAAATAAATTAATGTAGTTTCTTAAATTTCTTGAAGGAAGATGGCTGCCGAACGTGCCCAGTGTCGTAATATGCAACGCACTATTCAAGGCAATACACAGGCACTTCAGCAAGTGGCGCAAGGCGAGGTAAACCGTGGAGTGGGTGATCTCCACCGTAGTTTCAGAAATATGAACCCGCCAAAGATTATTGGCTCATCAGACCCTGATGATGCCGAGCATTGGCTCAAAGAAGTAGAAAGGATATTCTGTGTTATGCAAGGCACGGACGAGGAGAAGGTGTTACTAGATACTTTCCAATTGGAAAGGGATGCCCGTTCCTGGTGGGAGTTCGTAGAAGCTACATTAGAAGAAGAACTTATCACATGGGCGGAATTTATCAAACACTTCAATAACAAATATTTCTCCGATCGTATACAAGAGAAGAAAGCCATAAAATTCGCCACACTCAAACAAAGGACTCTATCAGTGGCCGAGTATGAGGCTCAATTCTCTCGGTTATCAAGGTACGCGAAGCACTTTGTGAGTACTGAGAAGGTGAAAGCAAGAAGATTCCTAAATGGGCTCAGGCCCCAATATATTACACAACTGGCGCCGATGGACATTCAAGTCTACTTGGAGATAATACGGCGAGCCTAGCTGTTAGAAGATGCCACATAATTGTCAGATAGGATCCTTGGGAAGGATAAGAAGGAGCATGTTACTAGCTCCGATACTTTCAAGCCCACCTTCAACAAGAAGAGGCTTAATAATGGAGGAGAGTCCGCTTAGGAGAAGAAGCTTAAGAAGAATCACAAGCCTTTCTCCATCACTACCACACCTTCCAAAGAGGTATGCAAACATTGCGATAAGGCCGGCCATAAGGTCAAAGAATGCTGGAGAAGACTAGGAGCTTGCCTCAGATGCGGGAGCCGTGATCATCGAATTCCCGATTATCCACTACTTAATGATCAAGCCGGTGACGAGAAGCGCCCGGTGAAGAAGAATGCACGTCTCCATGCTCTTCAGGAGGCAGAACAAGACGAAGGCGGACTAGTGGAAGGTACACTAAATATTTGTTCCAAGTCTGCACATGTCTTGTTTGATACCGTTGCATCTCATTCCTTTGTTTCTAAGAAGTTTGCGGATCCATTACCTATGGAACCAGAGTGGATAGATCTAGTCATTGCAACCCCTCTCGGAAACGAATACGAGATCTCACACCACTATTCTAATTTTGAAGTTATGGTAAACGGGAAAAATCTGCCAGCATATTTAATATGTCTAGACTTGAAGGGATATGATGTTATACTAGGAGCCGATTGGCTATCTACACACTGTTGATTGCCGTGAAGGCAAGGTAACTTTTAAGGAGTTTCGGAACTGGTCTACACTAGCCCTAAGAGTCGAAACAAGTCACCTCTTATTTCGGCTCTCTGAGTTAGCAAGCTTATAAGAAAAGGGTGCATATCTTTCCTTGCTTTTGTCACTATAAAGAAGACTAAAGAAACCAATATAGAGGATATCCCAATAGTTTGGGAGTTTTCAAAAGTATTTCTAGAGGATTTGCCTGGATTACCCCCACAAAGAGAAGTGGCCTTCACCATCGACCTGGTCCCGAGTGCTGGTCCAGTCTCTATGGCACCTTATAGGATGTCCCCTATCGAGCTCATGGAGTTAAAGGAACAATTGATGGAGCTTCTGAAGAAAGGATTTATCAGACCGAGCACTTCCCCGTGGGAAGCGCCCATATTATTTGTAAAGAAGAAGGATGTATCCATGAGATTATGCATCGACTATCAATAGTTGAATCATCTCATCATCAAAAATAAGTATCCACTACCGAGAATCGATGAATTATTTGATCAGATATCTAGGTCCAAGTATTTCTCGAAGATTGATCTCAGGTCGGGATACCACCAACTGAGAATCAAGGATGAAAACATTCATAAGACCGCGTTCAGGAGCAGGTATGGGCACTACGAATTTCTTGTTATGCCTTTTGGACTAACAAATGCCCCTGCAGCCTTTATGTAGTTAATGAACAGTATATTCAGGCCTCATCTGGATCAATTTATTGTAGTCTTCATTGATGACATACTGATTTATTCAAAGACCAAGGAAGAACATGAATAGAATTTGAGGATTTCATTACACATATTAAGGACAAATCAGTTATATGCAAAGCTCAGTAAATGTGAGTTCTGGCTAGAAGAGGTATTCTTCTTAGGACATGTAATCTCCAAGGATGGGATATTAGTAGATCCATCAAAAGTAGAAGCTGTGAAGAATTGGGAAAGACCAACCAATGCTAGCGAGATCCGTAGTTTCTTGGGTCTTGCATACTACTACAGGCGATTCATTAAGGACTTCTCCAAAATTTCCGTGCCTCTTACTAGGCTGACTCGCAGAGTGATCCGTTATGAATGGAGCGAGGATTGTGAAAGAAGCTTTCAAGCTCTAAAAGATCACTTGACTACTGCCCCAATCTTGGCCTTACCAATTGAAGGAGAGAAATTCGATGTATACATCGATGCGTCTGGCATTGGTCTCGGATGTGTATTAATGCAACACGGAAGTGTCATAGCTTACTCTTCCCGACAACTGAAGAATCATGAAGAAAACTACCCAGTGCACGACTTAGAGTTGGCCGCGATGGTATTTGCCTTGAAGATCTGGAGACACTATCTCTATGGAGAACAGTTCACCGTGTACTCCGATCACAAGAGTCTCAAGTATCTCTTCTCTCAGAAGGAATTAAATATGAGACAAAGACGTTGGCTCAAATATCTCAAGGACTTCGACTTCGCCATACAATATCATTTTGGAAAGGGTAATCCTGTAGCTGATGCCCTTAGTCGAAAGCCAAGAGCCTTATTAGCCAATTGTATGATTCAAGAGTGGAAATTGCTAGAGCAATTCTCTAAACTTAATATAACTATGGACCATAAGAAATAGTGTATTACTCTATCACACATGAGGATATAACTGGATCTACACTCTGAGAAAAAAGAACTTCAAGACAGCGACCTGGTGTTAGTAGAAATCAAGGGTAAGCTAGAAGAACGACCAGACTTCAAGATAGCATCAGATGGAAGGTTATTATTCCGAGAAAGGATTTGTGTACCAGATTGTCCAAAACTAAAGAAGAAGATATTATAATAAGCTCATAGGTCAATGTACATGATTCATCCCGGATCTACCAAGATGTACCAAGACTTGAAATGGACCTTCTGGTGGAACAACATGAAAAGGGAGGTAGCATACTTTGTATCTCGCTATCTCACCTGCCAATAGGTCAAGGCGGAACAACAGAAGCCTGCCGGTAAGCTACATCCTCTAGATATTCCCAAGTGGAAGTGGGAGGATATCGGTATGAACTTTATAATGGGTCTGTCTAAATCTAAAGGAGGACATGATGGAATATGGGTCATCATAGACCGATTAACCAAGACGGCACATTTCTTGCCAATCAAGAGCCGATGGTCAGTCGACGTTCTTGTTGCCTTATACATCAAAGAAGTTGTCGATTACATGTAGTACATGTTTCAATTCTGTCTGACCGAGATCCGCATTTTACTTCTCATTTCTGGAAGGGTTTACAACATTCGTTGGAAATAAGATTTAATTTTAGTACAGCCTCTCATCCTCAGACGGATGGTCAGACCGAAAGAACAAATCAAGTGGTAGAAGACATGCTTAGAGCTTGTATTTTTGATTTTGGCGGAAGCTGGCATGATCACTTGCCTTTGGTCGAGCTTACATACAACAACAGTTACCAGGCAAGCATTCAAATGGCACCTTTCGAAGCATTATACGGAAGAAGTTGCCAATCACCCTTATGCTGGGATGAAGTTGGCAAGATGCAACTACTAGGCCCGGACATGGTAAGGGATACCACTGAGAAGATCTAGCTAATTAGAGAAAGACATAAAATGGCACAGTCTACGCAAAAGACATATGCTGACACAAGAAGAAGAGACCTCGAGTTCCAAGTAGGAGACCACGTATTTCTTAAAATTTCTCCAGGATGGGGAATTAGAAGATTTGGTGTTAAAGGCAAGCTTACACCAAGATATATCGGATCTTTCGAGATATTAGAAAGAGTTGGCGAGGTTACCTACCGCATCGCCTTGCCTCCTCAATTATCTGGAGTTCACAATGTGTTCCATATTTCTATGTTAAAGAAGTATGTGCACGATCCATTCCACATCATAGATCATGGTGACCTGGCAATACAGAAGGATCTCACGTATAAACAAAAGCCATTAAAGATCCTAGACCGCGAGGTCCGTACCCTAAGGAACAAAACAATTCCCATGATCAAGGTTCAATGGAGCAAATGGTCAGAACAAGAAACCACATGGGAGACCAAAGAATCCATGAAGAAGAGATTCCCAGACTTATTTGCGAATGGTATGTACTCTGCACCCTCCACATCTATATACGATTGAATTTGGAGACAAAATTCTTCTAAGTGGGGGAGGGTGTAGAAACCCTGATAAATTATAGGAATGAAAGTTCTTAAATAAATTAAAACAAACAAATTAGCCAAGGCCCAGATCACATACACAAATGGGCCTTACACCTAAACCCAAATGGGCCAAGGGAAAGGGCGCCCTTGATTAAGGCGCTATTTCGAGAAATGAAGCCCCCTTGAGTGGGTGCTATTTTCATGAGGATAAAATATAGGAAACCCGATTGTAGTGTTTCGTTCTAACTGGGACATTGGCTACGGTTCGGAAGGTCTTAGTCGAGTAAGATTGATCCATAGGAAACTATATTTTCAATAGGATTCCTACATAGGAAATCTTACTCTTGATCGAACTCTAATTCACCAATAGGATTTCTTCCCTATAAATATAGCCCTCCGGAATCCTTCAGAGGTTACTGCCTCTGGGTTTTTCTGCTTCGACAACAAGCTGTTACTGTTCTTCTTCATCCAGCGACTGCTTCTTCCCTGTCTCTTCCTCTGCGCGGAGAGATTCTGCAAGATTGGTTCTTCTGTTTTCCAACTACTGCTACTTCCTTTGCTGTCACCATGAAGGAACGACCAAGCTGCTTCTTCTATCCTTGAGTTTCTATTCCACAAGATCTACCTTAAAATTCCTACCAGAGCATTCCCTTGGAATTCTATATTGGCTATAACTATAGTGGATGTCGAAAATACATGACTCAATGCTGGCGCATATAGAGCCCGATCTGGTCCTGGGAGGAGCACCTGAAAGTACTTGTGTCCATGGGAGCTATTATTGATCACGGTGTGGCATTGCACCGAAGTACTCGTTGTTCTAGATAAATGACATTCCACAATCTTGTACTTGAACTTGACTTGACATGACATGACGAGACTCATTCTTATGGGGATGGACATGAGTGAAGAGCTTAGAGCCACTCCAATCGTTAAAGTGTTATCTAGTCCTGTCTTTCTATTTTCTTGAGTCATCCATTGTACTTTTTCTTTTATTTAGTCCTAGTGATGTCATTAAGGGTTGTAATAGAAGTACTTTGAAAGTTTATGATTAATAAATGACTTGGTTATCTTTACTTTTATGCACTCTGTCTATGTGTCGAATACACTTATGCTCTGATTGACATGATCGATATAAACTCGTCACGCGTACCGGGTTCCTTCCGCGCTTGGGGCGTGACAGTTTTTGTGGTATCAGAGCCTAGAATATTCAATTCCTAGGAAACCCAAGTCCAAGGATAGGTTATGCCTTTACCCAGCGAGATTGGGTAGAACCATGGGTTTAAGTCAACTTAAGAACTTAGACACTTGCATTAACCTTAAATATATTAATGTAGTTTCTTAAATTTCTTATAGGAAGATGGTTGTCGAACATCCCCAGTGGCGTAATATGCAACGCACTATTCAAGGCATTACACAAGCGCTTCAGTAAGTGGCGAAAGGCGGGGCAAACCTTGGAGCAGGTGATCTCCACCGTAGTTTCAGAAATATGAACCCGCCAAAGTTTATTGGCTCATCAGACCCTGATGATGCCGAGCATTGGCTCAAAGAAGTAGAAAGGATATTCTGTGTTATGCAATGCACGGACGAGGAGAAGGTGTTACTAGATACTTTCCAATTGGAAAGGGATGTCAGTTCCTGGTGGGAGTTCGTAGAAGCTACATTAGAAGAAGAACCTATCACATGGGCGGAATTTACCGAACACTTCAATAACAAATATTTTTCGATCGTATACAAGAGAAGAAAGTCGTAGAATTCGCGACACTTAAACAAAGGACTCTATCAGTGACCGAGTATGAGGCTCAATTCTCTCGGTTATCAAGGTACCCGAAGCACAGATTCCTAAATGGGCTCAGGCCCCAATATATTACACAACTGGCGCCGATGGACATTCAAGTCTACTCGGAGATAATACGGCGAGCCCAACTGTTAGAAGATGCCACATAATTGTCAGATAGGGTCCTTGGGAAGGATAAGGAGGAGCATGTTACTAGCTCTGGTACTTTCAAGCCCACCTTCAACAAAAAGAGGCTTAATAATGGAGGAGAGTCCTCTCAGGAGAAGAAGCATAAGATGAATCACAAGCCTTTCTCCATCACTACAACACCTTCCAAAGAGGTGTGCAAACATTGCGATAAGGCCGGCCATAAGGCCAAGGAATGCTGGAGAAGACTAGGAGTTACCTTAGATGCGGGAGCCGTGATCATCGGATTCCCGATTATCCACTACTTAATGATCAAGCCGGTGACGAGAAGCGCCCGGTGAAGAAGAATGCACGTCTCCAAGCTCTTAAGGAGGCAGAACAAGACGAAGGCGGACTAGTGGAAGGTACACTAAAGATTTGTTCCAAGTCTGCACATGTCATGTTTGATACCGGTGTATCGCATTCCTTTGTTTCTAAGAAGTTTGCGAATCCATTACCTATGGAACCAGAGTGGATAGATCTAGTCATTGCAACCCCTCTCGGAAACGAATCCGAGATCTCACACCACTATTCTAATTCTGAAGTTATGGTAAACGGTAAAAATCTGCTAGCAGATTTAATATGTCTAGACTTGACAGGATATGATGTTATACTAGGAGCCGATTGGCTATCTACATACTGTTGATTGCCGTGAAGGCAAGGTAACTTTTAAGGAGTTTTCGGAACTGGTCTACACTAGCCCTAAGAGTCGAAACAAGTCACCTCTTATTTCGGCTCTCTGAGCTAGCAAGCTTATAAGGAAAGGGTGCATATCTTTCCTTATTTTTGTCACTATAAAGGAGACTAAGGAAACCAATATAGAGGATATCCCAATAGTTTGGGAGTTTTCAGAAGTATTTCCAGAGGATTTTCCTGAATTACCCCACAAAGAGAAGTGGCCTTCATCATCGACCTGGTCCCGAGTGCTGGTCCAATCTCTATGGCACCTTATAGGATGTCCCCTGCCGAGCTCAAGGAGTTAAAGGAACAATTGATGGAGCTTCTGAAGAAAGGATTTATCAGACCGAGCACTTCCCCGTAGGGAGCGCCCGTATTATTTGTAAAGAAGAAGGATGGATCCATGAGATTATGCATCGACTATCGACAGTTGAATCATTTCACCATCAAAAATAAGTATCCACTACCGAGAATCGATGAATTATTTGATCAGATATCTAGGTCCAAGTATTTCTCGAAGATTGATCTCAGGTCGGGATGCCACCAACTGAGAATCAAGGATGAAGACATTCATAAGACTGCGTTCAAGAGCAGGTATGGGCACTACGAATTTCTTGTTATGCCTTTTGGACTAACAAATGCCCCTGCAGCCTTTATGCAGTTAATGAACAGTATATTCAGGCCTCATCTGGATCAATTTATTTTAGTATTCATTGATGACATACTGATTTATTCAAAGACCAAGGAAGAACATGAAGAGCATTTGAGGATTTCATTACAGATATTAATGACAAATCAGTTATATGCAAAGCTCAGTAAATGTGAGTTCTGGCTTGGGACATGTAATCTCCAAGGATGGGATATCAGTAGATCCATCAAAAGTAGAAGCTGTGAAGAATTGGGAAAGACCAACCAATGCTAGCGAGATCCGTAGTTTCTTGGGTCTTACAGGCTACTACAGGCGATTCATTAAGGACTTCTCCAAAATTGCCGTGCCTCTTACTAGGCTGACTCGTAAAGAGATCCGTTATGAATGGAGCGAGGATTGTGAAAGAAGCTTTCAAGCTCTAAAAGATCACTTGACTACTGCCCCAGTCTTGGCCTTACCAATTGAAGGAGAGAAATTCGAGGTATATACCGATGCGTCTGGCATTGGTCTCAGATGTGTATTAATGCAACAAGGAAGAGTCATAGCTTACTCTTCCCGACAACTAAAGAAGCATGAAGAAAACTACCCAGTGCATGACTTAGAGTTGGCCGCAGTGGTATTTTCCTTGAAGATCTGGAGACACTATCTCTATGGAGAACAGTTCACCGTGTACTCCGATCACAAGAGTCTCAAGTATCTCTTCTCTCAGAAGGAATTAAATATGAGACAAAGACGTTGGCTCGAATATCTCAAGGACTTCGACTTCGCCATATAATATCATCCCGGAAAGGGTAATCCTATAGCTGATGCCCTTAGTCAAAAGCCAAGAGCCTTATTAGCCAATTGTATGATTCAAGAGTGGAAATTGCTAGAGCAATTCTCTAAACTTAATATAACTATGGACTAGGAGAAATAGTGTATTACTCTATCACACATGAGGATACAATTGGATCTACACTCTGAGATAAAAGAACTTCAAGACAGCGACCCGGTGTTAGTAGAAATCAAGGGTAAGCTAGACTTCAAGATAGCATCAGATGGAAGGTTATTATTCCGAGAAAGGATTTGTGTACCAGATTACCCAGAACTAAAGAAAAAGATATTAGAAGAAGCTCATAAGTCAAGGTACATGATTCATCCCGGATCTACCAAGATGTACCAAGACTTGAAACGGACCTTCTGGTGGAACAACATGAAAAGGGAGGTAGCAGACTTTGTATCTCGCTGTCTCAGCTGCCAACAGGTTAAGGCGGAACACTGGAAGCCTACCGGTAAGCTACATCCTCTAGATATTCCCAAGTGGAAGTGGGAGGATATCGGTATGGACTTTATAATGGGTCTGTCTAAATCTAAAGGAGGACATTATGGAATATGGGTTATCGTAGACCGATTAATCAAGACGGCACATTTCTTGCCAATCAAGAGCCGATGGTCAGTCGACGTTCTTGTTGCCTTATACATCAAAGAAGTTGTCCGATTACATGTAGTACATGTTTCAATTCTGTCTGACCGAGATCCGCGTTTTACTTCTCATTTCTGGAAGGGTTTACAACATTCGTTGGAAACAAGATTTAATTTTAGTACAGCCTCTCATCCTCAGACGGATGGTCAGACCGAAAGAACAAATCAAGTGGTAGAAGACATGCTTAGAGCTTGTATTTTTGATTTTGGCGGAAGCTGGCATGATCAATTACCTTTGGTCGAGTTTGCATACAACAACAGTTACCAGGCAACTATTCAAATGGCACCTTTCGAAGCATTATACGGAAGAAGTTGCCGATCACCCTTATGATGGGATGAAGTTGGCGAGATGCAACTACTAGGCCTGGACATGGTAAGGGATACCACTGAGAAGATCCAGCTAATTAGAGAAAAACTTAAAATGGCACAGTCTAGGCAAAAGACATATGCCGACACAAGAAGAAGAGACCTCGAGTTCCAAGTAGGAGACCACATATTTCTTAAAATTTCTCCATGATGGAGAATTAGAAGATTTGGTGTTAAAGGCAAACTTACACCAAGATATATCGGACCTTTCGAGATACTAGAAAGAGTTGGCGAGGTTGCCTACCGCATCACCTTGCCTCCTCAATTATCTAGAGTTCACAATGTGTTTCATATTTCTATGTTAAAGAAGTATGTGCACGATCCATTCCACATCATAGATCATGGCGACCTGGCAATACAGAAGGATCTCACGTATGAACAAAAGCCATTAAAGATCCTAGACCGCGAGGTCCGTACCCTAAGGAACAAAACAATTCCCATGATCAAGGTTCAATGGAGCAAATGGTCAGAACAAGAAGCCACATGGGGGACCAAAGAATTCATGAAGAAGAGATTCCCAGACTTATTTGCGAATGGTATGTACTCTGCACCCTCCACATCTATATATGATTGAATTTGGAGATGAAATTCTTCTAAGTGGGGGAGGGTGTAGAAACCCTGATAAATTATAGGAATGAAAGTTCTTAAATAAATTAAAACAAACAAATTAGCCAAGGCCCAGATCACATACACAAATGGGCCTTACACCTAAACCCAAATGGGCCAAGGGAAAGGGCGCCCTTGATTAAGGCGCTATTTCGAGAAATGAATCCCCCTTGAGTGGGCGCTATTTTCATGAGGATAAAATATAGGAAACCCGATTGCAGTGTTTCGTTCTAACTGGGACATTGGCTGCGGTTGGGAAGGTCTTAGTCGAGTAAGATTGATCCATAGGAAACTATATTTTCAATAGGATTCCTACATAGGAAATCTTACTCTTGATCGAACTCTAATTCTCCAGTAGGATTTCTTCCCTATAAATATAGCCCTCCGGAATCCTTCAGAGGTTACTGCCTCTGGGTTTTTCTGCTTCGACAACAAGCTGTTACTGTCCTTCTTCATCCAGCGACTGCTTCTTCCATGTCTCTTCTTTTGGGCAGAGAGATTCTGCAAGATTGGTTCTTCTGTTTTCCAACTGTTGCTACTTCCTTTGCTGTCACCGTGAAGGAACGACCAAGCTGCTTCTTCTTCTGGCTACTTCATCCTCTGCGACTGAGCGAGATTAAGCCCTATTCTACTTCGTTCTGCTGTTGTAGAGGAAGAGCATCATCTTCCTTTGTTCTGTTAAAGGGCTGCAGTTACTGCCATTGCTTTACGTCCAGTTGCTCTGTTGAAAACAGAGTACCGTTTCTGTGGTTATTTTGTTGTTGATCCTTCAATCTCTTCCCGATTCTGTCATACAAATCAATCTAATCATGGTAGGTGTTCTCAAGTTCTAAGCCAAATCCTGTAAACACTAAGCCCTGTGCATGCATATAGATAAGTAAAGATTAGAAGAGTGATTTACAGTTTCTGTATCATAGTTTCGGCATAAAACAGTGAATAGCGACCCATACATGGGCACTATATTGATAAAAATGACTTCATGAACAGTTGTTATTCTCCTTGATATTTAATAAATACCCATGTTTAAAATTTAATAACCATGTAACATGATATCTAAATTAATGCATAATCATAGTTCTGGAATCCTGCTATTTTTCTCTTCCTATCCATATATTCACTTCTGCATAATTTTTTTATTTAGAAAGTGCTATTGTTCATGTTATAAACACACTGACATGAAACACGACTGAAGCCAAGACTCTATTCAATATAGCGCCCCTGACCTGGGCGCTATATCATGAAATAAAGCCTCTTCCAGAGGGTGCCATATCCTCTGTGAAGAAAATTCCAGGAACTATTATATATATATATATATATATATATATATATATATATGTGTGTGTGTGTGTGAATGTGTAATACTGATACAACGCCTCAACGAGAAGACTCTGTTTAATGATATAGATGCACCTCCTAAGGTGCCATTTACCTGAATCTAGTTTTTATTTCGAGTGTTTTCCTATGACCCATACCAAGGGTACTTTGGCACTATATCTCAGTCCGTAGATATGGTCCCACGTTTCTCGATGTTTTATCGATTACCCCACTATTTCTCGATGATAGATGAGCCCTCCGCGAGATATTCCTTCCTTCGGACTGGTGACTTTATCATAGAGACCTCCGTAAGTCTACGCGAAGCCTTGGATTCCCTCAAGGCCGCCGAGCATGTTGTACCACTAAAACCATGACACTTTTTAATTGCCATGTCACTCTAAAGAAACATGGTATACTGGCCCTCAAGGTATGCTATTTGGATACCGTGAGAATGTTTTCTTGAGTTAATGGAATGAGAAACCATACCATTGTGTTGACACCTTGAAAATGAGCAAGGGGGTAAACAGAATTGAAAAGAAGATTAGACTAATAGTGAAAGATTAATGGTGAAGCTCGTCAACCATCTACCCGGCTGAAGCCTTTTCCGGCCAAGCTGATGTCTGGTTTCGTTATCAGCCAGACGGCGACACTGATGAAATAGCAGTCACTTGACTGATGAGACCTCCTATCACGCTTTAAAAGGAGTTATATTACTGCCTCGTCCGGAAGTCTACAGGTGACGATGCTGATGAAATCCCAGTCCACTGACTGATGAAGGTCTCCATAATCCCACTAAGACCCGGGTCCGCCAACAAAAGGCCTGCTGCGGTTCTAGTATATTCAGGGAGACAGCAAGTCCATGTGAAGCCTTAAAAAGGGCCCTAAATGGGCCTATGAAATGGGCTCACGAAGGTGGCGTCGGGATACTCTACGGATGTCCAGCACACCGGGAGCTGCTGCACTCAACAGATGCGCGCCGTGAAGATGAAAAGTCACGCCGACTCCCATCTGCCGAAGAGGTGAGGAGGGGCTGGGTCTATATAAACCCACTCACTCGAAGAAGAAAGAAGACAGACAAAAGAAAAAGAAAAAAAAAGAGGACCGGCAACCTCATCCAGAAAGAAAGAGGGAAAACGAAGAAGACCATCCAAGGAAGAAAAAGAAGAGACCAACAGAGAGAGAGAGCCTCCTCCGCTGAGAAAAGAAAGAAGAGATCAACCCGCAGACAGCTGGGGAGGAAGATGAGTCAATGCTCCGCCCTCCCCCATGTTTTTCTTTCCTCTTCATGTAATCTCACGAGTTTTCATCTCGATTCATCGTATGTAACCGGAATATCCCGGCCTCTGTTTTATCTCCCTTTCCCTCACTTTCCCCTTGTGATTGGTGTAAGTTTGGAATGATGCACTGAAATGAAATGCTACGATGGCCCATCTGGGCGTTGGGTGATTGAAATGTTTACCATCTGTCTCCCCCTCTGTATCTGTTGTTCTTCAGAACATTTATCTACTTAGCTGCTCCGGATTTCCGATTTATGCTTCACACCTCCGGGTCCATTCTCTCATGAAAGATAAAGATGGAGCCCCAACCCTCGTTCAATGGGTCATTGGGCTCTGTCCCCTCCTTCCCTTCTTTTGATGATGGGCTTTCTCGCATGTCATGGATTTCTGTCGAGCTCCCAGCTTGTTCAGGGTCAGAGACATCAATCTCTTGATCATCTGAATAGCAGGTGACAAAAACCCCATATATCTCCCGAGGGTTTAATGATGGATGATCCTGTCTTTCGACTGATGCTACCCTCCCTTAAACATCCGGCCTCTATATTGATAAGCCCTTTAATCCTCCCCGTCTGTGCTAGAAAATCCTGCCTGAAACCTCTTCCGAAACCAGGAACAGAGACCCGGAACCTTCCCGGCGCCAAGAACAGTAACCCCTGAAGAAACCTTCCCGGCGCGGCTGTTTGCGCGCCGGGAACTCCCTGTGCCAACTTCTCGGCGCCTAGAACAGTACCTCATGAAGAAACCTTGGAGGCGCCGTGGTTCTTGCGCCGGGAACTCCCCCCTTGTGCCATAAGCCCCTTTATGCTATGAATGCTCCATCCCTTGAGCCCCAGATGAGAACCCCTGCTACCAGTCAAGAAACCATACAGATACCCCCACAATCCACTCAATGTAACCCTATATTCTGTCGAGGGACATCCCGGGTCATCATATGCACCTCAAGGATGAAAATCAATGGGGATAACCACCCCCTTACATGGCCCCCCTGGGGCTCGATCTATTTTTATAACCTGATGAACCAAGGAAGCCCTGCCACTGCACAGGCTTCAATGGTCTCAAAAGGGATATTAAGATGGTGTTGCAAGCACGTACATGGGTCAGGGGTCCAGTACCCCCCCTACTCTTTGGCTTTCACCCCGGCACTCCGTGGGTGATTGTCTATCATTCCCTGGCAAATTCTAAGTCCAGGGGAGGTGCTGCCAAAATTCTCCTAGGATGATGAAAGATGACATTAAGCTGTCCCCGGGACTTTGCACTACACTGGTGACAGGGATTCTCTAGACCCTGATCTCCCCAAATCCTCTTCGACCCTGGCCTTCCTTTGGAGCCTAAACCTAATCCAGTTCCAATCTGATGAAGTGATCCGCTTTGATCTCTAAGAAACCCTTTGTCTTGGCCTGAGTCATCAAGAAACCCAAAAAATAGGGCTCCAGAAACCATTCAAAACCATCTCGGCGCCGTCTCTTGTACATCCCGGTGCCACGAACAGTAGAATAGGTAAATAGTTCTCAGCGCAAGCCTTCTTGCACCGAGAACCCCATCTCTTGGGCGCGCCGAGAACCCCGTTTCTCTTGGCTGCACCGGGAACCCCCCCTTGGCCTCTTTGCCTTGTGCCAAGTACCATCTGGGCCATTTGGCCCTTGCGCCGAGAACCTTGCGCCGAGAGCCCCCCTTGGCCTCTTTGCTTTCGCGCCGGGAACTCCCTATGCCAGCTTCCCGGCGCCAAGAATAGTGCCTTATGAAGAACCCTTCCCGGCGCAGTTGTTCTTGCGCCGAGAGCTTATCCTGCCATCCAATTGAGCCTCCGATAGCTTGATCAAACCTATTCAGGGATACCCATGAGTCACCAGACTGGTCCCAGGGATAAATCTAAAGGGGGACAGACTCCCTTATGTTCCACCGTCCCGTATCGGATTCATGAATAACCCCTTTAGCTCGGGAGGGCTCTGCCACTGCATGAGTTCCACCGGCTTCCCTAAGGGAAAATCGAACATTGCCCCATGGCAGACATATGTAATTCAGGAGGTTTGGCCTCTCTCTCTCTTGGCTTTCATTCTGGCACTCTGTGGATGATAGCCTATTTCCCCCTGGGCATGATCCAGATTCAGGGGAAATGCTGCTGAAATGTCGATTGACGCTTTAACCCTGATAAGCTCCGGGAAGTGTATGTCATACGCCTCCCGTCTGGCTCAATTCTTCGGGGGATATAAATACTTCGAGGCCCTTGGCCGGATGAGAAACGCGAAAGGGGACATGTCTCCGATGATCATCCAGGCCCCGCCCCGCCACTGCGTGGACGGTGTCCTATCTCTGCCCAGTATGACCCACACAAAGGGGTCATGTTGATTTAATAATTTGTCGTTTATTCAATTACCTTCTTAGAATAACAAGAACTTCAATGGTATGCACTGTCATTTTCAACCGCCCCAAGTGGCCTCCTATTTTGGCGTTTAATCAAGGGTTGTCCTTCTTAGGGAGGGCATAATTAACGTCATAACCTTTACGGTATGACGGACTTTTGGTCCAGAACACGATCACTCACAATCGACTGATTAGAAGTCAGATCGAGCGCATAATAAAAATTGTCACTAGTGACTGGCACGCCTAATAAATCTAACCAAATGAAACGTACGAGCCGGAAAAGAAATCCGCGTCCACAAGTCTGGCACGCTCGGTGGGATTTTATCTCCCTTCATCTCTATGCCAAAATAGGAGGCCCGGTGGGCCCCCCCTCAAATTTTTGATTTTGTGTGCTTTCTCCATTTTCAGGAAGCTAGAATGACGGCTGGAATCATGTCTGTGTGCTTTGACCAGCAAGTGGTTGAGGCACATATTCAAGAAGGCTACCTGGCGATACCTCTTTCGTTCGGATCGATGCTGCCTGCTGTCGGAATGCCCAACTGCCTGGGCCTCATTTTCACTGATCTGCTCGAGATTGACAACCAGGAGCCAAAAGCTGTTGTCGAGACATCGCCGCAAGCTACCGGTCCCAAGAAGAGCCCAGTGATGAAGAATACTCCTGGGGTCGTGTCCTGCTTTGTCCATCACGAAGCAAGGAGGAGCGTACCCTCTGCTGCTGCTGGAAAAGGAAGAAGATCCGACCGGAGAGTCCGATCCACTACTGCGGGTCGTCGGATACCCAATTCGGGGAAGACAATGCTGATTGGAGATATCCGGGCGAACCTCAACGGTTGCCCAAGGGAGGTCAAGCCGGATGTGATCGTCCCAATGATACCTACCACCAATAGGTTCCGAGTACTGGCTACTAGGAGGGCCGACATGGAACATGGAGATAGAAGGCCACTGGCACCAAAGCCGCTCAAATTCAGGCAGATCTGGCGGCCGAAGAAAATCCAGAGCTGGGCCCCAGCTCAAGATGAAGAAAAAATTGCTGATGTTGCTATTGCCCGCTTCAGAGCAGGGAGCAGAAGAGGAGAAAGAAAAGATGAAAGAGAGGTTGTTGCTGTCCACCCCAGGGCTCGAGGTAGGAGAGATGAGAAAGAGAATGAAGGAAGGAATATGACTGCTACGTGCCCGAGGATGAGGGGCAGAATATATGAGAAAAAAGAAGACCTCATGGTCACCCACCCCATGGCCGGGGGTAAAAGATGGGAAAGGAAGAACTATGATGTTGCTACCAACCGCCGCCAGGATGGGAGCAGAAGGTTCAGGGAGGAAGAAAAAATGAGAATAAGTGAACCAGTCGCTGTTACCATTTCAAGAAGATCGAGAGCCTGTGCTAGACAGGCCGACATATTAAAATATTCCAAAGCCGAGCATCTGACTGCTCAGGTGGTGAGACTGGCTTCTCAGCAAAAAGGCCAGGAAAGACTGATGCCCCGACCGGAGTGGCGAAGGCACAGTCAAGAAGAAATGAAGCAGGTGGCTCAAGACTATCTTCATTACCTGGGGAATTCCTCCCTCGAGCAGCGAAGACTATCTCGTGCCTTGGGCACCATGGATGAAGAAAAAGAAGAAACCTTTCAAGAACCAATGCTCGGAGTTTCCTCCTCCGATTCCAACGACTATGAAGAGGGTCACAGAGCCAGATATGGGGAAGGGGACCTGCATAGGGAAGAAGCTGAAGAAAAAATATCGGTCTTCGACCGGCTTAAATATCCTGACCAGGTGAAAAGGAAAGTCTACAGGCAGAGGGAGAAGATGCAGATCTTCGCCTGCAATATGGCCAGACTTGTCAAAAGGCGGGATATGTTACCGACTCCGCCAGATGAACTGCTCAGACTGGCAACCAGACCAGGCCCCGTCACAAGGAGAAGTCAGGCGGCCAAAGAGAAAATAAAGACTGATGATGAAGCCCGCAAGATCACCACCATGACAGTGAATGTGGTGACAGCAGAAGAGGAAGACAATCCCTTCGTCGATGACGTTGAAGGGACTTCAGAAGAGATACAGATCCCGTCAACCCTGGATCCCATGATCCAGATGATGTTTAGAAGATATCAACAAGAGATCAGTGCTCTCAGAAGATAGCTGAATGAGAGGCAGGAAGCTACACCGGTCTCCAAGCAAGTTGAGCCTATGGGACAGACTTCCAGCTCAACAGAAATGGCTATCCCAACCAATCCTCTCCCGTCCGATAAGGGCAAAGCACCAAGCCAACCTGTTCTATAGCAAACAGCAGCTCAGCCCTCTGTATCTCTGACACAGCCCACCGTGCCCACCTTGCGCGCAACGGTGATGACAACTCCTTATAGTCAGCAACAAGCTCACTTCTTCCCGGAGAACATAGATCCAGCCGTAGCCCACAAGCTGATGATTGAAAAGATTGTGGAGATGAAGCTGTTTGAAAAGACTGGTGATGATGCTGGTACTTATGATGTGTACAAGGTACCGTATCCTCTCCAGTATGCTGCTAAGAAACTACCGCCAGGCATCAATAAGCCACCGAAGTTTGAAAATTTTAATGGCCAGGGCTCCCCCAGGGAACACATAGCTTACTATACCACAATTATGGGCGACTTAGCAGCTAATGAAGCTTATCTGCTTAAGTTCTTTGGCTCATCCCTCACTGGGTTAGCCTTTGAATGGTATTCAAGCCTGCCGGCTGAATCAGTGGCCGATTGGCCTGATATGCAAAGGAAGTTCCGCGATAGATTTCATGTCACGAAAAGAGAAATTACAATAGCAGAGCTATATGCAACCAGGCAAAGGCAAGATGAAACAGCATTGGACTACATCAAAAGGTGGAGGAACTTAGCTATGAGATGCAGAAGACCTCCTCATCAAGAAGATGCAGTGCAAATATGTAAGCAGAGCCTCAGGAGAGAGGTACTAGAAAAGATGATCGGTGTAGATGTCAGAACATTTGACCGGCTAAACAATATAGTGGCAGAAGTTGAGACGTTCCTATCCAAGCGTCTGACTGCCAATGCTCCCACTATGCCGAAAGGTAAATCTAATGATCGATGACCATCGCACTCTGAGGCTAACACCGTTGATTTCAGAACCTTCGAACAACAGAAAGGAAAAAAGGGGGCAGATGAAGTTCCCCCGCCAGCAGACACAGTAGAAAGAAAAGATAAGGTCTCTTTGAGAAACAAAATGAGAAAGGCATACTCTTTCCCGAAAGATAAGGCAGCCGCGCTATTCAACTGGGCATACAAGTTCAACAAAGTAACGTTGCCTGAGCCAAAGAGACCCGAAGACGCGGCAAAGAAAGGTGATCCACTGTTCTGTCCATATCACCGTGCGCGGATTGTTACGTCTTCAAAGATATTATGGAAGGCATGGTCAAAAGGGCGAGCTACAGCTGGGAGATTACCAGGTAGAGCCACCTCGTCCGCATGAGCCCCCGGCCTTAAAAATGGCCGCCAATATGATTTCAGTCTACCAGCAGCTGCCTAAGGAAGCCGTCGAAGAATGCACCAGGCATACTTATGAAGCTTGCTTCCTCACCCCACTGAAGGATCAAGAAGGGTGGCACATGAAGCCAATAAAGAACAGAAAGAAAACTCCCGCAGCTAATACCAGTGGAGCAGTTATTCGTGGTGTCACACCAAGGCCCGAACCACCTCCAGTAAAGCCAGTATGGCACACAGCTGAGACAGGGCCAGTCATCCGGATCCCCACTCATAACCGGAGAAGACAAGTCCCCCTACCTGCACATAAGGAAGTAAGTCCTGCAGCCAGGCGTTTACAGTAGTATATTAATGGGCTCGATGAATATGAACAGAAAAAGCCCGGGCACCTGCTGGTGAAAGACTGTATACTCTGGGAACAGCTCGAAGAATTGAAAATTAAAGAGCAACCGGAGGCAGGACAGGGAGAAGATGAGGCTGAGCCTTTCTGGGGGCAAGAGCCAAAGAAGCCAAATTCCCTAAAGAAGAAGAGACGGTCCAAATGCAAAAAGGAAAAGGGAGTCATGACAGTACAATGTAACACCCTGTCGGTACTCTTTACCTTGCCCGGAGAGAATGATGAGGCCGAAACGTCAAATGCCCCGCTAGAAGCCAACCATGCCGAGGCCTCAACCTCAGCACATGCAACACGCTCCGGAAGAAGGTGGGGGCGCCCACCGCCAGCCAATCATAACATTATGTTCAGAGGGGAACAACCCTACCAGATTCCTGAACCAGAGGTGCGGGGTGTTCAGATTCCTCCCCCTACTGGCTTGTACCAGGAAGAGAAGAAAGGAAGTCAGGCTCCAACATTTCTGGAATTTCTATCCAGTCTGGAAAATGAGCAGTCAACGCAGGATAGGCCGGATAAAGGCAAGAGACCTCAGCAGTCAGCATCTGTAGCCTACAAGCAGAATGAGAAAGAGGAGGATACCCCTCCAACAACACCAGGGGCCATTGTCACAGAAAAATCCCCCCAAGAAGCCGGTCAAGAGAATGAAACCAGCACTGGGCAACAGAGGCCACAGGAACCACATGAACCTCCAAAACCCCGATGGGCGGAAGAAATGAGACTGTCTAATGTCCGGGTGGGCAGTCGGATCATGAAAATGCTAAAGAAGCTCCCTACCAGATTCTCCATCTGGGAGATTCTCTCTCTGAGTGAAGAAGCTCGCCAAGCGATTGTTGATGCCTTGCAGTCGCCGGCACAGTATGAAGCACTCTTGACAGAAGTCAATTCTGGGCCGTCAGTCACATTCACAGAGGATGATATGCTGATTCCGAATTCCGGCCATAACAGACCGTTGTATATGAGGGGCTCCCTGAATTGTCAGCCACTGAGCAGGATATTGATAGATCCCGAGGCTGCTGTGAACATTCTCCCATACCGCATTTACCAAAAATATTACTTTGATCTGCAGCTTACCAAGGTCAGAGACATGAAAATTACGGGATTCAACCAGAAATGTGAGACGCCCCTTGGGGTGGCTGATTTCAACCTCACATTGGGGGACCTCACTACCGTGGTGCGATTCTATGTAATCGACTCCAACACCACATATAAGGCCCTGTTGGGGAGACCGTGGCTGCATGAATATCAGATAGTGCCGTCCACGCTGCATCAGTGTATTAAATACTACCACGAAGGAAAGGAAGAAAGGGTGTTTGCGGATCTGCATCCCTTCGAAGTATTCGAGTGTCACATGCTCGATGCATCCTACTACACGGAGGTGTCGCAAAAGGGTGAAGAGAAAGAGGCTGTGGTCAGCCAGAAGAAGCCGGTGACGAAGGCAAGAAATTGGTCTCCACCGCCACCAAGGGGCTATATTAAGAAACATGAAGTATATCACATTTCTTATGTTGGTGACTTTGCTCGGATCACCCCTCCTAGCATCCACCCAGATGATACTGACGAAGAAATGAAAGAAAAGTACATACAGGTGGGGGTTCCGCAGGGTTTAGTCAAGCCCATTGCCAGCATAGAATACCAGACGGTGCTACCATTAAAGACTATGGAGGTCCCTCGCTTCTGCGAGCCTCCTATCATATTCTACACCGGGGAGCCAGTCGAAGACGATGATCAAGACTGCATGGTCCCTGAAGAATCTGTAAATCGGATGGTGCCGATCACGGGCTTGGACTATACTACCCAACGGGTTTCGCAGATGTTCTCTAAGATGCAGATGCCATCATTACAACCTGTTGCCCAAAAGAAGGCGTTCCAGGAGCTATGGGATCCGCCCCGGGATAATAAAGAACTGAGGAAGATCACTCAGCACCCGGGATTGGGTTATACCCTTCAAGAATACTATGAAGCCGAGGTGGACGTCATCTCTGTCTCCTACCAGCATGAAGACACTCCCGAGGTGGGATATGACAAGTACCCCTCGGAAGATGAAGAAATCATTTATCAATCCGTAATGAACAATGAAGCCCCAGACAGTCAGCCAGAGACGGGGACATCTGATGAAACAAAGAAAGGTTGGTGCTGGGAAGACCTACCTTACAAAGAGGATATGTTCCATGCTGAAGCAAAGTTTGATACGGGAACCCCGGATGAAGACCAAATAGCCAACGAGCTAAGAGAATGCCTGGAGTTTGAGCGCATTCTAGAAGAAGTCCGGGCCCTACAGAATGATGATCTCTCAAGGGGGCCTGCACCAGAAGAACCTCTAGGGGCGGAAGAGTCCACCTTTGGGTTTCCTGCTAAACCGGTCACATCCTCGGGGCAGACCGAACAGAATCCAACAGTATCAGCCTTATATGATGAGCCGACATCCGCCGATGACCAGTATGACGGAACCAAAAATCATGAGATCGAAGAGGATTATATCCCGGGAGGCTTTATTGACTTGCAAGAAGCCCCACCTGAAGTCGAAGATGGTGGCCAGGCCACCGTTGATGAGTTCGTGGAAATAAATCTAGGGACAGCAGATGAGCCCAGGCCGACATTCCTCAGTGCACTGATAGAGCCAGCTGCCAGGGAACAGTATATACAGTTCTTGAAAGAATTCCGAGACTGCTTTGCATGGACATATGATGAAATGTTGGGACTGAGTTCTGATGTGGCACATCACCGGTTAGCAATAAAACCAGAGGCTAACCCTGTAAAGCAACCGTCCAGGAGAATGCACCCTGAGTTGATAAATCAAGTTAATAAAGAGGTCGACAAGCTGATTGATGTAGGCTTTGTTGAATAAAATCAGTACACTACATGGCTAGCCAATATAGTGCCCGTAAAGAAGAAAAATGGGCAGATCAGAATATGTGTCGATTTCCGGGACCTTAATAAGGCTTGCCCGAAAGATGATTTCCTAGTGCCAATCACTGAAGTGATGATTGATGCGACTACTGGTCATGAAACCCTGTCATTCATGGATGGGTAATCCAGATACAACCAAATCTGGATTGCTGACGAAGATAGAGTGCACACTGCATTCCGCACTCCGAAGGGGATATTCCACTACAAAAGGATGCCGTTTGGCCTCAAGAATGCTGGCGCTACCTACCAAAGAGCTATGACAAAGATCTTTGATGATTTGCTCTTCAAGAAAGTAGAGTGCTACATTGATGATCTGGTAGTGAAAACCACCAGAAGAGAAGACCATTTGCAGGACCTGAGGATAGTATTCCAGAGGCTGCGCAAATATGAACTCAAGATGAATCCTATGAAATGCGCCTTTGGCGTGTCCAGCGGGAAGTTCCTCGGGTTTATTGTCCGGCATAGGGGCATTGAAATTGACCCATCCAAGATTAAGGCTATCCAGGAGCTCCCTCCACCAAGGAGTCTGCCCGAGCTAAGATCTCTGCAGGGGCGTTTGGCCTATATTCGACGATTTATATCGAATCTGTCGGGAAGATGCCACCCTTTTCACAAGCTCATGATGAAAGATGTACCGTTCCTCTGGGACGATGGATGTCAGGAAGCCTTTGAGAAGCTGAAAGAATATCTCAAGACCCCTCTAGTGTTGGGGGCACCAGTTAAGGGCAGGCCCTTGATACTGTATATCGCGGCCACACACTGTTCCCTGGGGGCAATGCTGGCACAGATAAATGAAGAAGGCAAAGAGCAAGCCTTGTACTACTTGAGTAGGAGGCTGATTAGAACTGAAGAGAGCTATAGCTACATAGAAAAGACATGCTTGGCACTAGTCTTTGCCGTCAAGAAACTCCGGCACTATATGTTGTCACATGAAGTCAGATTGATATCTGCAGCAGATCCGCTCAAATACATATTGACTCAGCCAGTACTGAAGGGCCGGTTGGGCAAATGGGCAGTGATCCTGATGGAATTTGATATTACCTATACACCCCAGAGGGCGATAAAAGGACAGGCCGTGGCTGATTTCTTCGCAGAGCATCCTGTGCCGGAAAATGACATGCTAGGGACTGAGTTACCCGATGATGAGATACTCGAAGCTTGCCAGGCTCGGCCAGTTATGTGGCAGCTATTCTTTGATGGAGCATCTAGAACAGAGATAGACTCCGATGGAAAGACCAGAATACGGGCCGGGGTCGGTATTGTGCTGAAGTCGCCAGAAGGGGAGGTCGTGCATACTTCCTGTTCTATAAACAAGCCCTGCACCAATAATGAAGCTGAGTACGAAGCTCTGATAATCGGTCTGCATATCAGCCTCAACATGGGTATCCAGATGCTTCAGGTATTCGGGGATTCGATGTTGATAGTAAAACAAATCCAAGGGGAGTTCGAAGTGCGGAAGCCAGAATTGAATCCCTACCACCAGAAAGCTGTGCGCCTTATTGCGAAATTCTATCATATTGAGCTCGAGCACGTGGGCCGTAGGCACAATGCCTAGGCTGATGCACTGGCAAAGCTGGCCAGCTCACTAGCAGTCCCACCAAATGAGACACTGAACATTGTTGTTATGAACCGGCGACAAGTCCCCAACATGCTAGAAGGGTGTCCCGAAGAAGGCGAAGTTGCTACTGTCAGCACGGTACAGGCGTCTGATTGGAGACAGCACTTGCTGCAGTGGTTTCAGCACCAACAGCTGCCGCAGAAAAGAGAAGAAAAGATGAAACTTCTGAGAATCAAAGATTCTTATGAGTTCAGGAATGAAACTTTGTTCCGAATAATGGCAGATGCACGCAAGAAGATTCTACTCCGCTGCCTGTCCACTAAGGAAGCTTGGCAAGTAATGAAAGAAATACATGCCGGAACAGCAGGTGCCCACCAGGCTGGTCCCAAGATGAAGATAGAAATCAAGAAGCTGGGCTATTATTGGCCCACCATGTTTGAAGACTGCTTTAAATTCGCAAAGTCGTGCCAGAAATGTCAGGAGCACGCTACCGTGCCTAGAAGGTCTCCTACGACTCTGCACCCTACAGTTCCCAGTTGGCCATTTGCACAATGGGGAACTGATGTAGTCTGGCCACTGCCGACTTCCTCGGCCGGACATAAGTACATATTGGCCATAACAGATTACTTCTCCCGATGGGCGGAGGCTGTAGCATTAAGAGAAGTGACTGGTGAGCTGGTCGCCAGATTCATCAAGCAGAATATTATCTTCCGGTTCGGGATCCCCAGCCGAATAATATCTAATAATGGAAGCCATTTCAGAAATCAGAAGGTCTATCGGCTTGCCGAGAAGTATAAAATCGAGTGGAGGACTTCCACTCCTTACAATCCACAGGCAAACGGGTTGGCGGAAGCTTTTAACAAGACTTTGTGCACCCTGCTGGCCAAGGTCGTTAGTTCCAACAAAAAGGACTGGGAAGAAAAAATGTATGAAGCTCTGTGGGCGTACCGCACCGTCTTCAAGACATCTACAGGATGCTCACCATACTCACTGGTATACGGCTCAGAGGTAGTGGTTCCGCTAGAGCTGGAAGTCCCGTCACTCAGAGTGGCAGTCCAATATGGCCTGGCCCGTGGCGAACAGACCAACGCAGAAAGAAGATTAGAGGAATCGGCTGAATTGGAAGGGAAGCGCCTCCAAGCTCAGAAGAATATCCAAATGTATCAGGCCCGCATGGCTAATGCATTTAACAAACTCGTAAGAGGACGAGAATTCAAGAAAGGTGACCTCGTCATGGTCAAGAAGAAAGAAGTCATGGCGTCCAACCCAAAAGGGAAGCTGAATGTTAATTGGGAAGGTCCTTATGTGATATAGAGGGTCTACGAAGGAGGAGCCTACGTGGTTGTCAACCATCGAGGGGAAATTCAATTCTCACCGCTCAACGGAAGGCATCTAAAGCTGTATCGTACAGCACAACCGACATTCCCCGAGTAATCCGGCAAGCTACCCTTTTCTTGGTCTAGTGGCACTCCGCCCTAACCAAGCTACCCCGTTCTTGGTCTAGCGGCACTCCGCCCTAGCCGAGCTACCTCTTTCTTGGTCTAGTGGCACTCCGCCCTAGCCGAGCTACCTCTTTTCTTGGTCTAGCGGCACTCCGCCCTAGTCGAGCTACCTCTTTCTTGGTCTAGCGGCACTCCGCCCTAGCCGAGCTACCTCTTTCTTGGTCTAGTGGCACTCCGCCCTAGCCGAGCTACCCTTTTCTTGGTCTAGTGGCACTCCGCCCTAACCAAGCTACCCCGTTCTTGGTCTAGCGGCACTCCTCCCTAGCCGAGCTACCTCTTTTCTTGGTCTAGCGACACTCCGCCCTAGCCGAACTACCTCTTTTCTTGGTCTAGCGGCACTCCGCCCTAGCCGAGCTACCCTTTTTTTGGTCTAGCGGCACTCCGCCCTAGCCGAGCTACCTCTTTCTTGGTCTAGTGGCACTCCGCCCTAGCCGAGCTACCCTTTTCTTGGTCTAGCTGCACTCCGCCCTAGCCGAGCTACCTCTTTCTTGGTCTAGTGGCACTCCGCCCTAGCCGAGCTACCCTTTTCTTGGTCTAGTGGCACTCCTTCCTAGCCGAGCTACCCCTTTCTTGGTCTAGCGGCACTCCGCCCTAGCCAAGCTACCTCTTTCTTGGTTTAATGGCACTCCGCCCTAGCCGAGCTACCTCTTTCTTAGTTTAGTGGCACTCCGCCCTAGCCGAGCTATTATTTTCTTGGTCTAGTGGCACTCCACCCTAGCCGAGCTACCCCTTTCTTGGTCTAGCGGCACTCCGCCCTAGCCGGACTACCCTTTTCTTGGTTTAGTGGCACCCCGCCCTAGCCGAGCTACCCTTTCTTGGTCTAGCGGCACTCCGCCCTAGCCTAGCTACCCTTTTCTTGGTCTAGTGGCACTCCGCCCTGGCCGAACTACCCTTATCTTGATCTAGTGGCATTCCGACCTGTCACCCTCTAAAAAAAAAAGAGAATAAAAGAAAGTAAAAATGGGGTTAAAAATAGAGATACCCCGCCAGACTTGCTCTTATATTAGGAACAAGTGCAAAAATGGCCCAAAACCCAGCTGTGGTGAAAACCCGAAAAGGCACTGCAAGTAAAATCGGGTATCCCGCCACGTGAAAACCTGAAAGGGCGCGTGGGCAAAAGCAAGAGGGGGCTGGCTCCGGCGAAAATCCGAAAGGGCGCTTAAGCCAGTAACGTGGTAATTTAAAGCTCCCTTTTTCACCCTTCCTGATAAAACTCTGAGGAGGATGATCATCATAAAGTCCCACCGGAAATCCTGTCCAACAATTTCTTGTCCCTTGTCATCATCGACAAGATCGGCCGGTCTGTTTCTTTAACCTGGACTCTTCGTCCCTGTTAAGCTAGTCTACATTCCTAGCAACAGCTTCATGCCTGGGCCGCCATCTATCGCATGTCTCACTGATGATGAAACCCCGTTGATCGCAAGGCATATTGCCTCGATCAATGCTAAAAGGCCAACCTCGGAATAGACCTTCCGTCTGTTCTGATAAAACATTTCCACTTGTTTTTTGTCTAAGATCCGCCACGATGAATCCCATCCAGTCTAGATCTTACATCTATTCTGATAAAACCTATCATATGTCCCAATACCGTGATAAAACCTGCTATTGATCGATTGGCACACTACCCGATCAATGATGAAACTTATCCGGTTTAGACCCTACGTCTATCCCGATGAAACGTATGAAATCCTTGCATTGGTATAAACCCAATACCGATGATGAAACCTGCTATTGATCGATTGACACACTGCCCGATCAACGATGAGATCTATCCGGTTTAGACCCTACGTCTATCCCGATGAAACATATGAAATCTTTGCATTGGTATGAACCCGATACCGATGATGAAACCCGCTATTGGTCGATTGGCACACTGCCCGATCAATGATGAAACCTATCCAGTTTAGACCCTACATCTATCCTGATGAAGCCCATGAAATCCTTGCTTCGATATAGACCCAATATCGATGATAAGAGCAGCTACTAATGGAGCGGTACGCCGCCTGACCAATGCTAAAACCCGTCCGGAGTAGACTTTCCGTCTGCTCTGATGAAGGTGCTACCCACATTCTCAAAGTCAATCTGGACCTTCTATCTGGATGGATGATGAAATCCTATCCCCTTGCGTTGATGGTAATCCCCACATCAACGATGCAGCCAGGCTCCCGGCAAACGGCTTCGCGCCTAAGCCGTAAAACACACTCAAGTCGACCCAGGCTTTCCGCTTAGGTGGACAATGAAACCATATGCCCCTTGCATTGATGTTGGCACCCACATCAATGATGATACATACACAAGCTGAGCACATGGATTACAAAGCCAAAGTCAAAAAAAAGAGAGACAAAATAGGGGCTAAAAATAGAGATGCCCCGCCAGACTTGTTTAGGCACTCTGAGCAAGGGCAAAAATGGCCAAAACCCAGCTGTGGTGAAAACCCGAAAGGGCACTGCAGGCAAAATCGGGTACCCCGCCACGTGAAAACCTGAAAGGGCGCGTGGGCAAAAGCAAGAGGGGGCTGGCTCCGGTGAAAACCCGAAAGGGCACTTGGGTCGGTAATGTGGTGATTCAAAAGTTCCATGCCAACCGGCACGCTGCCTTCACCTCCCCTTCACTTATGAAGCCTTCCGTCGGTCAGCTGGCTCCACGCCTCACCGATGATAAAACCTTTCCAGGGTAGACCTTACGTTTACCTTGATGAAATCTACATACCCTCTTGCAAATGCCCCACCGATAATGAAACCCATCACCATTCTGATAAAGCCTGGCCAGTTTAGACCTTACGTCTATTCTGATGAAACTTATAAAACTTCCTTGCATCAATATAAACCCAATATGTATGATGAAACCAGCTATTGATCGACCGGCACCTTGACCGATCAATGATGGAACCCTATCCAGTTTAGACCTTACGTCTATTCTGATGAAACTTATGAAATTCCTTTGCATCGATATAAATCCAATATCGATGATGAAACCAACCGTTGATCGATCGGCACCTTGCCCGATCAATGATGAAACCCTATCCAGTCTAGACCTTACGTCTATTCTGATGAAACCTATGAAACTTCTTTGCATCGATATAAACCCAATGTCGATGATGAAACCAACCGTTGATCGACCGGCATATTGCCTGATCAATGATGAAACCCTTTCCAGTTTAGACCTTACGTCTATTCTGACAAAACTTATGAAATTCCTTTGCATCGATATAAACCCAATATCGATGATGAAACCAACCGTTGATCGACCGGCACCTTGCCCAATCAATGATGAAACCCTATCCAGTCTAGACCTTACGTCTATTCTGATGAAACCTATGAAAACTTCTTTGCATCGATATAAACCCAATGTCGATGATGAAACCAACCGTTGATCGACCGGCATATTGCCTGATCAATGATGAAACCCTTTCCAGTTTAGACCTTACGTCTATTCTGACAAAACTTATGAAATTCCTTTGCATCGATTGTAGACACGCCAAAATTGATGCTTTGTTGATCAAATCTCATGTCACTATGATAACGCCCCAAAGTGAACTTCAATATTTCTATAATATAAAGTTTTTCTATTTTTGTGTGTTTTTGTGATTAATTCTTGCATTTTTGGAATTCACGACTTGAAGAGGGGCGTGTTTTAAATAGCGACCTAATCTGGGGCGTGTTCTTAAGAAAGGATGACCACAGGGAAGGGCGTCAATTCCTGGTGTTTTACGAGTCCCACTCCGATTGAAATCAATGATTAACGTCCTTCCATAGGGCGTGTTTTTGTTTAACGCCTTTGCTTCAGGCGTCTCTTTACAATTTTTCAAATTAAGAAGGTTTTGTTGCCAAAATTGAATCCAGGAAGTGATGCCTTGATCCTGGTCGTGTTTTGAATTAACGCCCTGGAGCAGGTCGTCAATTCTGAATTGACGCCCTTTGGTAGGTCGTGTCTCACCCTTTCGTGTCCTGCTTAAACTCGCCTTTCCTAAAGAGTTCCCTGCCTTTCTTGATTACCTTGCTCGATCTGGGAACTAGAGTCTTTGCCGTTGACGACCCCTGCCTATTCCTATCTTCCCAAATCTGTGTTTATCTTGATCGAAACCCTATATAAAGATGCCCTGGTTGATCTCGCGCGAGGTTAGAGAGAGAGTGACAGAGAGAGAGAGAGAGAGAGAGAGAGACATATACGTATAGACGCACACACACACAGAGGTTAACGGGTGCTGGCGATTGAGATTAAGAGCTATTGATCTCTTCTGCTTCCTCCTGCTGCCACATCCGGAGCAAAGTGTTTTTTTCCCTTTACTGTTTACAGGAACAGCAGGGATCTTTTCTTCTCTTCGTTGTTGTTTGTCATCTCAGTTCATCATCGTATAGCCTTTTCCTTGCATTAGTTTTCATTGCATCTCTCCTCTCCCTAATTCTCTAGGGGTTTTAAAAACAAACAAAAGGTGCACTTTATGCTCTTCTTTCATTACCATCTTTCATCTTGGGATTGATACTACACTCACGTTTGGCTGATCTCCTTTTCTTTTACTTGTTTGTTCTTTGTTTAAGGGTAATCAAAGAGGAAAACCCCCTTCATCGGCCGGTCGATAGAAGGTGGAGGAAGGAATCCACATCCATCCCGCATCCTATTATCACCAGGTATTCGCGATCATCTTTTCTTCTTATTGAGGTAACCCCTCAGGCGATCACTCTCCTTAGTAGCACCACGTGCTCTTTTACTCCCTTTTTCATTATTCTTCTTATGCATATGCTTATGTCATATTTTTTTTGTCTTAAAAGTGGATTATTTTCCATGATTCACAAATTGGCGATCACGGTGGGACTTCCATTGTTTTTCTTTTGATTACCCCTTTCCCATTGGCACCCACGTGTGCCCTTTCCCCATTGGCACCCACGTGTGCCCTTTCCCTTTGGTACCCATGGTACCCCTCCTTTGTGCCCCACGGGCACCCTCCACTGTGCACACTGCACACTCCCCGGGATCAGCCAGCTTGTGATTAATCTATTGCTGTTTTTGAATTAACGCCTTTCACAAAGGCGCCTTTTTATTTAACGCCTTCATCCAGGGCGTCTGTTTTCTATTTAACGTCTTCCACGAAGGCGTCTTTCATCATATCTGTTGCTTCTGTGAATTTGCGCCCTCCCCTCGGGCGTCTTTTTATTTGGCAGCGCCTCGCACCAAGGCGCATTTTTCTTTGATCGTGCGCACCACTTATATTTGACGCCCTCTGTCATAGGCGCCTTTATCATATTTAGTGCCCCACGTCAAGGCGCGTTTTGCGGCCTGTGAGCCTCTCCCAGTGATTCACGACAGCTACGCTGTCGTTTCTTTTATTGATAGCGACTACCGCTACGTCGCCTCTTTCATGTGTGTTTACAAAGTCTTACTGTTTCTGTCACTTCATGCTGGATTCATACTTACATTGATTATTTGATTATATTGCTGTGATTGACTTATCTTATATTGCATTTTATGGCATTTGGTTGAGAGACCTCCTCTCTCTACACTAGGATTCCACACACCTCTCTTGGAATCGGGACAACCCTCCATTGAGCATTCCGTCTCTTTGGACCGGAAATCCCTTTTCCAAGACCTGCGTAAGTCCCCGATCCCATGGATTCCCTCACGGACGCTGGGCTGGTTGTACCTTTGAAGTACCCGGAGTTTAGAGAACCTATCGTTGGTAAGAAGAGAGAGAACCTAGTTAACCCGGAGACTACACTTGGACCCAAACTAGGTTTCACTTTGCAAAGAGGAGTGAATTATTCTGCAATTTAACTCACTCTAATCTCAAACATAACACTAAAATCTTGCGTTCATCTCAACTTGATTGCATAAACTTGGTTGGTTTGATTTGCTTAAGCTTGTTTCGATTGGGTGATTGATTGTGTGATAATTCCTTCATAAAGCTTTCTCTCTTTTTAAGCATGCAACTCCGTTCAGGTAAGATTATCAACATGGCAAGCTACGGATATTCCTATGATGATGTGGAAGAGAACATTTTTGGTCAATCCTATGAGGTTCCCCAAGATTCTATCTATCATGAGGGGAATTACCCTCCTCCTCATTCTCATTATCCTCAAGTTCATGTGGTTGATACCACTACTCAAGAGGTTGTGCCCTCTTCTCAGGCTTTACCCTCCAACACTTCGGGGAACCCCTCCCCATCTTTCAATGTTACCGATTTGATTAATGCTCTATCTCAATTAGATGACTCCCAGCGGCAGGCAGTTCAGGCCGCTTTGAAAGGGAAGTCCGTCCCCTCTTCATCCTCCAATCCCCCTCCGGCCGAGAGTGGCCATCACCTCACTAATGACCAAGCGGTCTTGCACAAACCCCCCTCTTGTCCACCGACACCTGGTGCGGCCATGCCGGCCCAACAGGCAAGCTACTCAGCGGCTAGGCCCCAATTCTTTCAACCTCCCCAAATTCTAAGGACGCCTATGCCAAATACCTTCATTCCAAATTCGGCCCCGGTCGAGTCAGACGCTAATGCTTTGCTCCTTCAGAAATTGGCTAGCATGGAAGAAAAACTCAACAAGGTTACTGCTTCCAAGGATGCCCCAGAAATCTCTCTGCCTACATTGCCAGTTTTTCACTTACCACCTTCTGAGATGCCGAACTTTCGGCGATACAATGGAACTGGAAATCCTTTTATCCATCTGAAGGATTTTATGTACGAAACGTCCTTTTGGCAGGGCAACAAAGCTTCATTGGCTTATTTGTTTAGAAGATCTTTAGAGGGGCCAGCCTTCGAGTGGTTCTATTCCCTGGATCCGGCAGATGCTAGTGATTTCGATGTGGTTCAGAAGAAATTCTTGCAGAAGTATAGGGACCGGGTCGGACCATCTTTATCTGTTACAGACTTGTTTGCAGAGAAAATGAAGCCCGAGGAGGACTTCATCATATTTTCTGATAGATGGCGGTCAATGGCCGAGAAGTTGAAAGATACCTTATCAGAACCGGAACAGGTTAAGATGATTATATCCAATGCAACCCCTCAGTTCCGGCATATACTGGCCATGAACAGATTGACCACCATGGAGGAGCTCTATGAAAGAGCTCGTTATATTCAGACCCAAATGAAAGATTCGCCCATCATGGCATGTTTTAGCCAAAACCAAGGTTGGTTAAAAAGAATACGAATGTCAACAGCAGCGGGCCCACGACTGAGGGCACCGTCATCAATGAGCAGGTTGGCGCGGTCGGCAACCCCACACCTTTTCGCCAATCTAACCCACGACCTCCACCACCTCCATCACAAGGCACCCTCTTCAATTCCCCCCCCAACACCAATTTACTCCTCAACCTTCCTTTGCTCCACCACAAAACCAAGCGCCCCGCGCTGACCCTCCAGCTCCGCAACAATACCACCAAGTACTGCCACCCATTAACTATGGACCGCAACAACAACAGCAAAGGAGACCACTTGGCCCCAAAAGGGCCCATTATCCGCCATTGCCAGAAAGTCTCCCAAACATATTCAATGCCTTGATGGCTGCCAATTTGCTCATGCTACCAAAGGAAAGGGCTGTGTGGCCCGCTAATGTTGACACGTCCTGCTACTGTGTCTTCCACCGCTCTCCTGGCCATAATGTCGACCATTGCTTCCATTTCAAGGATTATATTTAAGATCTGAATGACCAGGGTGGCATTAATTGGGACGAGATGAGACAGTTCATTGCCACTATGAAAGTAAGAAAGCCTCCTCGGCAACAGCAGGCTCAGCAGCCACAGCAACCAGCTCCACAGCCGCAACAGCCAGCTCCAGCACCTCAGCAGGATATGGGGATTGTCCACAATCCATTGCCGGAGCACCCGCCAAATCAGCACGTGAACCCTGTCACGGCTCTCCACGAGGTGGAGAGAGGACAAGGATGGCACGAAGAAAATGCCTCTGTCAGGGCATTTAATCATAATCCAAATCAACCTCCGTGCCTTTTGCGCACGCTTCCTTCTTCTTCTACTCCCCAATTGAGCCGAGCTCTTCTGCGTCCCGTTAATCCTCCTGCTACCGCCAGTTCTCCATCTTTGCCAACCCGATCTCTTCTTACCCGCCTACCGTCTCCGCAGCCTACCACGCAGCAAACCCCGCCATCCACCACCAACCCTTCACCTTCGCCGTCTAGACCACTCCTTATCCGCCCACCACCCACGCCTGTCACATCCACCACCACTACTCCACCATCGCCAAAGATCCCTCCACCATCAGTTCCCCCATCTTTTATACCCAGATCTCTCTTCATTCCGTTCACTAAACCTTCCCACGCTCGGGCGCCCCTTCCTACTCTACGCCTCCTGCGGGGGCTTCTTCATTGAACTCCTCACCAACACCCCTTACGGGAGCTCCTTCTTCAAACATCCCTCCGCCGCTTCTTAACGCCAATACACCCTCTTCTTCCAATCCTCCCGTACTTGCCCCGACAGAGGCACGACAAAACATGGCACCGCTCCGCTATGGACGGATGTTCCAGCGCATCTTTCCCCAAAGAGGGCAAGAGCCCGTGCAGGGGCCTAATGAACAAGAACAAGAGCAAGAGTCCGTGCCCGGCACTCAGTATGATTTGTTAAAGCATCTTGACCGAACTCCAGCAAGGATTTCAATTTTAGAACTGATCAAAAGATCAACCACCCATCAGATGGCCCTGAAAGAATATCTGCAGAAGGTCATGGTCAACGAGGACATTCCGGTCGAGCAGATAACCACAGTATTAACGCCCGCTAGCAGTCAGCCGGCGATTACTTTTCATGAGCATGAACTGGCACCACTCTCAACAAGGAAATATGCTCTGTGCATCACGGTTGATATTAATAAGGTGGCGGTAAAACAATGCCTAGTGGACACTGGGGCATCTATCAATGTTTTGCCACCAAGCACTTTGAAGATGTGCGGCATTCCAGAAAATCAGATTCGGCCATCTACCATAACAGTCACAGCATACGACAATACCAAGAAGCCTCCTCTAGGCATGATCACATTAAAAGTCAGTTTGGGTCCAGCCACAATCACGGTCGATTTCCACATTTTGGATATGGATCCAACATTTAATGGCATTCTGGGCCGCCCCTATATTCAACAGCTCGACGCAGTGCCCTCTACAAATCATCAGTGCCTCAAGTTTTCACACAAGGGCCGCATCGTCAAAGTTACCAGTATGCCAATTCTGCCAGAGGAAGATATACACTTGGCTTCATCAGTTCCTTCCATTTGGCCTGCCAACAAGCCGTTGCTATCAATGCTAGACCTCCCTCACCCACGGCCAATGTCGCCCGAGACAGTCACGACAATTGCTATGACACCCTTTCCTTCCAAGGGGAAGAAGAAGAAAAGCATGATAAACACCCCTGACTGGAAAATTCTAATAAAAATGGGGTATCAAAACGGCAAAGGTCTGGGTGCCAGTTGTCAAGGCAGGACTAGGCCTATTAAGCCTCAGAAATTGATTACACGAGGCGGCCTGGGCTACAAAGGGCCGGGCAAAAATGAAGATGAACCATGGGCAGTTATGACATCCATCTTGAAGACAGATCGCCAGCCGCTTACTTGGACATTGAAGACACATTTTGTCACAGGTGGCGTTCAGAATCATGGGCAGACTACAATAATCACCTCCATTCTAGACTGTCAAGATGTTCATGCGAGACAGTTTGCTCGCCATATTGCACCATTGGCCACTTATAAAGCCCTGGAGTCCTTAAGGCCTGATAAAAGAAGGAAGATGGATGATCCAGAGTGTGATTGGTACAGATGGTTCGATATGCATGATATTACTATTGCCTTGAGCCGTCTCTTTATGCCGACTGATCCGGAATGGCCGCCACTAATACATGAATTGATTGAAAAGCCGGCTGTGATTATAGATAAGAGGCAGTTGCTGAGTGATTATACGGACACTGGAGAGCCAGATATTCCATATGAAGAAGGATTTACAATAGACAGGCTGTGGGCCGGCCTTTTCTCCCTCACTTCCATGCATCCGTCTCTTCTTGTTTCTTTATATTCTCATTGGTTTGGTCGAGTGTCGAGACCGCCGCCAATTATGATCAGCTTTTCTCCATATTCATTACAAGTTTCTCTCCCGATTCCTCTCTTGCTCCTCGAGCAATTCTCCAAACTCTCCATCACACCCCCGCGCGGGTCATCTCTGATTCAATCTTTCTCCAAACTTTCAATCTCCACTCCTCCTACTATTCTCCCTTCACATTGCTTTCTTCTAGAAAAGGAAAATAAAACTGAAGATAAAGATAAAAATGAAAAAAAACGCCAAAATTCCAACTCTTCAATCCTCCATCTCCGTTGAGGAGACTTCTTATCTCTTTTCCGAGTGTGTCCCAACCCAGGGGCCACTCTTCCATGATTCATTGATAAATCTTTTCTCCCCCTCTGGTGAGGGGTCTCCTTCTGTACCTCCTTCTGTACCCACTTCTTCACCTCCTTCCTCCTTTTCAGCTTATTCTAATCAAGCTAGTTGTTCCTCTTCTTCTAATAAAAATCATGGGATAGATTTTCATAAGAAATCCAAGGGTAAGCAGATTCCGCATAGATTTTTGTTGGAGTTAGCCAGAAGATGCCAGGCTTGTTTAGCTCTTCCTGAATTTGTGGAGAATCCGATTATCCTGCCAGAGTTGGAATATGAGGATACTAATGTTTCTTATGAGGGTTTTGGTGTCTATGAAATTATGAATAATGAAGACCCTATTGAAGAGGGGGATGAAAGTTATGAAGAATATGAGGACGAGGCTGATGCCTTTGCCAGTGGCATGAGAAGATTCGACGAACCATCAGCCTCAGTAGAAGAGCCTACCAAAGAAGTTAATTTGGGTACCAAGGAAGACCCTAGGATTGTCCTCATCAGCAAGAATTTGCCGCCCTCCGAAGAGGAGGCGCTTATTTCGGTACTTCAAGAATACAAGGACATGTTTGCGTGGAGTTATGAAGATATGCCTGGATTAGACCCTGCGCTCGTTGAACATCGGCTTACACTTAAGCCAGGGTCTGTCCCGATCAAACAACGGTTGAGACGTTTTCACCCTAACATGGCTTTAAAGATGAAAGAAGAGGTCGACAAGCTTCATAAGGCTAGATTTATTAGAGTTGTCCTCTATCCTAACTGGGTGGCTAACATCGTCCCGGTCATGAAGAAAGATGGAAAGGTTCTGATTTGTATAGACTTTCGGGACCTCAACCGTGCGTGTCCTAAAGATGACTTCCCCCTCCCCCATATTGATGTTTTGATTGATAATACGGCAGGATTTGAGACTCTCTCTTTCATGGATGGTTTTTCAGGTTACAATCAGATTCGTCTAGCTGAAGAAGACCAAGAGAAGACATCGTTCACTACACCATGGGGTACTTACTGCTATGTGGTCATGCCTATTGGACTCAAGAATGCTGGAGCAACCTATCAGAGGGCAATGATGGCAATTTTTCATGATATGATCCACATTTATATTGAGGTGTATATGGATGACCTGGTAGTAAAATCAAGGACAAGGATTGAGCATCCTGGGGTTCTAGCTAAAGTCTTGCAAAGATCACGAGAGTATCAATTGAAAATGAACCCCAAGAAGTGTGTATTTGGCGTTTCATCAGGGAAATTGCTTGGATTTATTGTTAGCAAAAGGAGAATTGAAGTTGATCCCAATAAGGCGAAGGCCATCAGAGACATGCCTCCCCCCAAGAATTTGAAAGAAGTTCGAGGATTAATCGGGAGGTTGCAATTTATTCGCCGCTTCGTCTCCCAGCATTCACAAAGATGTAGGCCGTTTTACGAGCTCACTAAGCCGGGAGTCAAGTTTAATTGGGATGACAAGTGTCAGGTAGCTTTTGACGGATTGAAGGATTATCTGGCCAATCCTCCTGTCCTGAGGCCGCCAATTCCAGGCAAACCACTTATTCTCTATGTTTCGGTCCTGGATGACTCCGTAGGTGCTGTCCTAGCTCAAGTGGATGAAGAAGGGAAGGAGAGGGCAGCATACTATTTGTCTAAACTTCTAAACCCGTGTGAGCAGAGGTACTCAGCCATGGAGAAGACTTGCGCTGCTTTAGTCTGGGTAGTTCAGAAGTTAAAACATTATTTCCTAGCTCACGAGGTTCACCTCATTGCTAGCATGAATCCGATTAAATTCCTTCTTGAGAAATCTGTCCTCACTGATCGATTAGCACGCTGGCAAAGCTTCCTTTCACAGTTCGACATCACTTACATTCAGCAGAAAGCTATCAAAGGCTACGTCATTGCTGAACATCTTGCTCACCACCCTCTACCCCGATTTGATCCTGTCAATTCGGAGTTTCCAGACGAAGAACTGATGTCCATTAATCAACCCCATGATCCTATGTGGACATTACATTTTGATGGAGCTCTAAATTCCCAAGGAAGAGGGATCGGCATGGTTCTTTTAACACCAGAAGGGGTCACCATCCCATTTGCTGCTCAGCTTACTTTCTCTGTCATAAACAATATAGCTGAGTATGAGGCCCTTTTGGCCGGTCTTCAAACCGCTCATAGATATGGTGTTACCCAATTACGAATTGTTGGTGATAGTCAGCTCATTCTGCGCCAGGTGCTTGTCAAGTGCCGCACTATCAATCCTAAGCTCAAGCCCTACCAGGAACTTGCTTCAGCTTATGCCAAACTCTTTACCAAGTTAATCTTCATTCATGTTCCTCGAAGCCAGAACATCCTAGCCGATGCTCTTGCCTCTTTGGCCTCTGCTCTAGTCTTCCCTCCTGAGCGTGATTTTCATGTTCCTCTCATTCATCAACGTGACACTCTAGCTATTAAGGATCGTGCATTCCTCGACGTTAGGGATAAGGTGCTCGAGAAGGTCAGGCAGAGTGAAGCCCTTAAAGGTAAAGAGGTCATGCTTTTGGATTGGCAAGAAGAGTTGGCTGATGAAGAGAAACCTTGGTATTATGAGATTGCCAGGTGTTGCAATGATCAGTCCTATCCCGAGGAGGCCACAGCAGAAGAGAAGAAAGCAATTAGAAGAGTGGCTCAACGTTATGTTTTGGTTGGAGGTGTGCTCTATAGGAGAGGGCTCACGGGTGTTTTATTAAGATGCCTCGACGATGATGAATCTTGGAAGGTTGGGGAAGAGGCGCATTCTGGAGTGTGTGGTGGTCATGTGAACAGCCAGATGCTAGCTAAGAAGATCCTTAGGCTAGGCTTCTATTGGCCAACTCTAGAAGAGGATTGCTCCATCTATGTTCGAAGGTGTGTTAAGTGCCAACTGCATGCTGACAAAATTCATTCTCCTGCTTCTTCACTCCATCCTATGTCCTCCCATGGCCTTTCTCCATGTGGGATTTTGATATCATTGGACCTCTTGGTGATTCGAACCTCCTGACCAAGCAAAAGTCGTTCATCTTGACGGCAACGGAATACTTCACCAAGTGGGCGGAAGCGGAAGCATTCGTGGAGATCAAAGCATCAACTGCCTGCAAGTTCATAGTGAAGAACATTATCGCAAGGTTCGGCATCCCGAGTACCATCGTCACCGACAATGGACCTCAGTTCATCTCTCAAGAGCTCAAGGATCTCTGCAACAGGTATAACATTGCATTGCATCATTCTTCTCCCTATTATCCGCAGGGCAATGGCCAGGCAGAGGCCACTAATAAAACTTTGATCAAAATCGTTAAAAAGACGTGTGAGGCTAATAAATTTTTGGATTGGCCAGACAAGCTGGTTGAAGCTCTCTGGGCCTATCGCACTTCCATTCGTACCCCTACTGGGCAAACCCCTTTCGCCCTTACTTATGGAATGGAGGCGATAGTCCCTTATGAGATTCTCATTCCATCTTTGCGAGTACAATTGGACAAGGAATTCTCTATTGATGAGCGTCGTGATTCGCTCCTTGCCCAGTTGGAACTCCTAGATGAGAAGCGTCTGGTCGCCGCTGAGCATGCGCGCGTTTATCAAAACAGGCTTTCACGTTTTTATCAAAAGAAAGTAATTGAGAGAAAATTCAAGGTCGGTGAGATGGTAATCAAGAGAATCTTTGTAAAACTTGGTGGACCCCACTCAAAACTCCAACCAAACTGGGAAGGACCATACGTCATAAAAGATGTTTATCCTGGCAATGCTTATAAACTGATTAATGCTGAAGGACAAGAGCTAACTCATCCTTGGAATGGTCTGTACCTTAAGAAATATCACCCCTAATGCAAAATCCAACAAAAAATAGAAAATTTCAAAATCCAACAAAAAAATAGAAATTTTCAAAATCTATCCAAAAAAAAAAAATAGAAATTTTCCAAAATCCAAAAAAAATAGAAATTCTCCAAAAAAGAATGAAATTTTCAAGATGGTTGCCATGATTGTAAGGACGCAAGGTCTGAAGGGTCAAAACTTCAGTATTCATTCATCAGTCTTGTTAACTTAAAAAGGGGTCGACACCTGCACACACTACACGCTTACCCTTGAACTCAAGCAGTGCAAAATCCGATGGAAAGTCAAAACCTGACTAAAGGTGAAGACAATACCCATTCTTTTCCTCTTCGGCCCATAAGGGAGGAAGGAAGGTCTCGGGGTAGACCCGCCAAGCCTATCCGCCGCCCTAGTAGGTGGAAGTCAGGGCCCAAAAGGGAACAAATGCCACAAAAGCCCAAGTACAATTAGGTTTTTTATCAATGCAAATCAGTCTCGAAGTGAAAGTCAAATCGTGAAAGAAAAGCATGTCAAGAGGGCAAAGTCCCCGCAAGGAAAACCTTGGGCGTATGCATGCAATATAAAAGAGGCAAAAGGTAATAAAATTTCCCTATGCCAAAGATCGAACCCCAACAGGCATAGGGTAGGGGAGGTAGTTTTACCTTAAGCTTTTCAGAATCCCTTATGGGCTTCCTTATATTTTCTTCCATCTCTTTCTTGGTGGTAAGTCATAAACCAGCAGAATGGTCGAGACTGACCTAGGAGATTGCACCGGGCGAGATCTTGCGTACAAGTTTAACCACTGGCACGTCGACCCCCTTTTTGATTAATCAAGAAAGGTCAATGAATCCTCAATGATGACCGTGTAGGACCCAGTGCCCTAGTAGCTTTGTCAACCTAATGCTGAAAGCAGGAAAATTAACGCCTTTGAATGAGGCGCCTTTTCTGAAATTAACGCATGTGTAGAAGGTCGTCTTTTTTTAACGCCCTTGTGTGGGCCGTCTTTTCAACAAAATTCAAAAACGTTTTTCAAATTCACGCCGTCACCTAGGGCGTCTTTTGTTTGAATAACGACCTAACTTAAGGTGCATCTTTTGAAAAATAAAAGAAAAAAAATATAAAAGGAAAAGAAAAGAAAAGAGGAAATGGGGTTTATTCTTCATGAGCGTGCTTGCATTATTGCATAGGGCATCTTGATTATTGTTTGCATACGTGTGCTTGCGTGTTGTATCTCCCTTTATTGGTTATTTCATTTGCCTTATTTGATTAAAGGCTTGGCCCCTTGACCCGCTATCCAGGTCAAAAGTAAAGGCACCCCTTGCTTATTGAGCAAGGGGCCAAGTCGAACAGATGAATTAACCTGTTTATTCAAGTGTGAACCACAGCTGCAGGTACAGGGCAAAGTAAGGTAAAGCAAAGAACGTGGAAAAGAAACAAAGTACACAACCACAAGTACACAACTACACAAGTGCTCAGGTAACAAAAAAAGTCAATCTCATATATATATACATCATGAATATCTGAGTACAGGTGTGAGGGTGGAGGAGTACAAGTAAGCCTCTCAGCTCTCGCCTCCACCCTCCTCTCTCCTACTCTCTACCTCGTCCTCGCCGTCCCGAGGAGGCGCTGGTGGAGGGGGCATGGGCCCCCGTGAAGAAGATGGAACTCGAACCTGGCCCCCTACCTCGCTCCTAAGAAGAACCTGCCACAAAGGTGGAGCTAGTGAAGGAGTACCTCGCAGCACGCGCTCGGTCACGCCCTCCCTGGAGACGCTCCTCAGACACTCGTTGCCGCTCCTGAGAAAGGGCCAGCTGCGTCCTCAGGTCTGTCAGCTCACAATCGCGCACCGCCACCTGCTCCTGGTACCGGGCACGGTCCGTCTGCTGCTGCTCGTGGTGCCGGTCACGGTCCGCCTGGTGCTCCTCTCGCTCTCGAGCGCGCTCTCGTCGCTCCAGCACAAGGGCAACCCGCAACTCTGCCACGTCCTGAGGCAGCTCCTCCCGTCGCCTCAGGGACCGCTCCAGCTCTGCAATCCGCTGCTCGCGGATCGCCAGCTCTGTCCCGGCCAGGGCAGCCTGGGTACGTGCCGCCTGTAACTGTCTGGTCTATAAACAGGTAAACAAATCATCAGTTCCCTTGTGCAATAATTCATGAAATAAGCAATACATGACGGAAAGTAAATCACTCACCTGGGCAGTCATCGCCTGCTGTCCCTCACAGACGCAAGTGAGAGCGGCTCGAAGCTCCTCAGTCTGAAAAATGAATTTCATCAGTGCACAATGCAATATATGATCAATAATTGAATGAGGTTTGAGTTTTGGAATTTACCCGTGAGGCGAGGTCGCGCTCTGCAGCCTCGGCCCGTGTGATCGCTCTCGCTAGCTGCTCTGCTAATGCGGTCACCTCTGCACTGGGTCCCCTCGAGCTGGAAGCTTCCCCTGCATCTCTCCCTACGACTCCCTGCTGGGCACGCTGCATTCATTGAAATCGTCAGTGGCTAATCATCAATAATTCAACAAAAATTCATTTGCATATAGAAATAATTTAAACACTCACCAGGGTCTCGAGGTCGGCCCGTGTGGCAGCTAGCTGGTCCTCCAGGCTGTGTAGATGGGCCTGTGCATCCATCGCCGCTATGTCCTGTGCATCCTGCATCCATTTCACATTAGTCGCATAAAAGAAATACATAAGCATTTACATTTAGTTTAGAAGTAATTGCATTCATACATACCCCTAGGACCCTCATCTGGGGTCGGCCGGCGTAAACCTCCCAGTAGCGCCGGAGGTACTCGGAGCTGTCGGTCACCTGGGAGGTGACTCAGGTCCCGCCTCGCCGCCAGTCGGCGTACTGGTCCTCGAACCGCACACTCCAGTCGATCACCTTCATGCGACCGCGCGTCTTCTTCCCGATCCCTCGCGGCTCCCCGACCTCTATCCACTCCTGGTGTAGGCCCAGGGTCCTCATCACCAGTCTAAGCCGTAACGGCTCGATCTCGCTCAAGCAGTGAACCCAAAGCTCATGCTCAAAGCGAGGTCGCCCTGCTACGACCCATGGCTGGCCCTCGTCGGTCATCCCCTCGTAAGGCCTCCATCGCACCTGCATCCATGAACATGCATGTCATCTCATCATAATCATAATAAATTCAAATAAACATAAAAAAAATGCATAACATTCATACCAGCGAGGGAGGGAAGTCTCGGAACTCTCTCCGTAGCACCCACAACTCGTAGCCGAGTGGGGCACCGAACACCACCGGCAGCCAGCGCCGTGCTAGAGGGAAAAGTCCCTCACCTCCTGGCCGTGGGTCGACGCGCCCCATGGGCATGTACAGATGGCTCCAAACCTGCATCCATGCATTGCATTAGTGAGGCATTCACATGCATAAAAAAAGAAGAAAAAAGAAAAAAGAAAAGAGAAAAATATATAAGTGCATACCTGAAGAAAAGGTGAGAAGCCACTGACGGTCGTCTCTCGTCCTGTCCCCGTGGACAGGTCGGCTAGTAAGTGCGCTAGCAGTGCCGCTCCCCAGGCGTATCTGCCGACTCCCCCTAAGTCCTCGAGGATCCCTAGGAATCGGCAGTTGATGACGTCGCCCTTTGTGCCGAGCAATAGCCTCCCGAGCAGCAGCAGTAGAAACCTCCTCAAGTCTCGGTCTGCTCTCTCCCTGTCGGCTGGGTCCTGGCAATAGACTGCCCTAGCCCCCTCGATCAATCTCTGTGAGAACTGCTCTAAGGACTCCCTGACCTATGCCTAGCATCCCCTAAGCCCATCACTGTAGTCAGGTCGGTGCGGAAGATAGTCCTACACTCGCTAGGTGTCTCGTAGACCATCTCTAACCCTAGCAGCCTCTGGGCAAGCTCCGTATAGTCTGGTAAGGTGATCCCGCTCACTACCTCCCCGTCTACCCTAAGTCCCGTGATCCTAGCTGCATCCTCCAGGGTAGGAACCATATGCCCCCAAGGCATCAGGAATGCCCGGCTAGTCCTATCCCATCTCTCCCTCAGAACCTGGATAAGCGGTAGGTCTGGTCTAACTGGCTCTATGCTAAGGAAGGCCCCCAACCCCATGGCATCTACCCTCGCTCGCTGGAACTCGGGGAGGCCATAATATGTTGCCCGGACCATGACCCAGGAGATCCGTGTCCTCATCAACCCCTGCACGCATAAAGAAAGAAATTTTGGCTTAATTGTTCAATTATTCTGGTTGAAATTCACTTAATTGCCTTGGTTGAGATTTTGATGTTTGATTTAATTAACGACCATCCCCAGGTCGTGGTTTGTTTAATTGGCGCCCCTGAGGGGGGCGTGGTTTCTAAGTGAGCTTTGAATTAACGACCTACCCTAGGCCGTTGTTTATCTAAGAGACGCCCCTATGGGGGGCGTGGTTTTGAGGTTAATTTCTAATTTCCTAAAGATTTTCTTTAATTGACGCCCGTACCAGGGTCGTCATTTGCTTAAGTAACGCCCCTGTGTAGGGCGTTTTCTGTTAAAATGGGTTTTGGGTTTTAATAATTTATTCTGGAATTAATGAATTGACGACTGCTGGTTTGGTCGTTCTTTGTTGAATTGACGCCCCGTTGGGGGGTCATTGTTTTCCAGGGTTTTCAAAATAAAATCAAAACAGCATGCGATATAAATAATGAGAAAAATATAATTGAACAAATGCACGGAATTAACAGCATGATTGACATAAAAAAAATGATAATTCAAATGGACGACATGCTCTACGGCGTGTTTTCATGAGGTTAATTATTTTTCAAGAAATAAAATGAATTCACGACCCAAGGTTGGGCGTCTTATTTTTAATCCACGACACCCCTGGGGGCGTCTTCTTTCTGAGTTGCAGGTTTTCTAGCCCGAGGGCCATGGAAATTGAGGTAAAAAAAAATAAATTTCAAAAAAATGGAGATTTGGGTTTAGGGGCTTACCTTTTGTCGTCTAGGCCCAGTCAACTCCCCACGGAGATGAGGCCTTGATTGTCTTGGTAGCCGGAGCTGGCCGGGGCGAGGGGCGGCGGCCACCGTCGTTGGTTCTTCTTCTTCATCTCCTTCCCCTCCTGCTTGTTCTTCTTCTTCTGCTTCGCCATCATCTTCTTCTTCCTCATTTCCTCTTCCTTCACCTTCGTCTTCTTCATTTCCCACGGCCTCGTCGCCGTGTTCTCCCTCGTCGCCGGCCATCGCCACCGGGTCCTCCTCGACCGCCGCCGACGGAGCCTCCACGGCGTGAGCTTCCTCGCCCAAGTCCACCACTTCGGGGGCCGAGACCCTCTGCCTTTTGTGTCCACCGCCGGCCATGGCTAGGGGGAGAGGGAGATAGAGAAAGAGAATGAGAGAGATGGGGGAGGGTTTCGGTTAGGGTTGCAGTGGGAGAGAAGAGAGAAAGAGGAAAGAGGACGAAGGAAGAAGAAGAAAGGAGGGAAAGTTAAGTCGAACGGTCGAAAAGAATTAACGACTCAGTAAGTCGTGTTTTGTAAGTAGACGACTGAGCCGAGGGCGTCTCTTCGATAGTTAACGACATTGCTTAAGGACGTGATTTTTTTTCGCATGGGGAATGACAGACGTCGTCAGACGTATTCAATGGAGATTGATTGATGCGATGGAATAATCATTACTGTTTCTGAGTAACGACTATGCTTGAGGCGTTATTTATATAAAACGTGGCTTTGCTGAAGGCGTTACTTTTGGGTCTTTAACGAATATCTTTTGGAATTTGAATCGAATTAACGCCTTGTCTTAAGACGTTATTCAGTTAACGTCCACATGTGAAGGCGTCAATTATGAGAGATCAATCATTGAAGATGACATATTATGAGGCGTCATTTATGGAATTAACGACATTGGCTGAGTCGTTATTTGCAACAGAACCGCATGTTATTAGAAGATTTGATCAGAATCATTGTGTTATGGCTCAATCAGAATATTATCATTGATTTATTGGAAGAAAAGATTACATTGCTTCAATGAGTCATTTTGGGCCTCAAACTTCTTAAAGCAATTACATAAGACTTCCACTGTTCTCTGTCTTCTTTTTAGTTCTCCACAGGATGATGAGCCTTGTTGATTTTCCACAGAGCTTGGATAGTTGTGCATTCCTCTCCATCTTTGTTGCTGCCAAGGTCCCGTGTCTTGATAGGAGGGAGATGAGATGGATCTTCAATATTTGCCGTGGAAGCCCAAGTTGAGGAAGGCACCGATGTGAGTTATACAGAACGAATTCTGAAGCGCCTATGAGTCGAAGGTCCGTGCCGGGAGAGAATCGTGCGCGGAGTTCTTGAGTCTTGAGTATTCCCGGGGCGTAAGTAAAAAGGTTCTTTGGCATTACCTTGAGATGTTCTCTCCATTCCACTCTCTTTTTGATTTGAGGTATCCGGTTCATCACTCTATTGCTTATTCCTAATGAACCGGTCATGTAAGAGAGTGGGCTTTTTGAGAAGATTCTAGAAGGTTGTTGGGCCTCCTCACATGGATCGAACTTGAAGTGGAGATCTACCCAACTTGAGAGTGCTAGCATACATCCATAGATGGGTCTTCTCATTGCCGCCGAGGTAAGCCCGCTATAGAGATAGGCTAGAATTGCCGCTCCCGCTCTCTCTCCTTCCCATAGGCTCGCTATTGCGCTTAATTGGGATTCTTCCAAGAAGTCATCCGTAGATGGGAATAGGATCGCTCCTGCCAAGCACACCACGAAAGCCTTTGCCACCCGCTCTATCTCTTCGTCTTCTTTAGCTTGTCGGATCTCTTGTACACCCAAGAAGCAAGCTTTAAGAGATTGATTCCTTTTGTAGCTTTGATTTGGTTCACTAAGTTTGGGCTGGGAATTAAACTTGTCAGTAGCTCATGTGAAGAAACTGGTCTTGGCATGATGGCCATCTTTTCCTCTTCTCCTTGCTTCATCTTCTTTAGGCCCAAGAGCATCTCTAGTTCTTCTAACAGGATTGTGGCTTCAAAAGTCGAGAAAAGGAAGGTATGAGTGGAAGGGTGCCATATTTCAATTAGAGCTCCTATGGCAGCCCAATCAAGGTGAACTTGATCATAGTGTTTGGCATGAGTGATTAGGCCTAAGAGGTGCCATCCTGCTAAGTAGACCCTCATGTCTGAAGAGAACTTGGAGAGAAGAAGAGGCAGCCACTTAATCTTTGTGAATCTCCTGGCTCCTGGAACATTTGGATAATCCTGTAGGTAAAAGAAAGGAACAGAGAGAAGGATGAGAATACAGAACAGAAGGACTATGAAGATATGAAAAAAAGAATAGAAAGAAACAATTCCACTTTACCTGGTTCATGGCAATTCGACTGCTGATATGCCCATTGATTTCGGTTAGTCTGAGAGTGGAACTCTTGGATCTTTTAATAGCTTTCTCCATCTTCGGTCTGCAGGTAGAGCTTGAGCAGTCGCAGCACCTGTGAACAGACAGGGGAAGCAGAAGAAGCAGGAATTCGATGAATGTGCTTTGATCATAAGGAAGTTCCTTCCTTTTTATAGAAGTTTGGAGAGTTTAATGCCCGTTCGGAGTTGCAGGTTGATTACAATTAGGATTGGGCTTAGCTTTCGAATCGGAGACGGAAGCGCGTTGTTAATTAACATCCTCTCTTGGGACGTCAATTGTTGAATTGACGACTTGACCGAGGTCGTGTTTTATTTCGCGTCTCCAGGAGGGTCGTCTTCTTCTTGAACTCTCGGTGCATTAACGCCTGATGAAGGGCGTGTTTTATCTTTAGACGCCCTGATGTCAGTCGTCTCTTATAATTTGACGCCATGACTCGCAGTCGTTATTTTGTTGACTTGCATATTTGATTCTCATATGCTTTGATGAACTTAAGTGCTATTCTTTAGTTGGAGTTATTTATGATTATGCACTTATGATCATATTTTGTTTTGCTTTGAGAGAACTAATGAGTTTTTCAAGTGCAGAAGATTGCAGAGTTCGAGGAGCATGGGTCACTCGTGGGAGTAACATCGCTCTGTTCTTGTATTTCCTTCCTGTAAGCATTGTTACTATATAGTATTCTACGCTATTATAGCATATCAAGGACCTTGTGGTTCTGATGAACCTGGAATTTGAGTTCCCCTTCATCAAAAACGGTGATAATTCCAGGAGAGTCTTGATCACACGGATAGGCCGTTGAGTCATTAAAGGTCTGGGATGATGGTTCCACTTTCTGGGTTGATGCGCGGACAAACGGGCTTCGGCTTAGTGTCAGCTCAGAGATCTGGATTCTTGACCGAATCTAGATGGCTTAGCAATATTATCCTTGATTATTTTCTATTTTTAGTTTGTTTTAATCTTTCTTTTAGCCCAGCATGCATCATGTAGGACTTTGAGCTTCATGATGAAAATCTTCATATTATGGCAATAATGAAGGTCACTCGCTCTTGATTGAGTTGACATGAGATATTCCACTCCAAATTGAGTACTTTATTCTCTCTGAAGCCGCTCAGGCTAGTTCCTTGAAATTGTTCCTTTGCTGGATCTTCATCTCAATTCCCTTTATTTTTCTGCAAATCCACCTTGGTTGTAGCACGTCCACATTGGCTGGTAACCGCTCTCCAATGGTGTCTCCCTGTCGTGCCCACGTGCACATTTTATTTACTTAGTTTAGTCTCCTTTATCCAGCAAATCGATGCTTTCTTGGAATCACCCGGAGTTTGTTTCACTTTGAATCTTGGAAAGATTTCCAATGCTTAGTGTCTGAGGCGTGTCACATCACACCTTGGCATCTACTTATCAGTTCATTCCACTTCATTCCACTTCATTTCACTTTCACTTCATTCTGTCTCACTCCCTTGCCAAAGCAGACGCCAAGGCGGGGCAGCTGTAGACACGCCAAAATTGACGCTTTGTTGATCAAGTCTCATGTCACTATGATAACGCCCCAAAGTGAACTTCAATATTTCTATAATATAAAGTTTTTCTATTTTTGTGTGTTTTTGTGATTAATTCTTGTATTTTTGCAATTCACGACTTGAAGAGGGGCGTGTTTTAAATAGCGACCTAATCTGGGGCGTGTTCTTAAGAAAGGATGACCACAGGGAAGGGCGTCAATTCCTGGTATTTTACGAGTCCCACACGATTGAAATCAATGATTAACGTCCTTTCATAGGGCGTGTTTTTGTTTAACGCCTTTGCTTCAGGCGTCTCTTTACAATTTTTCAAATTAAGAAGGTTTTGTTGCCAAAATTGAATCCAGGAAGTGACGCCTTGATCTTGGTCATGTTTTGAATTAACGCCCTGGAGCAGGTCGTCAATTCTGAATTGACGCCCTTTGGTAGGTCGTGTCTCACCCTTTCGTGTCCTGCTTAAACTCGTCTTTCCTAAAGAGTTCCCTGCCTTTCTTGATTACCTTGATCGATCTGGGAACTAGAGTCCTTGCCGTTGACGACCCCTACCTATTCCTATCTTCCCAAATCTGTGTTTATCTTGATCGAAACCCTATATAAAGATGCCCTGGTTGATCTCGCGCGAGGTTAGAGAGAGTGACAGAGAGAGAGAGAGAGAGAGAGAGAGAGAGAGAGACATACATATACGTATAGACGCACACACACAGAGAGGTTAACGGGTGCTGGCGATTGAGGTTAAGAGCTATTGATCTCTTCTGCTTCCTCCTGCTGCCACATCCGGAGCAAAGTGTTTTTTTCCCTTTACTGTTTACAGGAACAGCAGGGATCTTTTCTTCTCTTCGTTGTTGTTTGTCATCTCTGTTCATCATCGTATAGCCTTTTCCTTGCATTAGTTTTCATTGCATCTCTCCTCTCCCTAATTCTCTAGGGGTTTTAAAAACAAACAAAAGGTGCACTTTGTGCTCTTCTTTTATTACCATCTTTCATCTTGGGATTGATATTACACTCACGTTTGGCTGATCTCCTTTTCTTTTACTTGTTTGTTCTTTGTTTAAGGGTAATCAAAGAGGAAAACCCCCTTCATCGGCCGGCCGATAGAAGGTGGAGGAAGGAATCCACATCCATCCCGCATCCTATTATCACCAGGTATTCACGATCATCTTTTCTTCTTATTGAGGTAACCCCTCTGGCGATCACTCTCCTTAGTAGCACCACGTGCTCTTTTACTCCCTTTTTCATTATTCTTCTTATGCATATGCTTATGCCATATTTTTTTGTCTTAAAAGTGGATTATTTTCCATGATTCACATCGATATAAACCCAATATCGATGATGAAACCAACCGTTGCTCGACCGGCACATTGCCCGATCAATGACGAGACCTGTCCAGGTCAGACCTTACGTCTTTCCTGATGAAAACCACATATGCTCTCACGTCCCACCTGCGATAAAGCTCACCCAGTCTAGACCTTACGTCTATTCTGATGAAACCTATAAAATTTCTTTGCATCGATATAAATCCAATATCGATGATAAAATCAGCCACTGGTCGATTGGCACGTTGTCCCGATCAGTTTTGAAACCTACCCGGGATGGACCATTCGCCCGTTCCAAATGATACTCAAAACCTTTTCATTCACTGTCTGCAAACAACCTCACTTGCGGCACATGCTGCCGAAAAAGACATCCGCTACTACCTACAAAATTCGGTTTGAGCACCCTCCGGATACCGTCACGCGGTGGAGCGAGTTCCCCATCCTTTCTATGAAGGGGTGGACGCTCTCCTGCCAAATACGGGCCATTCACAGGAGGGACTGCTAGAACCACTACCCCACTTCCCAAAGTGATGAAACCACATGGAAAAGACGATGGATACACATGAAGCCGAAGATTCCTTTTCATTAAAAGAGGAGTACACAAAGGGCCCCGAGGGGACATTGTATCATAAAAGAAGATAAAAAAGAAGAGAGAAAAAGAAGAGATAATTCAAGGCCGTCGGAAGATATCTTCAAAGGCCAAAAGACCCACATAAGGAGCGACTCCCAGTTCATAAAGGCGTGTCTCCTCCTCCTGAAGCCTCACGGACGTACCCTGGAGAGACATCACCCGTCCCTCCCACAAGGCCACCTCCTCGGTGGACTGCGGCCGAATGAAGGATAATTGTTGCAGCTCGGCTCAAAGTCCGGCGAGTTCCGCTTCCAGAATGGCTACCCGGTCCTGGGCAGCTTCCTCCCGCTGAACAATACTCTGTAGCGCGTCCCGACGTTCATCGAGTGCAAGCGTCAGCTTCTCCAGCTCAGATTTACACTCTGACCTCTGCAATTTCAGTGCCGTCAGCCTGTCGGCCATGGTCCGTGCTAGGAAGTCTCTCCGATGCACGAATTTCAGCAGAAGCAGGACCCGCTGAGCCCATATGTCCAAAGGGCAGCCCATGGCTTGCAGGCCAGCGGTGAAGCGATTGGTAATTTCCTTCAGTTGCGGATATGTCAAGCCAGGCTGGGATTCCACCAACTGGCGTAGCATGTCCAAATGTTGCCAGACGAAGCTTTCAGAAGAAGCAAAGCCAAAGGAGGCAGATGAGACGACCTCAAAAGTCACCTCGCCGTCAATATCTGCCCACAATGCAATATCCAGCTGAGAGGACGAAAATGGCAGATCTGTTGAAACAATGGACTGGCCTCTCTCCACGCTTTCCTGCGAAATTAAGGACTCTTCCGCTACCGCCGTCTCGGGAGCTATGGCCTGAGCACCCACAGGTAGAGGGTCAATGAATGCTGGAACTATCTCTTCATGGGTCTCCTGAGCAGGAGCTTCATCTATAGCTGCTTCTTCTGGCAATGGGAGCGAAGGTGCTCTAGCTGGTAGAGGCAGAAATCTGGTCTCCGTAGCCACTGTGGCAGGGACCGCTGACTCTGGAGCAATGGACATTACTGCGGCCGGTATGAAAGCAGAGCTTCTGGCCGAGTCCGCCTCAGTCCTAAAATCTGAGGCCCTGACAGAGACGGAGCTTTCTCCTGAGGCCCCCAAGTCCAATGATGTTAAGTCAGTTGAAGATTGTATCCTCACTGGCACAGGGCAAATAACCTCAGAAATTCCCATGCATGTTAAAGGTAAAGCAGGGATAATGGCCAAGTCTGCGGATGAAATAGCCATAGAAACTACGGCCGCGTCTGAGCTGGTGATGACAGGGTCCTGAGGACAAAGCAGAATGACATTCAGCAAAGAATGAAAGAAAATAAATAGAACAGCAAACAAAGAGAGAAGCTTACCTTCAAGGCGAGGTCTATACCCTCGAAATGAGACAAAAGGGGAGAAATCTCCGTAGTTGAAGCAGCAAACGGAGGGGTTATGTCAACCTCGGTGTCGAGCCCGGCAAACTCCTCTTGAAATTCCTCCTCAGAAGATAACACCAGCAGCTTGGGAGGGTGTAAAGGCGGGAGACCCTTTGCAAATACGGGCAAGGCTTCTGATTTAAAAACTTCCTCCTCACTGCCACTGAAATTAACTTCCTCCGCATTATCAGAGACAGTCTCGGAGCTGCCCGAGGATATCTCCACACTAGCTATATGCTGCGGGGTCGCCTCTAGAGCATGCCGGGATGCAGACCGGGTGATTATGCATCTGGCCGGAATAATGCTCCATTTTGTTTGAGTCCCGCGACCCTCCTGCGGTTGAAGCGACTCTCCCGCTGCTATCATGGCCTCAGTCTGCTCCCTGACTGCCACCTCAACAAAAGGGGACCTCTGAGAGATATAACAAAAAAAAAACAAGGGAGGTATAGAGAAAAAGATGAGAAAGCACATTTGCCCTCCTCCTCGCCAGCCAAGGTAGGAGAAGGCAGCCTCGTGTCCCTTTCCACAGGCACTGCAACCTGCTCCTTGGCTGTATCAGATAAAGAGAAGCTCAGCCTCGAAGAACTCCTTAAAAGATCAGTCAAGAAGACAATGAAGATTGCATCTACAAGCTATTACCGCCACTCTCAGAAGATTCCTGGGCGGCCTCCCTCTGAGACCTGAACTCGTCAAATGAGGGGATGTCTGGAAGAGGGGTTTCGGCATCCGTCACAACCGGAGCTGACTGCTGGACCCGAACAACCTTGGCCCTCTTGGCCTTGGCAACTGCAGCTTTCACCACAGAAGGCTTCCTCTTCTTGCCCGGAGGCAAGGGAGTGGTCGTAGGTGCCGCGGCAGGAATTTCAAAGTAGGCAGGCTTCTCAGCTTGAGCAATAAGCTTCCTGTAAAGCCCCTGCCGCTTTATGTCCGGTCTATCTATGCAAGACACAAGAAAGGCAGCCATAGTCGACAAATGCAAAGCATAACAATAAAAGGAAAATGCCATGATCAGACAGGAAGAGTCATACCTGCTGGGCCATCATAAAATGTAGAAAGCGGCCAATACAGGTAAGCCACCTCCTTCGATCGGGAAGCAGCCTCCTTCACTAGCCAGCATATGTCACCAATGGTCTGGCACTTCTCTGTCAAGGCAGCCAAGTCTTTATGCCCGTGGAAGTCAAGGCAATGAAACAAAAAAAGGTAATCTATACACCAGGCATCGACATAATGAAAAGAAACAAAAAACGGCTTATTCAGAATGCCAGCTATCGGGTTCTCCACTGATAGCCCGTGAACATTTAGCAGTATAAAAAGCCAGGAAGTGTGCTGATAATATGTCTGGGTGCGGTCTTCCCTCCGCACAAATGTCCTGTAAGGGTGAAACCTGTCCACCGGACCCCTCCAGGGGGCTGCTGTCGGGAGAGGTTCCTCCGGGGGGAACGGATACTGTACATCCAAATGAACAACCCCTATATGGCCCAACTGCCTCAGATCCTTTGTAAAAGCGTCTTCATTAATTTCAGAGAAGACAGGAGTGGGTGGTTCAGAACCTTCCTCTTTCAAAGACCGACGCGTGGCAATATATGTTTCCGCCTCCTTCTGGTGCTATGAATAGAGCCTTTTCAGATGGACCTCATCAATTTCAAACACAGGCCCTGATTGCCGCTTTAAGAAAGAGCGCTCGGCCACGTCCCAAAAGGCGCCTCTGCCATCTTTATAGAAGTTGGTGCGTGTATTCCACCACTTAATGTATTCCGATGTGACACGGGAAATACGATTAGAAACGGTCGGGACCCTGAAAGTTACGCCCTCTCGGCGATGAAAAAAATCCCACCATGTTCGACCGTCGCTGGCGATGGTGGACCCATGCTTGGTCCGGCTTTCCAAAGGAAACTGAACAACCGATGGTGGAATGTGCTGATTATAACCAAAGTTTCTGCTGAAGCGAAACGGATAATAAGGTTCCAGAATGAGCAGGCCTCCCTTCCTGAAAACCAATATACTGGGCCGAATAGCCATAGCCCACCTGACCAGTTCTGGTTCTAATATGGGCCGGGTGGCATTGACCCCCGAAACAGGATGGACATAAGTTTCTACCTCCTCCATTTTGCATTCCCTCTGAGGGTCCACTAAAGGAGCCGAACCTGCTGCCAAGCTCCAAAAATGAATGCTGCCAGGAGCATCTACATGCACTTTTATCAACTTGCCCCTTATCTTAAACAGCTGCTCTGAGAAAGGACCAGGTTCGGCGCTAGCGAATTCGATCATCCGAGGAAGCAATGTGTCCGACTGTAAAGTCCTCGGGGCCAGCTCAGGGAAAATACTGCAGACCCAGACATTAAAGAAATGAAACGGACCCACGGTCCTTAAGGAGTGGGGAACCCGATGTCTATGCAAATCCCCCAATGATTTGTAAATTAAGCACAAAGCCACTGGGCACAGAGATAGCCTCATCCCCCAGGCCATCTGACAGGCCGGATATATAGTTTCCGGCCTGATAGTCGTCTCATCCCCTTGAGGAAGAGCGAAGGTGCACAGCCAGAAGGTCAGATAAGCTGCACAGTGAGTGATAGGGTCAACCCGTTCTGGGTTCGGGCCGTCTGCACCTGCTCGGCGCAGTGAAGCTGGCAATGCTGATTTGTAACGAGGGGTCCTGATTTGCTTGCCGGAAGTCGGTCCCACAGAAGGGAAGTCCGCATACTTCAAGGGACCCCCGAAGAAGTATTGTATCCATTGTCCTACACGGACTCTCAATCTGCTGCTCTTTTCCCGGGGTTGATAGCCTTTGGAAGATCCCCTGTTGTAGGCCAGACAAATGGTACGATAAGCTTTCATTAAATACCGGTATGCATAGCCGAAAGAATATATGCCCTCTCCATCGGAGGCGTCCTTTACGGAGTCGTCTAGGCAGACCTCCTCATATGGCTCCCCATCAATAGGCAGACCTGAAAGCAGCGAAAGACTCCAGAGATCGAGAGATACTTCGCCTTCCGCTGTATAGAATGTGTTAAACTGTGGGCATAATACTTCAAACATGCCGCAACATAGTCCCCGAGAAATGGGATAGCGGAATCTGGATGCGAATACACTATGATAGACTCCAGCTCTGATCAATAAAGGGGCATACTCCTTCAAGACAAATTCGGTAAATTCCACTGCTCCTACCCTGAAAAGGTGGGCATCTGTCACTCTGGCATCTCCAAACTAGCCGGTGGCTAGCTGATATTTAAATTGGACAGCCAGACAATTCAGAACAAATGGCTCGTCCCTGTAACCCCACTTCACAGGCGCTAGGAAGAGTCCGAAGTTGGTCTTCTCTCGGTGGACACGACCGGCTACATGGTCCCACCTCGCCGGAGTGAACTCTGGAGCCCGGGTCAACATCTTCTTCTCCGGCTCTAACTCAGAAACACCTAGCACGGCATTCCAGTCCCGTGGCTCGCCTGGAAGATATATAGCTCGGGCACGATAAACAGAACCCTTCATGTTGTCTCTGTCAGTAAGTATTACCGCTTCCACAGATCGAGCAAGCAGAAGATCCCTCATTCCGCCTATGGTGAAAGTCTGGATAAACGGCAACAGATGGCGATCCTTCGGTAGGTCCGGGCGATAGTCAGCAGCTCTTCTGAAGTCAATACCTTCTACGGAAGAATAAACCCCAGAAGTCAGCACGGTGTCAGTCTCAGAATCAGAGGACTCGTCAACAGTAGCAATCTGGTTATAGCCCAAGCTCAGGCTGTTCACATTCATCCAGTTGACTGAAGCCCGAGATATATCCGGCTGAGCCGATGAGCTCGCCCCCACAGTCATGGAAGCTGCAGCAGTAGGGCCGGAAGCCATGTCAGCACCTGCAATCAAAGAAAAATGAGAAGATAAGCCTCGAGAAGGTGAATGGGTCTGTAAGGACTAAGTAAATGATGCCGGTTAAATTTCAGCAGCATCTCCCCTTATCCAGGGTCTGCCCAAGAAGAATAGGGAGTCACCCACCAAGAGGGAGTGACTCCCATACATAAAGTGGGATTCAATCCCGAAATAATGTCCTACCGAGCAAAGTGTATGCAGACAGGAAGAAAATGGAACGGCCGAGAGGGGGGAGAAGCTCGCGCCGATGAGAAGAGATGGAAGAAAGAGGAAGCTCCGGTGAAAATGAGAAGAAAAAGCATCCCGGCGCCATAAATAGTGGGGATAGGAGAGGGGCTCTCAGCGCGGCATTTAGCGCGCCGAGAACCCTCCTCCTTCTGGTGCAAAAGGCGCGCCGAGAGGCAGCCTAGTCCCCGCGTCGAGAAGGGCTGGGCCAAGAACAGGGTGCGCCGAGAGCCTGTACAGTGTCCGCGCCGAGAAGCCGCCCAATCCTCGCGCCGAGAAGCCCATGAACGTCATGCCGAGAAGGCTCCAAAGTGCTGAAAACAGAAAAGGAATTAGAAGAATATGGAAAATAAAAAGTATGCATGTCGAATGATGCTACAGCAATATGATCAAGCTGAAGGACAATATCAAAGAGAAATTAAAGAAGATAGCCTCAAATGCTGAAGAGGCACCTGCAAACCCCGTGACGCTGTTCCTGTGCTTACGTCGTCCGCAGGTGGGGGGCATTTGTTGACACCTTGAAAATGAGCAAGGGGGTAAACAGAATTGAAAAGAAGATTAGACTAACAGTGAAAGATTAATGGTGAAGCTCGTCAACCATCTACCCGGCTGAAGCCTTTTCCGGCCAAGCTGATGTCCGATTTCGTTGTCAGCCAGACGGCGACACTGATGAAATAGCAGTCACTTGACTGATGAGACCTCCTATCACGCTTTAACAGGAGTTATTTTACTACCTCGTCCGGAAGTCTACAGGTGACGATTGATGAAATCCCAGTCCACTGACTGATGAAGGTCTCCATAATCCCACTAAGACCCGGGTCCGCCAACAAAAGGCCTGCTGTGGTTCTAGTATATTCAGGGAGACAGCAAGTCCATGTGAAGCCTTAAAAAGGGCCCTAAATGGGCCTATGAAATGGGCTCACGAAGGTGGCGCCGAGATACTCTACGGATGTCCAGCGCGCCGGGAGCTGCTACACTCAACAGATGCGCGCCGTGAAGATGAAAAGTCACGCCGACTCCCATCTGCCGAAGAGGTGAGGAGGGGCTGGGTCTATATAAACCCACTCACTCGAAGAAGAAAGAAGACAGAAAAAAAAAAGAAAAAAAAAGAGGGCTGGCAACCTCATCCAGAAAGAAAGAGGGAAAACGAAGAAGACCATCCAAGGAAGAAAAAGAAGAGACTAACAGAGAGAGAGAGAGAGCCTCCTCCGCTGAGAAAAGAAAGAAGAGATCAACCCGAAGAAAGAGAAGAAGAGGAAGCTCCAGGTGGGCAGGCAGTTGGGGAGGGAGAGGAGTCAATGCTCCGCCCTCCCCCATGTTTTTCTTTCCTCTTCATGTAATCTCACGAGTTTTCATCTCGATTCATCGTATGTAACCGGAATATCCCGGCCTCTATTTTATCTTCCTTTCCCTCACTTTCCCCTTGTGATTGGTGTAAGTTTGGAATGATGCACTGGAATGAAATGCTACGATGGCCCATCTGGGCGTTGGGTGATTGAAATGTTTACCATCTGTCTCCCCCTCTGTATCTGCTGTTCTTCAGAACATTTATCTACTTAGCTGCTCCGGATTTCCGATTTATGCTTCACACCTTCGGGTCCGTTCTCTCATGAAAGATAAAGATGGAGCCCCAACCCTCGTTCAATGGGTCATTGGGCTCTGTCCCCTCCTTCCCTCCTTTTGATGATGGGCTTTCTCGCATGTCATGGATTTCTGCCGAGCTCCCAGCTTGTTCAGGGTCAGAGACATCAATCTCTTGATCATCTGAATAGCATGTGACAAAAACCCCATATATCTCCCGAGGGTTTAATGATGGATGATCCTGTCTTTCGACTGATGCTACCCTCCCTTAAACATCCGGCCTCTATACTGATAAGCCCTTTAATCCTCCCCGTCTGTGCTAGAAAATCTTGCCTGAAACCTCTTCCGAAACCAGGAACAGAGACCCGGAACCTTCCCGGCGCCAAGAACAGTAACCCCTGAAGAAACCTTCCCGGCGCGGCTGTTTGCGCGTCAGGAACTCCCTGTGCCAGCTTCCCGGCGCCTAGAATAGTACCTCATGAAGAAACCTTCCCGGCGCCGTGGTTCTTGCGCCGGGAACTCCCCCCTTGTGCCATAAGCCCCTTTATGCTATGAATGCTCCATCCCTTGAGCCCCAGATGAGAACCCTTGCTACCAGTCAAGAAACCATACAGATACCCCCACAATCCACTCAATGTAACCTTGTATTCTGTCGAGGGACATCCCGGGTCATCATATGCACCTCAAGGATGAAAATCAATGGGGATAACCACCCCCCTTACATGGCCCCCCTGGGGCTCGATCTATTTTTATAACCTGACGAACCAAGGAAGCCCTACCACTGCACAGGCTTCAATGGTCTCAAAAGGGATATTAAGATGGTGCTGCAAGCACGTACATGGGTCAGGGGTCCAGTACCCCCCTACTCTTTGGCTTTCACCCCGGCACTCCGTGGGTGATTGTCTATCATTCCCTGGCAAATTCTAAGTCCAGGGGAGGTGCTGCCAAAATTCTCCCAGGATGATGAAAGACGACATTAAGCTGTCCCCGGGACTTTGCACTACACTGGTGACAGGGATTCTCTAGACCCTGATCTCCCCAAATCCTCTTCGACCCTGGCCTTCTTTTGGAGCCTAAACCTAATCCAGTTCCAATCTGATGAACTGATCCGCTTTGATCTCTAAGAAACCCTTTGTCTTGGCCTGAGTCATCAAGAAACCCAAAAAATAGGGCTCCGGAAACCATTCAAAACCATCTCGGCGCCGTCTCTTGTACATCCCGGCGCCACGAACAGTAGAATAGGTAAATAGTTCTCGGCGCAAGCCTTCTTGCGTCGAGAACCCCATCTCTTGGGCGCGCCGAGAACCCCGTTTCTCTTGGCTACGCCGGGAACCCCCCCTTGGCCTCTTTGCCTTGTGCCTAGTACCATCTGGGCCATTTGGCCCTTGCGCCGAGAACCTTGCACCGAGAGCCCCCCTTGGCCTCTTTGCCTTCGCGCCGGGAACTCCCTATGCCAGCTTCCCGGCGCCAAGAATAGTGCCTTATGAAGAACCCTTCCCGGCGTAGTGGTTCTTGCGCCGAGAGCTTATCCTGCCATCCAATTGAGCCTCCGATAGCTTGATCAGACCTATTCAGGGATACCCATGAGTCACCAGACCGGTCCCGGGGATAAATCTAAAGGGGGACAGACTCCCTTATGTTCCACCGTCCCATATCAGATTCATGAATAACCCCTTTAGCTCGGGAGGGCTCTGCCACTGCATGAGTTCCACCGGCTTCCCTAAGGGAAAATCGAACATTGCCCCATGGCAGACATATGTAATTCGGGAGGTTTGGCCTCTCTCTCTCTCTCTCAGGTTTCATTCCGGCACTCCGTGGATGATAGCCTATTTCCCCCTGGGCATGATCCAGATTCAGGGGAAATGCTGCTGAAATGTCGATTGACGCTTTAACCCTGATAAGCTCCGGGAAGTGTATGTCATACGCCTCCCATCTGGCTCAATTCTTCGGGGGATATAAATACTTCGAGGCCCTTGGCCGGATGAGAAACGCGAAAGGGGACATGTCTCCGATGATCGTCCAGGCCCCGCCCCGCCACTGCGTGGACGGTGTCCTATCTCTGCCCAGTATGACCCACACAAAGGGGTCGTGCTGATTTAATAATTTGTCGTTTATTCAATTACCTTCTTAGAATAATAAGAACTTCAATGTTATGCACTGTCATTTTCAACCGCCCCAAGTGGCCTCCTATTTTGACGTTTAATCAAGGGTTGTCCTTCTTAGGGAGGGCGTAATTAACGTCATAACCTTTACGGTATGACGGAATTTTGGTCCAGAACACGATCACTCACAATCGACTGATTAGAAGTCAGATCGAGCGCATAATAAAAATTGTCACTCTAGTGACTGGCACGCCTAATAAATCTAACCAAATGAAACGTACGAGCCGGAAAATAAATCCGCGTCCACACATTGCTATCCCTTAAGGATTATGTGCCTCTATGAAGACACAGATTATTTCTACCTTATCATGTACAAAGAACGAGCGATCATACATATATGAGCGCTTATTCTTGATATCAAGGCACCCACTAGGGAGCCAATTCCACCCAGTTTTCTATGAGTATCGTGATTGAACTATTTTGATCGTAGTACGTCCCTACGTAACAAGTTCTATCCTTGAGTTTCTATTCCACAAGATCTACCTTAAAATTCCTAACAGAGCATTCCCTTAGAATTCTATATTGGCTATAACTATAGTGGATGTCGAAAATACATGACTCAATGCTGGCGCATATAAGGCCCGATCTAGTCTTGGGAGGAGCACCTGAAAGTACTTGTGTCCATGGGAGCTATTATTGATCACGGTGTGGCATTGCACCGAAGTACTCATCGATCTAGATAAATGACATTCCACAATCTTGTACTTGAACTTGACTTGACATGATATGACTTGCATGGCTCGGAAAGGGTATTTACTTGCTTGCTTGATAACCTAATAGCCAATTCTTGACATGACTTGACAAACGTACATGGTTACCTATCTTGATATAATTGCACGAAATCTTGGATATCTTGCAAAGCTCATTCTAAGTTATCTCTTGCACTCTCTCTATTGTCGTTTCATACGAACATGCATAGCTATACTTGCATCCATGCAACATGTTATTTACTTAAAGCAAGCTAGCACTTGAGATATAATTCCTACTGAGCGTTCGCTCACCTAGTGTTTTCCCCTATTTTTCAGGTAACTCCGATGACGAGACTCATTCGGATGGGATGGACATGAGTGAAGAGCTTAGAGCCACTCCAACCGTTAAAGTGTTATCCAGTCCTGTCTTTTCTATTTTCTTGAGTCATCCATTGTACCTTTTCTTTTATTTAGTCCTAGTGCTGTCATTAAGGGTTGTAATAGAAGTACTTTGAAAGTTTATGATTAATAAAGGACTTGGTTATCTTTACTTTTGCGCACTCTGTCTATGTGTCGAATACACTTATGCTCTGATTGACATGATCGATATAAACTCGTCACGCGTACCGGGTTCCTTCCGCGCTTGGGGCGTGACACGAAGAGTATTGGGGAAGGTATAAGAGACTCATCCACGAACTGTCGAGACGATCTCCCGAATGATGGTTATGCCTAACGGCAATCCCGTACCCTATGATGAGTGGAGAACCCCAGGCTAGCCCTCTAGGTAATCGTGATCACTCGTAGGGCTGTCGATTAGTGGCTGCCTTTTATTATGAGACCGGATTTAGCATTGCGGTGCACGCATATGGGTCCACGAGGTGAACCTAGCATGACCGTTTTCAGGCGGACTCGTATATCATCGGGACGATGTATGCCGGGAGGTGGCACTTATTATTTATTTATTCTTCTTATTGGGTACTTTGCCCTCACAATCCGGGATGGATAGCCATGGAGCCGTTACCACCATAAGGGATGAGAATAGAGCAAAAATCTGAGGAAACATGATGTGGAATTAAATCACGGATTCCCAAGAGAATTTCAGTGGCATCTCCCCCTGCCCTAGAATATATTGGGAGAGATGTATAGGAGGCTCGTCCACAGCAAGCTGAGATGAACTCCGAAGAGAGACAGGCATGCCGGAACGGCAGCCTAGACCCTATAACGGGTGCCATATCTTCGAGCACTCGCCTTCTAAGAGATTCGTGTCACCCGAGGGTTATTGATCATATTCTGCCAACTGTGTTGACCCATTTCGGAACCACGGCATATACATAGAGGCTCGGGGGAGCGCCAGTATAAACATAGGTCGATGGGTCTAAAGAAGTCGGGGCAATGTTTGCCAATAAGGTGATTTATTATTCACTCAAGGAGTGATCAGGAAAATCGGAGCATACAGAAACAGAAGGACTAAAACAGTTGTATATAACGATGAACCGGTGACGAATCTATTTGTACGTCGCTTATTGACTAGGGCTCATGATGTGAGATCTGAGCAAACCCCCGTTAGTATTGGGGCTGGTTAAACAAGGGTTTGAAATTCAAAGAAAATGGCGCAGACAGGCGATAGTGCAGCCTTTACATGGGGGCAAAGATGGTGATCCGACGGCCTTGGGAAGAAAGAGGTGATCTGGCGGCCTTGGGAGGAGGTGATCCGGTGGCCTTGGGAGGAAAGAGGTGATCCGGCGGCCCTTGGGAGGAAAGAGGTGATCCGGCGGCCTTGGGAAGAAAGAGGTGATCTGATGGCCTTGGGAGGAAAGAGGTGATCTGGCGGCCTTGGGAGGAGGTGATCCAGTGGCATTGGGAGGAGTGGGTGATTTGGCAGGCAAAAGTGGGAAGCGGATGATCCGGCGGCCATATGAGGGGTGGGTGATCCGGCGATAATGGTGAAACACACGTCGGATTAGCTGAGGCTGATCTGGCGGTGCTCCATGTTGCCGGATCGCTCCTTTTTATCACTATGAATGTCTTCGAATGAGAACAGATAGGAAAAGGGTTGGGGAAGAATCATTATTGGTCAGTTAAGATGCCCTAGGGAACTCAGAAACTTTGCATAACCCTGGAGAAAATATTGGATTGACATGGACGTAGAAGCTTATGGGACGGCGGCATGCATAAAGCTCTGTTTCGTAGAAAGCTTAATATTCCCCAAGAAGCAAGTGACCAAAGATCATGTCTGCAGAGAACGACAAATCCCTGGTCCCCCATAGGGATTGACAATCATCAAATGATAACCCAAATGAGATGAAAACCAAACTGACGGTGCCTAGAATAACAGAAGGATTATCATGTTAAAAGGTCAGTACAATGCTTGAGTCAGCATGTTAAGAGTTAGCACGGTGAGTAGTTTGTTGAGCCTATGTGTTGATGATGTCCAAACTATATATCATTGTAACAAAGGAATAAATCTAAATATTCATCAATAACTCTAAAGGTTAAGTTTAATTGCCAAACGCAGAGGAAAGGGACATGGAGTCAACTCACTCCATATATATGTTAACTCAAGGCTGATGGCAAGATGAACGTAGAATAGAACTAGTAATTCAAGTCGTCTCCTCAGAGGTCAAACTCGACTCAGAAGGCTCCCAAAAGCTACACTTCAGAACAAATGAAGCCAAGCCGACTCAGAGTATCATCAAGTCGACTTATACCGTCTGGCAGAAGCACAAAAGTCAGACGAGCATTTCAAGTCGACTTAGAAGGATCCTAAGTCAACTTAAAGAAGGAAGCAGAAGCCGTCTCCTTAAGCAGCTCAATACAAGTCGACTCCGTCTAAGGCCAAGTTGACTTAGTATGTTTCCATAAGCCTACTTGCAGATCAAGTAAAATTAAGCCGACTCAAAGCCTCCTTAAGTCGACTTACTCTGGCGTCGACCTCATCTAGCTCAGGCTATTGGATCCATTTGGGCATGGAAACTGAAGTCCAGTTACCCAATACCAGGATATATATGTGGAACTCTCCAGAAATAATCTGAAGGCACCAAAACCTGGAGGGAATCAACAAACCTGATCGTGTGGGTCCCAAAAGATTCTTTTTCCAACAAATTGGTGGGCCCACAGAGTGTGATTGTAATCCAGATCTAGAGGGTGTGTGGCTAACACACTTGCATGGGAAAAAGAACGAGAAGACTTGTGATGTCCCGGATCTTTCGGATCCTTCGTTATGGGTCTCGGATCTGGTTTTTCGGAGTGTTTGACCCTGTTGTGTCCGAAATTTTGTTTCGGACATCTTTCGTGTTCGGATCGGCGCGATCCGGAGTCGTTTCGGAGGCCCGGAGTGTGTCCGTGGCTTTTCCGTGCGCGTTTTCCGATTTCCACGTACGGGTTTCGGCGAATCCTTCGGAACCCTGTAGCGGGTGAACCGGGTCGTTCGCCAGCCCGCGAGTGGTACCGTTGCGATCAGCGCGTCGAGACGGTCGAGCAGGTGTACTTTTCTATTTTTCAGGATTTTTCCGATTTTCCGGATTTTCCTTATATATCAATTCTTTTTCTTTTTCCTTTTTACCTTTTCTTTTCTTCTTCTTCCTCCTTCCTTCACCGTGAGAGCTCCCCCTCCCCCGCGGCCGATCTTCTTCTCCCCGGGCGACCGAGACGCGGCCCCTCTCACTCCGGCAACGGCGTGGCAGCGGCGGCGGCGGCAAGGCGGTCCCGGTGGCGTGCTTTTCGCGGCGGGAGGCGGGGCGTTCGTGGGAGTAAAAGCTTCATCTTTGATTTCGGCGGTGGTTCGGTGGATTTCGAGCTTCCTTGAGGTAGGGGGACGAATCCTTACCCTCTTTCTAGCATTCCCCGTGATTTCTAGGCCGTGGAGAGGCCGAGAGGGGCTAGATTCATGCCGGGAGGGTTATTTCCATGTTTGGGGTTTGAGCGCCGGATCCGTCGATTCATGAGGTTTTTGATCGATTTGGGGGTCCTAGATGCATGCTAGGTCGTTGTGGGGTGTTTCCCCATTGTTTTCCCTTCACCAAAGGGGGTGAATGGGCGTGGTTTTGTGATTTCCGGCCGTAGTTCGCGAACCGGGCTCGGCCCGTTGTCGCGCTATAGTCCAGTGGCGCGTTCTTGATGAACGCGCCATGTCGTCCGAGCGTGTCCGTCTGAGAAGACGAACAGTAAGGCGGTGGGGAACGCGCCTGGTTCAGGTAGCGCGATGTCCAGATCGCGCTACCCAAAACTAGCGCGTTCAGGTGTGAACGCGCTGGCTTTGGGCAGCGCGACATGGAAGATCGCGCTAGCCTTAGCTAGCGCGTTCTTCGGTGTCGCGCTAGGGATACCTAGCGCGACCATCCCCTCCCCCGAACCGTGTTTTGTGGATAGCGTGACCTCCGGTTGGGTGAGTTGCGGACCCGGTTGTGGCGTGTGGCCCTAGGGATGCCGTGGGCACCCAGTGAGAGCCACAGGGGCGCCCGGGGTTCCCCGGAGAGTCAGTCACCTCGGTAGGGGTGCCGCGTGACTTGAGGGACGGTTGGACCTCATGCGTGTCCCCGGCATCTATGCCTATCGTATGATCACCGTGAGTCTGTGTTAGTGTTGGTCGGTGGTTTCCGTGGGTTAGTCCTTACTTCCAGTGACCTGTCCACTAGTCGTAGCTTTCTGCGCACGCGTGTGCGGACCCACCTGGGAGTGGTGGAGAGCGAGACCCAGTGTGACGCGGTTTTTAGGCTGGTTACCGTAGGGCCCCTTGCCTTTGCCACCAGAGTCCGGTGGGGGGGAAAACCAGCTAGAGGACCCGACCTAGAGCAGATGGTCTGTGTGTGCACACGTAGTTGGGGGCTTAGGGCACGCACTGACGAGTGCGACCCCAGCTAGTCCTTGTTGTGGTACTTGTTGCGTGTCTGAGTCTCACGCCCGGGGCGTTGTAGCTAGACACTTGTGACGCGGTGTAAGACGTCAGGGGACGCATCCGGTCGTTCTTCTTGTGGATGGTGCTCCTGTTCACTGGCAGGCGTGGACTCGTGTTTTGTTGGACCGAGGTTCCGTACTACGGTACCGTTAGAGCAGACGACTTTTCCGTTTATTTACTTTAGCTGGTCGGTTCTACCGTACTCTCGGTTGGTAGGGTTGTCTTCTTCTTCCTCGTTGTTCGTGCGAGGTGGGGATTCGCGGGATCCCTACTGGGCCAATGAGATGAGGCTCACCCCTGCTCTTCAGGTGAGGCGGGGTCGACAGGAGGCGCGGCCGAGTTTCAGCGTGGTTCTTCTAGCCAGGGTTAGTTGCCAGTCTGCCAGAGCCGGGGGATGCCCCGCGTAGTTGTACTCCGGGGGACGCCCCGTGTTGTTGTACGCCGGGGGATGCCCCGTGTAGTTGTACTTTCTTTCATGTTGACTGTACTTTCTTTGGACATGAGACACTGTGGACCTTGTAGCAGTTTGAATTATTTATTATTATGTGCATTTCCTTTTGATTATTGTGCTATCTCTGTGGACGTTGTAGCTTCTCTTATACCCCACACCACTCCTTTCTACCCTTCCGAGTCTTCGGGCTCGTGGGTTGACGGGCCGAGATTCGAGACGCGCCGGTTCCTTTCCGGTACTCGGATCCTCGGGACGTCACAGCTGGTATCAGAGCGAGGTTGTGGAGGTATATCGGAACTTGGAACGAATTGCAGTGGTCCATAAGGTCCATGAATGTTCTGTACAGTCGGCGACTGGCTTAGGGTCGTGTGTTTTATTGATTTCCGGTGCTTTTGATGCCAGGTGTGTTATGGCGCCACGGAGGAGGACTCGTGCCCAGCAGGGAGAGTCTAGTGGTGGTCCAGAGGAGCAGAGCAGGGCTTCGATTTCTGAGGGTGTATCTAGAGATGCGAGAGCTCCAGGGATGGACGATTTCTTCCGAGGCATGTTTGAGTATGTGTTTCAGCAGCGGCAGGGAGGTCAGCAGCAGGGAGGTCATCAGCAGCAGGGTGGCGAAGCTGGTGAGGATCAGGCTCGAGGTGGTCGCGGTCGTGTGCTGAAGGAGTTTTTGCTGTATCAGCCTCCTTCTTTTGGTGGGCAGTCGGATCCTGAGGTGGCCAGAGAGTGGCTGGATGATGTGCAGCGAATTTTCAGTGCGATGGAGTGCCCCGAGGAGGAGCAGGTGGCGCTGGCCACTCATCGTCTTCAGGGATCGGCCCGTACTTGGTGGACATCGGAGTGGGGTTCAGTGTTCCGATCTCGTCCTCTTCGGCAGATTGCATGGCAGGAGTTCGTCACGGCTTTCGAGCGAGCCTTCTGTCCGTCCTTTGTCAGGTCACAGAGGTTGCGAGAGTTCATGGAGCTGACTCAGGGTGACATGACGGTGATGGAGTACCGTGCCAGGTTTATCGAGTTGGGCCGTTATGCTCCTCATATCATGGCGGACGAGGAGGTGAAGACTGATCAGTTTGTTAGTGGTCTGAGGCTAGAGTTGAGGCATCATCTTCTTGCGTCGGGTTTGACCAGTTTGGATGCGGCATGTAAGGCAGCAGCGGCGCTGGAGAGAGATTTGCAGAAGGTTCGAGGGCCGAGCAGTGCTAGTCAGGTGCAGGCAGATTTCAGCCAGTCGACAGGGATGCAGCAGCAGAGTACCGCCCAGCTCTCAGCAGGTGGATCAGTGGCGACACAGACTGCGGCTCCGGCGCCAGGTTCATCCTTCAAGTCGAAGCTTAAGAAGTTGCTTAAGGAAGCTGGTTTTAGCAAGAGGCGTCAGGATCGTAAGGAGTCGGGGCAGGAGTCGTTGGGCAGTGTTCAGCAGCCTGCGGCTTTTCAGCGTCAGAGTTCGATGACCGGTTCGCGAGATGGCTGTCCCAGGTGCGGTGGTTCTCATCCGGGCAGACCGTGTTCGGCGCCCGTGATTTGCTTCAGGTGCGACCAGCCAGGGCACATGGCACGTGACTGTCCGCAGAGACCGCGCCAGCCGCACGAGTTTCAGCAGCACCAGCAGTTTCGGCCCCAGCAGTCGTCAGCACAGCCGCAGCAGTACCAGCAGCAGGGACAGTTCCCTCAGTTGGCACGGTCAGCTACTATGGGTGGGCAGAGATCCCGAGGTAGAGTGACTCATCTGAACAGGGCGGAGGCTGAGGCATCGCATTTGGTGGAAGGTACTCTCTCGATTTTGGGTTGTGCGGCTCGTGTTTTGTTCGATTCAGGTGCTTCTCATTCGTTCATCTCGGAGGGTTTCGCTCAGAGCGTGGAGGACCCGGTGACCGAGGTGTCCTGTGACTTGGCGGTAGAGTTGCCTACCGGTGACTTCATGGTCACCCCGTACTGCTTTGAGAAGGTACCTGTGTGGGTGGAAGGGCGGAACTTGCCAGTTAGACTCTACGCGTTACCGCTCCAGGACTTCGATGTGATTTTGGGCATGGATTGGCTCGAGGCTCATCATGCCTTGGTGGATTGTGGCTCGAAGAAGGTCTACTTCCGACAGCCCCGTGGACCCACCTTCTATTTCCAAGGTATTCGGTCTTCCTCTTCCCGCTTGCTTATTTCGGCTTTTCGTGCACGTCGTTTGCTTGATGCAGGTTGTCAGGGTTTTCTCGCATCCGTGGTTTTGGTCGAGCGGCAGGGTCCTGAGGTAGAGGACATTCCTGTCGTGTGTGAGTTTCCTGATGTTTTCCCCGAGGAGCTACCAGGGATGCCACCGCAGCGAGAGATTGATTTCGTGATTGAGGTGGTGCCGGGTACGGCGCCTATGTCGAAGGCCCCTTATCGGATGGCGCCTGCTGAGTTGCGAGAGCTGAAGGCGCAGTTGCAGGAGTTGCTGGCCAAGGGGTATATTCGTCCTAGTTATTCCCCGTGGGGTGCGCCGGTATTGTTTGTGAAGAAGAAGGATGGTAGTTTGAGGCTGTGCATCGACTACCGTCAGTTAAACCAGGTGACTGTCAAGAACAGGTATCCGTTGCCGCGGATTGATGACTTGTTCGATCAGCTTCAGTCGGCCCAGGTGTTTTCGAGGATCGATTTGAGATCGGGTTATTACCAGCTGCGGATCCGAGAGTCGGACGTGGAGAAGACGGCGTTCCGATCGAGGTATGGGCATTATGAGTTCTTGGTGATGCCGTTCGGGCTCACCAATGCCCCCGCAGCATTCATGGACTTGATGCATAGGGTGTTTCGTCCGTACTTGGACCAGTTTGTGGTCATGTTTGTGGACGATATCCTCGTGTATTCGCGGTCTGCTGAGGAGCATGTACAACATTTGAGAGCGGTATTGCAGACCCTGCGCGATCACCAGTTGTATGCCAAGTACAGCAAGTGCGAGTTCTGGCTCCGAGAGGTGCACTTTCTGGGACATGTTATTTCTGGTGATGGTGTTTCCGTGGACCCGGCCAAGGTCGAGGCGGTGGTGCAGTGGCCGAGGCCGAGTTCTGTCACGGAGATTCGGAGTTTCTTGGGGCTTGCAGGTTATTATCGGCGGTTTATTCAGGATTTCTCTCGTATTGCGGCCCCGATGACCAGGCTTACGCGGAAGGAGGTGCAGTTCGTCTGGACGGAGGAGTGTGAGCGGAGCTTCGTGGAGCTGAAGAGATTGCTTACCACTGCTCCAGTTTTGGTGTTGCCGTCCGGCTCGGGTGGTTTCGTGGTGTGTACAGATGCTTCCGGGGTAGGTCTCGGTGCTGTGTTGATGCAGCATGGGAGAGTTGTGGCGTATGCGTCGCGGCAGTTGAAGCCACATGAGGCGAACTACCCTACTCATGATCTTGAGTTGGCAGCGGTGATCTTCGCTCTGAAGATTTGGAGGCATTATTTGTACGGCGAGCGGTTTGAGCTCTTCACTGATCACCAGAGTTTGAGGTATGTGTTCACGCAGAAGGACCTTAACCTCAGACAGAGGAGATGGATGGAGTACATGAAGGATTATGACGTTACTCTGTCTTATCAGCCTGGCAGGATGAACGTCGTGGCTGATGCTCTGAGCAGGAGGGTAACGGTCAGTCAGATGTTGTTGAGGAAGTGGAAGCTTTGGGAGCAGGTCCCGGCCATGACTTTTAGGCTCAAGGTCCCTCAGGACCAGGGTTCGGCTGTCCTTGCGAGTCTGACTGTCACGCCCGCGGTGCGTCGACAGGTGACTGAGGCCCAGCGAGCGGACCCCGAGCTACCCCGTATTCTGTCGATGGCCGAGGTGGAGTTTGGTGAGGATGGAGCTGTGAGATTCAGAGGTAGGTTGTACGTTCCGGCCGAGGGGCAGGTACGGCGTACGGTTTTGCGCGAGGCTCATGGGAGTCGGTATGCCGTGCACCCCGGATCGGCTAAGATGTACCAGAACCTGAAGAGGCAGTTTTGGTGGCCTGGCATGAAGAGAGATGTTGCGGAATTTGTGGCCAGGTGTTTGACCTGTCAGCAGGTGAAGGCTGAGCACCAGCGACCAGGAGGCACACTTCAGCCCTTGGATGTTCCTGCTTGGAAGTGGGACCATGTGACCACTGATTTTGTGGTTGGGCTACCGAGGACGTCTAGTGGGGAGAATAGTATCTGGTTGCTAGTGGATAGACTGACGAAGACGGCGCGATTGCTGCCGGTCAAAGTCAGTTGGAGCGTACAGCGTTTGGCTCGGTTGTATGTGGAGCGGATCGTCCCGTTGCATGGAGTTCCTATCTCTATTGTATCGGATCGTGACCCCCGTTTCACTTCTGGATTCTGGAGGAGCTTCCAGAAGGCTCTAGGCACCGAGTTGGCATTCAGCTCGGCCTATCATCCTCAGTCGGACGGTCAGTCTGAGAGGACCATCCAGACTTTGGAGGACATGCTGCGAGCGTGTTGCTTGGAGTGGCAGGGGAGTTGGACCCACCATCTGCCATTAGTGGAGTTTGCCTACAACAACAGCTATCATTCGAGCATCGGTATGGCTCCCTATGAGGCGTTGTATGGACGACCTTGTCGGACTCCGCTTGATTGGTTCGAGGTGGGCGAGCGTGCCTTGACCGGACCAGATTTGGTGCAGCAGTGTGTTGAGGTGGTGCATCTCGTTCGGCAGAAGATGTTGGCAGCTCAGAGCCGGCAGAAGAGTTATGCCGATCGGAGGAGGCGACCCCTCAGCTTTGCTGTGGGAGATCGAGTTTTCTTGAGAGTGTCTCCCATGAAGGGCGTGATGCGCTTCGGTAGGCGTGGGAAGCTGAGTCCCCGCTACATTGGTCCCTTTCCCATCGTTGAGCGCGTTGGGGAAGTTGCTTATCGGTTGCAGCTACCTCCGGAGCTTTCCGCCGTGCATGATGTGTTCCACGTGTCGATGCTTCGGAAGTATATGCCCGATGACTCTCATGTTCTCGAGGATGCCGTTTGGCCTGATGTGACCCCAGATCTGTCCCTTCCGGAGTTTCCTGTTCGCATTGAGGATCGGCGAGAGCAACGCCTGCGGAACAAGGTTATTCCTCTAGTTAAGGTAGTCTGGCAGTGTCATTCTGGCGGCGAGGCGTCTTGGGAGCGCGAGGATGAGATGCGGGAGTCGTATCCTTATTTGTTTGTGTGAGTCTTTCCCCCGTCCTTGTGCCTTGTCCTTGAATTTCGAGGACGAAATTCGTTTAAGGGGGGAGGGCTGTGATGTCCCGGATCTTTCGGATCCTTCGTTATGGGTCTCGGATCTGGTTTTTCGGAGTGTCTGACCCTGTTGTGTCCGAAATTTTGTTTCGGACATCTTTCGTGTTCGGATCGGCGCGATCCGGAGTCGTTTCGGAGGCCCGGAGTGTGTCCGTGGCTTTTCCGTGCGCGTTTTCCGATTTCCGCGTACGGGTTTCGGCGAATCCTTCGGAACCCTGTAGCGGGTGAACCGGGTCGTTCGCCAGCCCGCGAGTGGTACCGTTGCGATCAGCGCGTCGAGACGGTCGAGCAGGTGTACTTTTCTATTTTTCGGGATTTTTCCGATTTTCCGGATTTTCCTTATATATCAATTCTTTTTCTTTTTCCTTTTTACCTTTTCTTTTCTTCTTCTTCCTCCTTCCTTCACCGTGAGAGCTCCCCCTCCCCCGCGGCCGATCTTCTTCTCCCCGGGCGACCGAGACGCGGCCCCTCTCACTCCGGCAACGGCGTGGCAGCGGCGGCGGCGGCAAGGCGGTCCCGGTGGCGTGCTTTTCGCGGCGGGAGGCGGGGCGTTCGTGGGAGTAAAAGCTTCATCTTTGATTTCGGCGGTGGTTCGGTGGATTTCGAGCTTCCTTGAGGTAGGGGGACGAATCCTTACCCTCTTTCTAGCATTCCCCGTGATTTCTAGGCCGTGGAGAGGCCGAGAGGGGCTAGATTCATGCCGGGAGGGTTATTTCCATGTTTGGGGTTTGAGCGCCGGATCCGTCGATTCATGAGGTTTTTGATCGATTTGGGGGTCCTAGATGCATGCTAGGTCGTTGTGGGGTGTTTCCCCATTGTTTTCCCTTCACCAAAGGGGGTGAATGGGCGTGGTTTTGTGATTTCCGGCCGTAGTTCGCGAACCGGGCTCGGCCCGTTGTCGCGCTATAGTCCAGTGGCGCGTTCTTGATGAACGCGCCATGTCGTCCGAGCGTGTCCGTCTGAGAAGACGAACAGTAAGGCGGTGGGGAACGCGCCTGGTTCAGGTAGCGCGATGTCCAGATCGCGCTACCCAAAACTAGCACGTTCAGGTGTGAACGCGCTGGCTTTGGGCAGCGCGACATGGAAGATCGCGCTAGCCTTAGCTAGCGCGTTCTTCGGTGTCGCGCTAGGGATACCTAGCGCGACCATCCCCTCCCCCGAACCGTGTTTTGTGGATAGCGTGACCTCCGGTTGGGTGAGTTGCGGACCCGGTTGTGGCGTGTGGCCCTAGGGATGCCGTGGGCACCCAGTGAGAGCCACAGGGGCGCCCGGGGTTCCCCGGAGAGTCAGTCACCTCGGTAGGGGTGCCGCGTGACTTGAGGGACGGTTGGACCTCATGCGTGTCCCCGGCATCTATGCCTATCGTATGATCACCGTGAGTCTGTGTTAGTGTTGGTCGGTGGTTTCCGTGGGTTAGTCCTTACTTCCAGTGACCTGTCCACTAGTCGTAGCTTTCTGCGCACGCGTGTGCGGACCCACCTGGGAGTGGTGGAGAGCGAGACCCAGTGTGACGCGGTTTTTAGGCTGGTTACCGTAGGGCCCCTTGCCTTTGCCACCAGAGTCCGGTGGGGGGGAAAACCAGCTAGAGGACCCGACCTAGAGCAGATGGTCTGTGTGTGCACACGTAGTTGGGGGCTTAGGGCACGCACTGACGAGTGCGACCCCAGCTAGTCCTTGTTGTGGTACTTGTTGCGTGTCTGAGTCTCACACCCGGGGCGTTGTAGCTAGACACTTGTGACGCGGTGTAAGACGTCAGGGGACGCATCCGGTCGTTCTTCTTGTGGATGGTGCTCCTGTTCACTGGCAGGCGTGGACTCGTGTTTTGTTGGACCGAGGTTCCGTACTACGGTACCGTTAGAGCAGACGACTTTTCTGTTTATTTACTTTAGCTGGTCGGTTCTACCGTACTCTCGGTTGGTAGGGTTATCTTCTTCTTCCTCGTTGTTCGTGCGAGGTGGGGATTCGCGGGATCCCTACTGGGCCAATGAGATGAGGCTCACCCCTGCTCTTCAGGTGAGGCGGGGTCGACGGGAGGCGCGGCCGAGTTTCAGCGTGGTTCTTCTAGCCAGGGTTAGTTGCCAGTCTGCTAGAGCCGGGGGAAGCCCCGCGTAGTTGTACTCCGGGGGATGCCCCGTGTTGTTGTACGCCGGGGGATGCCCCGTGTAGTTGTACTTTCTTTCATGTTGACTGTACTTTCTTTGGACATGAGACACTGTGGACCTTGTAGCAGTTTGAATTATTTATTATTATGTGCATTTCCTTTTGATTATTGTGCTATCTCTGTGGACGTTGCAGCTTCTCTTATACCCCACACCACTCCTTTCTACCCTTCCGAGTCTTCGGGCTCGTGGGTTGACGGGCCGAGATTCGAGACGCGCCGGTTCCTTTCCGGTACTCGGATCCTCGGGACGTCACAAGACTCTATCTCGAAGTAGAAGAGTGCCCAGCGACTGGAGCAAGCAGAGAACAGGGGAGTTCTTCAAGTTTGATCCAGGAAGAAGCCAATTTCTAGCTCCAGAAGTCTCAGATCCAGATGGTAGCAATCCGATTGTGTTGAGCCCTCTCAAGAGTCACGTCACCCATCAGATCAGAAATATTTCTTATTTCATCTTGCATTCTTTCCTTTTATTTTTAGTGTAATCTTTCTATTTGGATTTTGTGTTTCCCTGCCTTTGTGGTAGGTGACTAGATTGAGCGTTTGTTGCTCAGATCTAATGTTTTTAAGCTGTGTATTCAGCGGATACTCGCAAGCTGTTCGTCAGTAGTTCTGTAAGGGGGTCGACCCCTTGGCCTAGTCTTGATCACTAGGGAAGCCCCAATCGGTTGATTTGGGGGTGGACGTATATATCTCTGGATAGAGATCGAACCACCTTAAAACTCTATGTTCTTGTGGTTTGATTACTCTTTGCATAATCATCTTCGGCACTAGATGAATGCATAAGAACGTTTAGATTCTATTGATCATCTAATTGATTAGATCTAAAAGAAATTTTAGTTGGGAGACGATCTATTCACCCCCCTCTAGATCGGCCAACTATTTTCTAACAAGTGGTATCAGAGCAGGTTCTCTCATCATGTGGTCAAACGACCTCAAGAGACATGATAATATGGCCAATAGAGGGTATACTGTAGAGGGACATTCCGTTAATCGTCCCTCTTATTTTGATGGCAATAATTATGCTTATTGGAAAAACATGATGATGGTATTCCTTAGAGCACAAGATCACGAGATCTGGAGGGTTGTAAGCCGAGGCCCATATCAACTTCCAGTAGATGAAGATACCTGGACCAGGGAGTAGATCAGAAAGTCAAACTTGAACTGGAGAGTGATGAACACCATGCGTTGCGCGCTGCATCCCAATGAATTCTCCCGAGTGTCTTCATGTTCCACAGCTAAGGAGATGTGGGACATATTGGAGGTAATATATGAAGGGACTTCAGAGGTAAAAGAAACTAAAGCCAATATGCTAATTTCGGAGTATGAAATGTTTAAAAGGAAGTCTGACGAGTCCATTTTAGAAATGTATGCCAGACTAACTCAGCTGACCAATAGTTTGAGAAGCTTGGGAAAAATTTATACAGAACAGGAATTGGTCAGGAAGATACTTCGAACATTGACTCCGGCATGGCACACCAAGGCCACGGTCATAGAAGATTCCAAAAATTTGTCTACAATGACCGTGTATGAGTTGATAGACTCATTGATGACCTATGAACTTAATTTGAAGAGGAAGGAAGGTGATGGTAAGAAAAAGAAACAAATTGCTTTAAACGTAAGCTCCAGTAGCTCATATTCTTCCTGCAATGATGATTCTACTTATAGCAATGATGAGGCTGGTAAGTTTGCAATGCTCACTAAAAAGTTCAGAAAATTTTTGAGAAAGAAGAGTAAAAGTTTCAAAAGAAGGAAACCTGAAATGAAGAGAAGTTTCAAGAATAAAACTAAGAATAAAACTAAAAATAAAACTGATAGCCTCAATAAAACTAATAAGCTTATTTGCTATAATTGAAGGAAACCAGGACATGTAAAGACTGAATGTCTTGACAACACCAAGAAAATCACTCAAAAACCCAAGTGGAAGAAGCCCAAGGCCATGCTAAGTACCTGGAGTGATGAAGAAGAACATGAAGAGGAAGACAAAACTGAAAATGAGAAGGAAGACAAGATTTGTCTAATGGCCAAGGGAGAAGAAGAGAAAGATCAGGTATCCTCTCCATTTAAGAATTTTACTCATAGTGATTGGGAGGATGCATATTCTGAATTGTTAGATAAGTATGGTAATGTTAGAAAAAAATAAATCATTGAAAAAGAAAATGAATATCTTAATCCATGATAACACTCTATCTGAAAGAAATTCAGAACTTGAAACAGAACTGAGTCATTTAAAAAAGATAGTTCTTGAATTGGAAGAGAATGAATCTTAATGCAAAGAACTTAAAGAAGAGAATGAGAATCTGAAAAACATGATTGATGAACTTAAGTTAAAAGTTCAGAACTATGACAATCAAACCAAGTTTGCTATTGAAAAACATGAGGCTGTGAAAAGTGTTAATAATCAACTACAAGCTGAGATTGAAAAGCTGTAGAAAGATTTAAAGGACAAACAACAATCTCTTGAGAAGTTAGTAAAAGGAAAAGAGAATCTAGATGTAGTCCTAGGAATGGCCATAAACTTAAGAAAGGAGGGTCTTGGGTACAACCCAACAACCCAAAAACCTTTTGGGCTCAAAATAATCACATTCATAGCTGAAAAATAAAAATCATAGTATAATCCACTAATAAAGAGGGATTTCACCACGAAAATGGAAGGTGAAGCAAGTTCATCAAAGCAGAATCCAAAAATTCAAGAAAAAAATGATTTAAACTCAAGTAGAAACCAAAAGGGAGCGAGCCGACCCAAACAATCCAATGGGTCGACTAAGAGACAGACTGAGATGCACAAACTGAGAGGGAGTCGACCCATACCCACACAGGAGTCGACTCCTCAAAGGACTCACAGAAGAGCATCTTAGAATAATACCCAAAGAAGTCAACCTAATCCCCACTACAAGTTGACGCCAGGACGTAATAGAAGATGGTCGGGTCCTAACGTATGGGCAAGTCGACCCAATACTCACTGGGAGTCGACTCACCAATTTCACAGCAATCGCTATGAAACGACTGGGTATTGGAGAAGTCGGCCTAGTTGGGTACCCAAGTCGACTCAAACACGTTACAAGAGCAGTTACACTGATTACAATCAAGGTTGGACTAATCAAAAAAATAACTTTACCAGGTCAAAAAGTCAGAAAAAGAACAAAATACATAACACGCCATCAAATAACAAGAATTTCACACATTATCCTTCATCCACAAAACTAAACTCAACAAAGCAAGTTTGGATCCCCAAGAATTTAGTGTCTTTCATGAATAATCGGAGTGGACCCAATTGCATTTGGGTTCCAAAATCTCTTGTTTGATTCACCTTGCAGGATTGCCTAGCAACCTTCAACAATCGTTGGTACCTAGATAGCGGCTGCTCTAGGCACATGACAGGGGACAGAACAAAGTTCAATCAATTGGAACTCAAGGATGGATGGATGGTAAGATTTGGAGGAAAGAACAAGTGAAAGGTAACCAGTTCTAGAACCATAGGTAAGAACCCCTCCAACACAATTGAAAAAGTTTTGCTTGTTGATGGTTTGGAACATAATTTGCGTAGCATTAGTCAACTTTGTGATAGGAATTATAAAGTGTTGTTTGATCAAGTTGAGTGCAAAATTTTGGATTCTGAAAATGATTCAATAAAGTTTGTAGGACGTAAAATCAATAATGTCTATTTGGTTGATTTGGATGAAAACATGCCCAATAATTTATGCTTGTCTGCTGGCCTAGATGATAGTATTCACTTGTGGCATCGTAGGCTAGGTCACATCAGCTGTGATGCTCTAAATAAACTCGTCAAGCACAAAATAGTTAAAGGTCTCCCAGAAATCTCATTCAAATCAAACACAAAATTTGTGATGCATGTTCAATGGGAAAACAAACAAGAAAATCTTTCAAATCCATACAACAGTCTTTATCCACTATGCCGATGCAAGTTTTGCACATGGATTTATTTGGTCTCACAAGGACACAAAGTCTTAGTGGAAAAAGATTTGGTCTTGTTATTGTTGATGATTTTACAAGATTTGGATGGATTTTCTTTCTTGCACATAAAAGTGATGCCTTCTTTGAATTTCAGATATTTTTCAGAAAAATAAAACAAGAGGCAAACTCAACATATGCACCATCCAAATTGACCATGGGGGGGAGTTTGAAAATACAGAATTTTATGAATTTTAGTGAAAAAGAAGGACTGAGTAACAATTTCTCTTCTCCTAGGACTGCTGAACAGAACAAGATTATTGAAAGAAGAAACAGAACAATCATTGAAATGGCCCGGACGATGTTGGTGGAAAGCCAACTTCCTCGCAGATTTTGGGCAGAGGCAGCCAATACTGCCTGCTATATCATAAACAGAGCCATGGTAAGACCCGTTTAGAAGAAGTCATTCTATGAATTGCTCAAAGGTAAGAAACCCAGCTTGGCTCATTTCAGAGTGTTTGGTTCCAAATGTTTCATTCATAACAATGATAAAAAGAACCTAGATAAGTTTGAAGCCAAGAGCAGCAAAGGTATATTTCTAGGGTATTTTGAGCATTCTAGAGCATATAGTGTTTATAACATCAGTGATCAATGTGTTGAGGAGTCTCCCCATATTGTGTTTGATGAAACTATTACAAAATCTGATTAATCAGATGATTGCATGGAAGAGGAAGGCAATGGTGAGTTTCTGGAAATCAAGGATGCTGAAGAACACCAAGAGGATAACCAAGTACAGCAAGAAAATTCAGTTAGGCGGATTGAATCAGGTGAGTCCTCAATCACCAACATTCATTATCTAAAGGACCACCCTGCTCAGAACATAATAGGTAGTCTGCATGATCCTCCCAGAGCCAGATCATTTTTTAGAAATGTAAATAATGAAGATTTGGTAGCCATGGTCTCCCAGTTTGAGCCTAAAATTATTAATGAAGCTCTACAAGATGAAGCCTGGATAACTGCTATGCATGATGAATTAGGCCAATTTGAGAGAAATCAGGTTTGGACCTTAGTTCCAAGACCAAAAATCAAAATGTCATAGGAACTAGATGGGTGTTCAAAAATAAACTGAATGAGGATGGAATAATTTCTATAAATAAAGCCAAGTTAGTAGCTAAGGGCTACAACCAGGAACTAGGAATAGACTTTGAGGAATCCTATGCCTCAGTGGCTAGAGGATGGAAGTAATAAGGATTTTGCTAGCTTATGTATGTCATTTTGGAATAAAATTATGTCAAATGGATGTCAAAAGTGCCTTTCTAAATGACATAATAAAAGAAGAAGTCTTTGTAGAGCAACCTCCTGGATTGAATCAACTGAACTTCTTGACCATGTTTTCAAATTGAATAAAGCCTTATATGGATTGAGACAGGCCCCAAGAGCTTGGTATGACAGACTGACCTCCTTTCTGATAGGCAAGGGTTATAGCAAAGGTAAGATAGATCAAAATCTCTTTACTAATAAAATCAAAGATGAAATCATCATAGTTCAGGTTTATGTTGATGACATTGTATTTGGCTCTACTAAACCTGAATTATGTAATGAATTTTCTGAATTAATGTCTAAAGAGTTTGAAATGAGCCTTGTTGGTGAACTATATTTTTTCTTGGATTGCAGGTCAAGCAATTAGAAGAAGGATTTTTCATAAGTCAAGCAAGTATACATTGGATATTCTAAAGAGATTTGGCATGGACAAGGCTAAACCAATTGCAACTCCGATGAGCACAAATGTAACTCTAGATGCTGATCCCAAAGGTAAAACAGTAGACACCAAGACATATCAAGGTATGATCGGATCTCTACTGTATATTACTGCATCTAGATCGGACATACAGTTTAGTGTGTATTTATGTGCTCGATTTCAAGCATGCCCTAAAGAATCACATTTGTCTGCCGTGAAAAGGATTTTCAGATACCTAGTTGGCTCACATGATCTAGGTCTATGGTTTCCAGCATCATGTGAATTAGGTCTCTTATCATATACTGATACTGATTATGCTAGTTGTAAAATGGATAGAAAAAAGTACTAGTGGCTATTGCCAATTACTAGGTGGGTGCTTAGTTTCTTGGGGATCCAAGAAACAACATTCAGTTGCACTCTCCATCACTGAGGTTGAATATGTGGCTGCGAGGAGTTGTGGAACTCAGGTTCTATGGATAAAGTATCAACTCCAAGACTACAATGTGGATCTTAGATGTACACCTATATTGTGTGATAACACCAGTGCCATAAATCTCTCAAAAAATCCTGTCCTACATTCTAGAACCAAACACATTGAGATTAGACATCATTTTTTGAGAGATGAGGTGTCAAAGAAAAGTTTTGAATTAATGCACATTTGAACTGAGAAATAATTGGCTGACATTTTTATAAAGCCCTTAAATAATGAAAGGTTTTCAACTTTAAGAAGAGGGTTAGGGCAGTGTCGGTTTGCATGACTTCTTGAAGTTTTGTTTGAGATCTCATGGTATCTCAAATGTTGTGTAGTGAAAGGGCAGGTTAAGCTTGTCTGGAAACTAACACTATGTGTGAGTTTAAACTCCGCTAAGTACCATCGATCTTGTTTGCATTCAAGTCTATGCAAGGTAAGTCATTTACTCTTTTTGGTCAGTCACAGTCTATAAAGGTTGTCTAAATAATGGTCAGATTCAAGGGGAGCTTACATCTTGGAATGATGTAAATTTTTTGTTTGCGTAGCTCAATAATTTGTTGATTGTTCTACAAGATTGATTGAAAAAGTGTTCAGGTCAATTTCTGTCAGACTGCTTAAGTTTTATGATTCGAGTCGACTCATCATCTCTATAAGTCGACCTCTACATCCAAACAGAACCAAAATTCCCCATGCATACTAATTGAGTCGACTCAAGCTATCCTTGAGTCAACTTGAAATTCACTGAATGAGTTCTAATACTCTGCTTGCCAAATTGAAGTCGACCCACATACTCTCAAGTCGACTTATTGCCTTAAACAAAACCTATTTCTAAAACCTTTCTGAGGTAATTCGACTCATTCCTTATGAGTCGACTCACTGTGTCATTAGCCAATTGAATTCTTCTTATCAGGTTTTTTTTTTGAAAAACTTTCGGTATATAATTTTTTTTTTTGAAAAATTTCCCAAAAATCCAGTACACACTCATAAATTTAGGGGGAGTTTTAACATGGAACATTTTCTTTACCTTGAAAGCCTTTGGTTATTCCATAGCCGACCCAAACATATGTTGTGGTTTAAGATTTACAAGCCTTTAGAATTTAGAGTTAAAGGCCTGTGTAAAATAATTTTGGAATTTATATAACAATTTTTAAAAGAAACCTCCACAGTCAAGTCCTCATCCACACTCAGCTCAAATATTAAGAGTATTGAAGTTAGCCTGATTAAGATAATTCTCATGTGTATTGTTTTTAAACCAATAAGTCAAGAAGCTAAGGGAATATGCCATAAAATATAAAAGAAAATTAACTAGGAAACATTGAGAAACCTAACCTCTGCACCAAAGAAGTGCATAGGACAGTGTCATGAGATGTCCTAGCAAAATACGCCATAAAATTAAAATTGGTGAAGTAATGACCAGGAACCATTGAGAAACCTAACCTCTGCACCAAAGAAGTGCATAGTACAGTGTCATGAGATGTCCTGGCAACTCCATTCAAAAAGAAGCATGATGGTTAGCTACGCGAAGTAATCGGGGAGTCTGGTGTCTGCTAAACATGTCCTCTCGCGTCAAAAAGTTAAGCTATACTTGACTGCTGAAAAAAATGATGATAATTATATGGCTGGCCTGTTGGCATTTTCTAGACACACTAGTTTAACCTCAATACATATAAATTTTCTTGTCAGGTCGGTTTGAGGAAATTAATATTGATGTCTGAGGATATGGAAAAATGGAAATAAGATAAAAGAGGTTCCTTTTAACATTTTTATATATATTTCAAATTTTTTTCCTGATCTTTAAAATTAAATTTTGGGCATACGAATTTGGAACCACCATAAAATAAAGGGTCATGGTTTCCAATGTTTAAATCCTCCACCATTGAAGATAACCGAAACTGGATTTTTGGGAGATTCTTCGTAACAAAAATATCTTTTCTTTCTTTCCAAGCTACCATTTTTTTAAAAAGCATATAAAAAGGAGGGTTCGCCTTTTGTTTAAGTCGACCCTTGCCTCTCGTTTCCTCTTCTAGATCTCTCTCTCTCTCCTTCCGACAGAAGGGTTCCATTGCATCTTCACCGTGCTTTGTTCCTCCTCCAGAAAAGCCCAGCCTTTTCTTCAACTTGTCCACTCTCACTGAGCCACATTCTTCCGGCAAGCTCTGTTTATCGCCGGTGTCGGAAGCAGCCCATGCTCCCAGGCAGCTGCATCTCGATTATCTGGAAGCCGGCTCTGTGTTCAGCCCTCACTCTAGGCGCTGTTGAATCTCCTATTTGATGGCACCCAAGCAGTCTCGGGTTTCAAGGGCAAAGAAAGGGAAAGCACCGGCCACCGCTGGATAGCCCCTTGAACGCATGGAGGGAAGGACTAAATCCAGACGTGATAGAGCACCACGCCCACAATCTGAGTCTGCTCCACAGTCCACTGCTCCTTCCGGAAGAAAAAGGAAAAGAACCCAACAGGCAAGACTATCTCCTTCAAGTGATGTTCTTAGTCCCTTGTCTGGACCGATCTCACAAAGGGTAATAATGTTTCCCAGAAAAGTTAATTTTGGTGATAACCGATTGTTAAAGTTCTTCCCGAACTACACTCTGTCGTTGAGGCTCAAGGCTAGACTGATTTCATGTCTGTACATTCCAAGTATTATCCTGAATTGGTGCAAGAATTTTATCATAATTTTCAAGTGGTAGATACTAAATTGTTTATAGTTGTGACAGATGTTGAAATAAGGCTGTCTCGGACTTTGATTTCTAGAGTGCTGAACATTCCCTATTCTGGTGCTTCCAAAGAACATGCCTCTTTTGATATAACCGAAGCACTTCGGCTGATCACTGGACAAGATACTCCTAACCCCAATTCTAAAACTCTCAATGCCAATACTTTTCCACCTTTCCAACATCTTCTCCACCACATGATCACTACAATCATTGAACCTAAACGGGGAGGATGAGGTCAGGCCTCCAAACAACACATCTTTCTCCTATATCATTTGTTGAAGAAATAACCAATTTCATTGCCTCACTTGATGGTGCGGCACTTTAAATTTTGCAGAACCCACAAAGACAAATCCCTTCCTTATGCCGCAGATTTAACTGAATTCTTCATTCTAGCTGATCTACCCCTGACAGATGAAACATGCAAAATCATACCCAACAAAAATGTTTACACTCTTCACAATGTTCAGACTTTTATGAAGTACAAGAAAGAAGGTAATGTTGTATCTAGGACCATTCCTTCACAAAAAGTTGCCCCAACTTCACCTAGGCCTGAGCCTTCTTCACCTCGGCCTGAAACATCTCCGCAAAGGGCTGACCAGTCACCACCTCCTCCACCAAGAGCTCCCACTCCAATTCCTACTCATGAGGAGCATATTACAGAAACAAGGTCCATTGTTCAGTTTCTACATGATTTTTCCCAAGAAGCATCATCCTCAAGACCTGGATCCAATGCTAGTCCCTCCTATTCAGCAGGTCCTTCAGCTGCCCCTTCTCAGTCTCAACCTTCTCCTATAGCACAGCCATCCGTACCATCTGGTATTCCACCTATATTCTATCACTTTAACTCAACCCAATTTGCTTCACTGCAGTCCTCCATAACTGGGTTGGGGATTACTTTCAATCAGATAGGGAATAATTTCAATGAGAGGATATCCAAATTGGAGCATCAGATGGACTGTCAACGTGCTGAATTTTTCAGAGATAAATAGTTGTATGAGAAAAGGTTTCAAAATCTCCTGGCTACTATTCAATCAGTCCTTGCTTCTGCTGGTGATACACTGAGAAGAATGAGTAGCAGAAATGATGGACAGTGTGTGGACACTAAAAAAAATGAAAAGGGGCAAGGGATGACCCACACACAAAATGGGCCAAACTACACGAGGAGAACCCAAGTGCCAAAGGCCCAATTAAAAAGGGAAGGAAGAAAATGCTACCCAGGTGCGCAAATGAAATGGAAGGAGGGGGTAAGAAGGAAAGAGAAGTGATTTTCCAAAAAAAAATAGAAAATAGGAGGAAAATGCATGAACAGTGCCCCGTGTCACGCCCTCTCCTCGCGTGTGGGACATTGTTCACCCTTCCCCCCGTCACGCTTCTCTCTCTCTCTCCTTGACGCAAGCCCCTGCGCGGCTTTGACCAGCGGGCATGACAACGCCTCGTTGAAACTACTGTAGCTGCCTGCCGTTCCCCAAGCGACCAACAGATCAAGTGAAGATATGTGGTGGGTTTCCCCTGCCCTCCGAGTGCAACGATGACAGCTCCAGCTGCCACCGGGATAGAGGGGATCATGTCCTTCCAAGATCCCTCTCGTCGCCTCGCCGAGCCCTTTGCGCGTCCAGTCGGTTGTGAGCCTATGGTGGTAGCAGCAGCAATAGAGTCCGGCAACGGCGTGTTGTATATATCCCATTGTTTTTGATGATAACAAAACCAAGGACATATGTGCATGGAACTAATAACTTAAGTGAATTTCATAAGCTTTCAAGGTCAGATTTCTTCACAGATTTTGCTTAAGTGTTTAGCACTCCAAATGCATCTCCTAGAACTCAAATGGACTTGAAATACATTATAAACATATGTTCAATTCATGCCTCGATCATGTGGATATATTTTATTGGACTAAACTCTTCATTTTTGAGGTTTATGAGAGTCCGGTCGACCTCCGGCCTGATCCCGGTCGACCTGAAATAACATAATGCATTTTTCTACAGTCTGTCTCAGTGGCGGTCGACCGCCCTTCCAATCCCGGTCGACCGGATTTTCCAGGGATCGACCTCCAGCCAGTTTCTCAATAGTGATCGACCGCCAGACTCTACAGGTCGACCGCCAGCCCCGATAAGCCAAAAATGTTGACTTTTGGCCATCTCGAAAGAAGCATCTCCTCTTGGTATTGTTTAATCCTAAAGCCACCAAACCTTCCAGGTTTTGTGGATCTGGTTCCTAGGTTGTCTCTTGACCATTCAAGAGTTATAAAACCATCTCTTTGGGGTAAGAAACCCTAATGCTCAAAGAGGGATTAAGGAGGCTACCAAAGGGAAGAGAAGGGAGCTAGCACTGTAGACGTGAACAGTGCTCCGGGAGGAAGTTCTTCATCCTTCTTCATCCATCCTCAAGTGAAGATCAAGTGATATCTGAAGGAGATCAATCCCAATCCAAGTGGAGTTCAAGCTGCATCCAAGAAACTCTTCATCAACTAAGGGAGAGCATCAATCAAGCCCTTTCTTTTGTGTTTCCATTCTTAATCTTTCTAAGTTTCAAGTCTGCTTGTTTTGTAATTCTAAAACAATCCCGTGTGTGTGTGGATCTTCGTGAATCCGTGTGTGTGTGCAGTTAAGTCTGATTGGTTTGGTGTGTGTGCGGTTAGGTGTCTTTTACACCTTCGAGGGAGCCTTCATCTCACAACGTGTGTGTGTGTGTGTGTGTGTGTGTGTGTGTGTGTGTGTGTGTGTGTGTGTGTGTGTGTGTGTGTGTGTTCGATCTTGTATCTCTTTACAAGATAGTGTGTGGATCCTCACAGTCCGTGAGGGGTGGACGTAGGTTGCCGTTGTGGCATCCGAACCACCTAAAAATCGCTGTCTACGTATGGTTTGTTCCTTTTCTTCTATCTCTCTTCTGTGCGATCGTAAGTGTGCATTCTAGTTCAGATTTTATTCTCGTTAATCCTGCATAATCTATATTATCACCAAATAGAATTTGTTAAGTCAGTTGGCGTTTGTTAGATTTGTTTCTCATATTAGCATCCTATCACATATTTTATAAAAAGTCGAAAAGGTTTTCTTAAAACTACAAACACCCAATTCACCCTCCTCTTGGGTGCCATTGATTGCGGGACTTCAACTAGTATCAGAGCTAAGGCTCTATCTTTTGAGATCTAATGATCGAGAGTGAGATCCAGATCAATGGCAAACAAGGGATTGATGCCTGAGGGTCATTCTATTCATCGTCCTCCTTACTTTGATGGCTCGAATTATCCCTATTGGAAAAATATGATGCATATTTTCTTAAGAGCCCAGGAGTATGAGATCTGGAGAGTTGTGGACAAGGGTCCATACAAACTTGGGGATGATGAAGAGAAATGGACACCTGAGGAAGTTAAAAAATGCACTATAAATTTCAATGCCATGAATATTATGCAATGTGATATTCATCCTAATGAGTTTTCTCGTGTTTCTATGTGCAGCTCAGCCAAAGAAATGTGGGACAAGCTGCGTCTCATATATGAAGGAATCTCGGAAGTCATAGAAACCAAGGCCAACCTGCTCGTCAGCGATTACGAGCTGTTCAAAATGAAGCCCGAGGAAATGATCTCAGAAATATTCGCAAGGTTAACTGAGATCACGAATGGTCTCAAGAGCCTTGGGAAGGAGTACACAAACTCCGATCTGGTGAGGAAGGTTCTGAGGTCACTTCCGTCTGCGTGGCACACAAAAGTCACAGTGATCGAGGATTCCAAAAATTTGTCTACACTGTCCTTGGATGAGCTCATAGGGTCCCTAATGACCTATGAGATAAACATGAAGAGAACAACTGAGGAAGACACGAAGAAGAAGAAAATTATGGGATTGAAAGCTCATCAGTCTGATGATAACCTTCAAGAAGACGAATCCAGCGAAGGAAGCAATGAAGAAGAAGACTTGGCAATGATCACTCACCAAGTGAGGAAATTCTTGAGAAGGAAGAGGAATTTCCAAGGCAACTTCAGAAGGGAACCAAGGAAGCCCATTCAAGCTAAGGGCGAACCAAGCAAACCAAGTAACATTATATGCTACGAATGCAAGAAGCCCGAGCACATGAGAGGAGAGTGCCCAGATCTGAAGAAGAAATTCAAGAAGGATAATTCAGAAAGCCCAAGGCCATGGTCGTAACTTGGAGCGACGAAGAGGATGAACCGTCCGACGAAGAAATTCAAGAGCTGGTGGAGAGCCTGTGCCTTATGGCACATGAAGATGACTCAACCGAGATAAATTTTGACCCGGACTTTATTTCAAATGAACAGTGGGAGTCAGAATATGAAAAGCTGTATACGAAATACAGAAAAATCAGAACTGAAAATAAAAATCTCAAGAAAAAGATTGGTGAGTCAACCCATGATGATATTTATGCTAGATTTGAAAAATTAGAACAAGAATGGTTTGAGCTATCTGAGAAAAAAGAAACACTGCTTCAAACAATTTCTGATCTTGAAAAAATTAGAGAGGAACTTTCATGCAAAATTTCTGAAATTGAAAACGTGTGTGAAAAGCTCAAGGATGAAAAAGAAATTCTAACATCTTCCATGTCAGAAATCAAAAATGAAAATGTGAGCTTGAATAAAGAAATGACTGACTTGCAGTTCACTCTTTCTAGGTTTGTTAAAGGGAAACAGAGCCTAGACAATATTTTGGGAGTTAAAGTTAACTTTCGGAGAGAAGGATTGTGGTACATATCCCAGAATAAAAAATCTATTGAACACAAGATCATCACATCTCACATGCATGAAAAAGGAAATGACTATGCTTCATGTTCTCACACCAAGCCCCAACATGTTCAGCCTAAACCACACAGATGTCAAAGAACATTCTCACATGTTAATTGCTTTCATTGTGGTAGATCTGGTCATGTGATTTCCAATTGCTGGTTTAGACAAAGCACATCTAAATATCATGTTCCATGGATAAAGAGAACACCCGCAAGAAGTTGGACTAACTCCTATAGACCCAAATTTGTTTGGGTACCAAAAATAATTGCATGAGAAATTTGTTTCTTGCAGCTATGTCTTGAAGCCAGGGGGAGCAAATGGTATTTGGACAGCGGCTGTTCAAGGCATATGACAGGGGACAAGAATGTGTTCTCCAAGCTGCAAGAAAAGGAAGAAGGTTCAGTTCCTTTTGGTGGAAAGGACAAAGGTAAAATAATTAGAATTGGAAACATAGGTAAGAATTTTGAAACTTTGATTGAAAATGTCCTTTTGGTGAAAGGATTGAATCATAATCTGCTGAGCATAAGTCAATGTTGTGACAAGGGTTTTAAGATAGTTTTTGATGAAACCCACTGCCTTGTCATGAGTAAAACTTCAAATGAAATCAGTTTTATTGGTAAAAGGAACAACAATGTGTATACTATTGATCTTGATGATGTTTCATGTGATGATGTGTGTTTGGTAGTTAACAACCATGAGAATGCATGGTTATGGCACCGAAGACTAGGTCATGCTAGTTTTGGAGTGATCTCCAAGTTGTCTAGACATGACTTGGTAAATGGTTTGCCAAAATTAAAATTTGAAAGCGATAGAATCTGTGAGGCTTGCATAAAAGGTAAGCAAACACGCAGTTCTTTCAAAAACAAAAATATTGTTTCTACCTCCCGGCCTCTAGAATTGCTGCATATTGATTTATTTGGTCCAACTAGGATATCCAGCCTAGGGGGTAAATCTTTTGGATTTGTAATTGTTGATTATTACTCCCCATTTACATGGGTGTTATTTTTAGCCAATAAAAGTGATGCCTTGACGGAGTTTTAAGTGTTTTGCAAGAAAATCCAAAATGATAGAAGCTACCTCATCACCACCATCCAGAGTGATCATGGTGGTGAATTCAAAAATCATGAATTCAGCTATTTCTGTGAAGATCAGGGGTACACACACAACTTCTCGTCACCAAGGACGCCCCAGCAAAATGGAGTAGTGGAGAGGAAAAATAGAACGTTGATAGACATGGCCCGGACCATGCTAATTGAGAACTCTCTACCTAAATATTTTTGGGCTGAGGTAGTAAGTACATCATGCTATATCACCAACAGGGCAATGGTAAGACCCATTCTGAAGAAAACTCCATATGAACTCTACAAGGGTAAGAAACCAAGCATCTCCTATCTTAAACTCTTTGGATGCCCGTGCTACATTTTGAACAATGGTAAGTCCAACCTGGGTAAGTTTGATAAAAAAAGTGACAAAGGAATCTTCCTAGGTTATGCACTTAATTCTAGAGCTTACCGTTTATTCAATAAAAGGACTTTAGTCGTTGAAGAAAGTCCTCATGTTATTTTTGATGAATCAGAATCAAAACTGACAAATCAAATTTCTTCTACCATGGATGCAGATGAAGCTCCTAGGAATTCAACTAATGTCAGAGCTAAGGATGAGCCATTGAAAGTAATCTCAAGCAAGAGTGAAGAAGATGAAGATCCTACACTTGAGACACTGCAAGAACCACAAGTGCAGCATCCTGACTTACACAGTTCTTCCACATTTCTAAAAGATCATCCAGCTGCAAGCATCATAGGTAATTTGGAGGATGGAGTGAAAACAAGGTCCTCTCTAAGGCAAGTAGAAGAGGAAGATTTGATGGCCCTACTTTCACAAGAAGAGCCCAAGGACATTCATGAAGTTCTTCAAAATGAATCCTGGATTCAGGCTATGCATGAAGAGCTGCACCAGTTTGAAAGAAACGAGGTGTGGACTCTCGTGCCGCGTCCTAAGAACCATCCCACTATTGGAACCCGTTGGGTTTTTAGAAACAAGCTAAATGATGCGGGATTGGTTGTTAGGAATAAGGCCCGGCTTGTAGCCAAGGGGTATAGTCAGGAAATGGGGATTGATTTTGATGAGTCCTTTGCACCGGTTGCTAGACTTGAAGCAGTCCGGATCTTACTGTCCTATGCTTGTTCTTTGAACTTTAAATTATTTCAAATGGATGTTAAATCTGCATTTCTTAACGGCTATATCAAGGAGGATGTTTTTGTAGAGTAGCCTCCAGGTTTTGAAGATTCCAAACATCCATGATATGTGTACAAGCTCCAAAAGGCCTTGTACGGACTAAAGCAAGCACCAAGGGCATGGTATGAACGGCTTACCTCATTTCTTGTTGAAAATGGCTTCAAGAGAGGTAAGGTTGATCAAACACTGTTCAAGATGAAATCAGGTAAAGACATTTTAGTAGTTCAAGTGTATGTGGATGACATCATTTTTGGAGCTACTAACAATGCTTTATGCGATGAATTTGCAGAAATCATGCAAGGAGAATTTGAGATGAGTTTAATGGGGGAGCTAACTTTCTTTCTTGGATTGTAGGTGAAGCAAACTTCTGAGGGTATTTTCATAAGTCAAGCAAAGTACACGATGGAATTGTTGAAGAAATACGGGATGGCGGAAGTAAAACCCATACCAACTCCCATGGCTACCACCACAAAGCTGGATAAGGATGAAAATGGTAAAACAGTAGATCCTACACTGTTTCGAGGTATGATCGGATCGCTACTGTACCTTACAGCATGTCGCCCTGACATTCAATTCAGTGTATGTCTTTGTGCCCGTTTTCAGTCATGCCCCAAAGAATCTCATTTATCAGCTGTTAAACGTATCTTTAGATATCTCTTTGGCACAATTGACTTTGGCTTGTGGTTTCCTATCGGTAGTTCTTTTGATTTAATTGCCTATACCGATGCGGATTATGCCGGGTGCATTGTAGATCGCAAAAGTACAAGTGGGTACTGTCAGTTTCTTGGTGGTTGTCTAGTCTCATGGGCCTCCAAGAAACAACATTCAGTAGCTCTCTCAACGGCCGAGGCTGAATATGTAGCCGCCGGAAGTTGTGGAGCCCAAGTACTTTGGATCAAAAATCAATTGCTTGATTTAGATGTTGAAATGAAAACTGTTCCAATACTGTGTGATAATACTAGTGTAATTAATTTGTCAAAAAATCCTGTTCAGCATTCTCGGACCAAGCATATTGATATTCGTCATCATTTCTTGAGAGATCATGTAGGAAAAGGGGTCTTTGATTTGAACTTCATTGACACATACAATCAACTAGCTAATATTTTCACCAAACCCCTAAACCAAGATCAATTTAATAAGATAAGAAGAGAACTTGGGATGTGCAAGGGTGAGAGCATACATGCATAGGTTTGCATTTAGGGTAAAGGGTTGCATTTGTAGAAATTCATGTGCATTAAGGGTAGAGATGTGCAAGGGTGAGAGCATACATGCATAGGTTTGCATTTAGGGTAAAGGGTTGCATTTGTAGAAATTCATGTGCATTAAGGGTAGAAAAATATGCATATTGATTTTGTTTTCTTTCATACCTTGTGTGTTTTCATACACTTATGTATGCTTGAATGTACTTATTTATATTTAGCCCTCCTTGAAAAATATTTCAAAGGCCAGATATTCATTGGTTAAACAATTGTGGACTCAGTGATGTTGGAACTAAAGGCACGACCTAGGGGAAGTCAAACAATTTTCTCTTATATCCACATCTTCATCTCTACAAACTTCTCATGTCTTGATGATGGCCCCACTCAGGAAGTCGGTTGATAATATCTCATTTACAAAAAAAAATAGAAAAGAAAAAGAAGAAACAAAAAAAAAGAAAAGAAAATTTTCAAAAATGGGGATTTCGGTCCTGGCGGTCGACCGCCAGGCCCGCGCCGGTCGACCGCCGACAGCGGACCGGCCCGGCTTAAGGGTCAACCGACTCTTCTTATATGGGTCTTTCTTCACTCATTCTCTCCATCCTTCATTCCCACTCACTCTCCACCACCTTGCCCTACCCCTAGAACACCTTTTCTCCTCCACCCTAGCCTCCACAACTCATTCTTCCTCCACTCGGATATCATCCGCCACTTTCATCACCATTTCGGGGGGAACCTCGGTTGGCCATTTCGTGTGTTCGTGAAGATCCTTCTTGGTTTCCAGAGTGTGGAGAGGTTATTCCAAGCCCTAGCAGTGCCCCTGTGCTCCATCCTCGTTCCCGGGGTTGAGATCGATCGTTCGAGGGTTTCCCGGTGGATTTTTCTAGTTCGAGATGCCACCCAGACGGAGTTCTCGACGTTCTGCCCAAGGGGAAGCTAGCCGTCAACGGCAAGAGACCCCGGCTCCTCCACCTCAGCATGCTCCTCCCCTGCCTCGAGCACCTCTACCTCCACGTCCTATTATCGACCCCCGCTTGGTCGACTTCAACGAGGTGAATGAGCTTTTCCCGGATTTGTGCGCTCTATTTGAGGTTCAGGAGGGTTGGATGGATTTTGTTACCTGGTACAATAGGTATTATCCACGTCTGGTGTAGCAGTTTTACGAGTACTTGGTTGTGATAAATGAACAGTTATATACCACTGTTGAATGTGTTGAGCTTCACATTACCTCGGATTTGTTTCAGCGGGCCCTAGGAGTATCCGCCAGGGGTGCAGATCGGGCTTATGGTTTTGGTGAAGTTCCCGACACTTTTTTGTTATGACCAACTGTGAGTTTGTGCACGGTGTGAGCGAATTGATTAAATTGAATGTAAATCACTTTCCTCCACTGCAACGGGTTTTGCATCACATGTTCACATCCTTGATTTATCCCAAAGTGGGCGGCAGAGATGAAGTCACAGAAGTTCATAAATTCCTGTTTTATCATGTCATGCATGCGATTCCAATTAATATGGGTAGGCTCATGACAGATCTAATTGGAACCTGCCGTACCTATCTCCGACGCTCCCTACCCTATGCTTCACAGTTGACCGGTGTCTTCATTTATGCCGGGATTGATGTGGCGAATGAGCAGTTTATATTGGTCATGCAGGATGACATATACAACATGCATAAAATTTTCACAGATTTTGGCTATTACTATGGTCCCGACGGTCAGCTTACATGGGACATTCCAATTTATGGGGAAGAAATGAGCAGTGAGGAAGAACAAGAACTGGCACAGCAGCAAGGTGAAGGGGATATCCCCCCTCCAGTTCCAGCTGAGGAGCAGCCTCCTCCCCCATCACCTTATCATCAGGATTTTGAGATGCCTCCTCCACCTCTGTTTCACCATGGAGAGTCTTCTACTCAGGGGGTCGGATAGCGCCCTTCGGTAGACTACGAGGCTCTTGACGGGCGGCTCACCGGATTGGAATCTCGTGTGGATACCTTTGGGGATCGTCTCTCTACCCTTGGGGACACTATAGGCACTACTTTTGGCACCATATCAGGGCGCATGGATACCTTCTCTACTACCTTGGACACTCTCTCTACTCAAATGGCCACTCTCACCACCCACATGGCTTCCCTCCGAGAGAGTTTCGATGAGTCTGGCCAATCTTTTAGCTTCATGCACCTCTCCCTTCTTGGCATGCGGCGCCAGGATGCGGCTCGTGACGAATCCATTAGCCATATTCTTGATCTTCTTCATACTCATGACCACCATCTTGGCGACATTCGTCGGCACCTTGGCCTTCCACCTACTCCTCCAGCAGATCAGCCACCTCCAGAAGATGCTCCATGAGGATTTCTTTTGACTTTCCCCTCTGCCATGTTATCCTTTGGTCTTGTGTCACTTGAGTCTCTCCTTCGTCTATCATATCCCTTTTTGATGTTGACAAAGGGGGAGAAGTAGTAGGGCAGGTTTCTCTACTTATGTATGTCGTTGTGTGGTTGTGTTGCTTGCTTATTTGTTGATCATGTGAGGGTCCTTCTGTCAGTAGTGTCAGTTCTATTTGCTTAGTCCTCTGTATTAGAGTCGTGCTTTCACTCTCACACTAATGTACTTTGTAATGGAATGATGAATTGAATGTACTGGTGTTTGATTTCAGGTGTTTGGCACTTGTGTCTCATTTCATACTCTTTTTGGCAAACAAATGGTTGAATAGATTGTGCTAAAACGTGTTGAATTTTTTGCAAGCATGTTGAATGACTTTCTAGCCTTGCGTTCAAATTGAATTTCCACAACAATAAACATGGTTTGAATGTGAGTTTTGTCATCATCAAAAAGGGGGAGATTGTTGTATATATCCCAGTGTTTTTGATGATAACAAAACCAAGGACATATGTGCATGGAACTAATAACTTAAGTGAATTTCATAAGCTTTCAAGGTCGGATTTCTTCACGGATTTTACTTAAGCGTTTTGCACTCCAAATGCATCTCCTAGAACTCAAATGGACTTGCAATACATTATAAACATATGTTCAATTCATGCCTTGATCATGTGGATATATTTTATTGGGCTAAACTCTTCATTTTTCAGGTTTATGACAGTCCGGTCGACCTCCGGCCTGATCCCGGTCGACCTGAAATAACAGAATGCATTTTTCTACAGTCTGTCTCAGTGGCGATCGACTGCCCTTCCAATCCCGGTCGACCGGATTTTCCAGGGATCGACCTCCATCCAGTTTCTCAGTAGCGGTCGACCGCCAGACTCTGCAGGTCGACCGCCAGCCCCGATAAGCCAAAAATGTTGACTTTTGGCCATCTCGAAAGAAGCATCTCCTCTTAGTATTGTTTAATCCCAAAGTCACCAAACCTTCCAGGTTTTGTGGATCTGGTTCCTAGGTTGTCTCTTGACCATTCAAGAGTTATAAAATCATCTCTTTGGGGTAAGAAACCCTAATGCTCGAAGAGGGATTAAGGAGGCTACCAAAGGGAAGAGAAGGGAGCTAGCACTGTAGATGTGAACAGTGCTCCGGGAGGAAGTTTTTCATCCTTCTTCATCCATCCTCAAGTGAAGATCAAGCAATATCTGAAGGAGATCAATCCCAATCCAAGTGGAGTTCAAGCTGCATCCAAAAAACTCTTCATCAACTAAGGGGGAGCATCAATCAAGCCCTTTCTTTTGTGTTTCCATTCTTAATCTTTCTATGCTTCAAGTCTGCTTGTTTTGTAATTCTAAAACAATCCCGTGTGTGTGTGGATCTTCGTGAATCCATGTGTGTATGCAGTTCAGTCTGATTGGTTTGGTGTGTGTGCGGTTAGGTGTCTTTTACACCTTCGAGAGAGCCTTCATCTCACAACGTGTGTGTGTGTGTTCGATCTTGTATCTCTTTACAAGATAGTGTGTGGATCCTCACAGTCCGTGAGGGGTGGACGTAGGTTGCCGTTGTGGCATCCGAACCACCTAAAAATTGATGTCTCAGTGTGGTTTGTTCCTTTTCTTCTATCTCCCTTCTGTGCGATCGTAAGTGTGCATTCTAGTTCAGATTTTATTCTCGTTAATCCTGCATAATCTATATTATCACCAAATAGAATTTGTTAAGTCAGTTGGCGTTTGTTAGATTTGTTTCTCATATTAGCATCCTATCACATATTTTATAAAAAGTCGAAAAGGTTTTCTTAAAACTACAAACACCCAATTCACCCCCCTCTTGGGTGCCATTGATTGCGGGACTTCATGGCGGTGGCAACAAGAGATCCGAAAGGGGGGGACATCTTCGAACGCCCTTTTGCCCCTATAAGAAGGGAGCCTCAAAAGACGGTGAGGAGGTTGGACGAGGGATCCTCTGCAAGAGCCCTAAACAAAAAAAACTTGTGTAAGAGTCCTCCCTAGAGGTCTGTTTCTTCTTCCTGTTGTTTCTTCCACCTCTCAACTCCTCCGGTCCTACGTGTCCAGAGGTTAGAGGGAGTAAAGGGGGGAGACGAGATTGTGGGAGAGTTTGTAAGAGGGTGGGTTTCCTCTTCCCCATTCTGTTATTTCCTTTTCTTCTTTTGTTTCATCTCCCGGATGTAAGTCTTCCATGTTTGAGAAGGAATAAAACATGGAGCCTTGGCCTCCGATTTCTCTCCACGAGCATAGTGCTCATTCCTCCACCGTATGCGTATGAATATGATATATATGCATGCACACACACAGATATATATATATATATAGCTTTGTCATGTCTCTTGCATTTCTCCCCTCTGTTCTTTCATGAAGGTGATGCCCACCTCTCCGATATATTCATATATATATACATATGTGTGTGTATACAAGCATGATGTGGATGCATATATATATATATATATATATATATATATATATATATTGTGCTGCATTTAATTCCACTCTCTTGGTAGATAGGATGAACCCCCCCCCTTTTATAATTTCTTCAGGTCACCCATGCGACGATTTAGCTATTATCATGATGGCCACCGGCCCGGAGCTCACTCCGATCTATGAGTGTGGCCCCGGGTTGCCAACCATCAGAAGCCCAATATGTGTTTTCCATGAGCACGATTTTTTTCTCAAAACCTCACCTTGGGACTTGACCAATTCTATGGTCATGGTGTCAATGAAGTGAGAAACATGGGCCTTAGCCCCGGATGTACTATTCTGTGAATGACCTCCCGATACCGCTGTTTTGAGGAGAAATGCAAAGAATGGCTTTGAGGAAAGGTCGTTGCCCTCATTTCTCTCTTTTAGAAAGGGTGTTCCTCCCGAATCCAAATTTTCCGAATCATATGTTTCATTGGACCTGTTTATCCCCTCCGGGGACTCACGAGGATGATCCTATGGGTGTTGCCGCTTCCGTGCGCACCTTTCTCCTCGCGAGGGTGATTCTATGGGTGTTGTCACTTCCGTGTGCACCTTCTTGTTTCGGGGCCATCTCGGAGTTCCTCCGTGGATGCGTACCCTATTAAACCCCCCCACACTCCGAGTCAAGGGAAGGTGGTGTTAGATTTTTGCCGGGTGGACTGAACTAGAAATATGATGATCTAATATAATCTCTGAACTGCTGAAGCCAAAAAAAATGAAAAAAAAAAGAGACGAAGGATGGCTGGAAGAAATACAAAGCATGTGAAGAATCAAAGTTCAATTTGGATTGATGCTTATCAAGAAGAATACATTGATCATACATAATCCCTGAATTGCTGAAGAGTCGGGTGCTAATCTCGAGTTAAACCCCTAATCTAAAACTGAAATTGAATCCAAGCTGAGTAAAAAGGCCCGCTAGTTATATTGTTGCATTCTTGAAGTCAAATTGGATGAGGCTTTCACTGCTAAGCATGGGTTTAAAAACCCGGATGCATAAAATTGAATCCGCCGTTTCAAAGCATCACCCCCTTGCATACATGATGCCTGATCATGCCTAGGCAATGAGGGAAGGAGTGAATAATGAACCAATCAAAAAGAATATCATGTGAAAGACTGGCTCCCCAAATAAATTTCATAAAATCAAACCACCCCCACTCCTATTAAACCCCCCCACGCTCCGAGTCAAGGGAAGGTGCTGTCGGATTTTTACCGGGTGGGACTGAACTAAAATTATGATGATCTAATATAATCTCTGAACTATTGAAGCCAAAAAAAAGAAAAAAAAAGAGAAGAAGGATGGCTGGAAGAAATACAAAGCATGTGAAGAATCAAAGTTCAGTTTGGACTGATGCATATCAAGAAGAATACATTGATCATACATAATCCCTGAATTGCTAAAGAGTCGGGTGCTAATCTCGAGTTAAACCCCTAATCTGAAACTGAAATTGAATCCAAACTAAGTAAAAAGGCCCGCTAGTTATATTACTGCATTCTTGAAGTCAAATTGGATGAGGCTTTCACTGCTAAGCATGGGTTTATAAAACTGAATCCTTCGTTTCAAAGCATCAACCCCTTGCATAAATGATACCTGATCATGCCTAGGCAATGAGGGAAGGAGTGAATAATGAACCAATCAAAAAGAATATCATGTGAAAGACTGGATCCCCAAATAAATTTCAGAAAACCAAACCACCCCCACTCCTCTTTTCAAAAAAAATGGACTCTCTACATGCCCAGCCTGGGAGGGCGCAGGGGTCAACCCTTTCACATAAGGGGGTCGACGCTTGAGCCAGTTGGTTCTATCTGCATTTAAAAAAAAGGGAGAGAGGCTTTAGCATGCATGTTAACTGGACTTGCATTGTTTTCACACATAAACAATCTTGAACTTTGCATAATTATTGAGAAACCCTCATGAACTTCTAGCATGCTCGCCTCCCCTTGGTCGTGCTTGTAGACACGTTAAAATTGACATTATTTTGAGTATATTTCATATTGCCGTACAATGCCCCATTTGATCCTCAAATTAGCTTGTTTGAGTGGTTTTTCCCACTTTTCTTGAATTTTCCCTATTTTTCTTAATTTTCCTATTTTTCTAGATTTTTTGGCATTTATCTCCATTTTTATGATTTTATGAATTCACGCCTTGATCCAGGGCGCGTTTTGATTCACGACCGGACCTAGGGCGCCTTTTAAAGAAGTGACGACCTCGGGAAAGGGCGTCAATTCCTGGCATTATCCAATTTTTGAAAAAGAATAAATGTTTGAAAAATGTTAATTAACGCCCTTCTTTAGGGCGTTTTTCAATTGACGCCTCTCCTGGAGGCGTGTTTCAGAATTTCCAAATAAAAGAAATATTTATTTCCAAAATTGATCTGGGAGTTGACGCCCTTGGCCAGGTCGTGTTTTGAATTAACGCCCTATGGTAGGTCGTCAATTCTTGAATTGACGCCCTGACCCAGGGCGTGTTTCATCTTCTATCTTCGCAGCCCTTTCCCAGAGAGTCCTTGCTTCGTTAGACACCTTCCTTGATTGGGGACTGGAGTCTTGCCTCCGTAGGGCTCTTGCCGTTCTTATCTCTTCTTCAACCTATTTAATAGAGACATTGTCTCTGTTAATCGATTGGATTCTTCCCTTCCGATCCTTCTTCTTCTTCTTCCTCTGTTTTTTTTCTTTTTACAGGTTGTTGTCGCTGCTGTTTCTGGCTGAAGGAGTGGCTTCGTGAGCGTCCATCTTCATCCTCTGCAAGCTTTCTCCCCATTGAATGTCAAGCCAAAAGCACAGGCCTTTCTTAATTTTTATTCAATCCTTTTTCTTTTTATTCATACGCATGCATGCATCTTAGTTGATATTTATGTGAATCTCTCCCCTCTCAATTACGTTAAGAAGCTCCCCCGCAGTGCATCTTTCGCACTCTTTTTTTATTCACTTGATTTATCATATCATCATCATCATATTTCCTACACCCTTTTTGCATAGGGGTTTAAGGGCAACCACCCTTAAGGTGTGTTCTTCACCATGATTTCATGCTCGTACATTTTTAAGAATTTGATGCTACACACCATATTCTAATCCATATTTTTTATTGGTATTTGTCTTTTTTTGCAAGGGTAATAAAAGCAAGAACTCTCTTCATCGGCCGGCCGATTTGAAGAGAAAGGAAGCACTCACATCCCCGCATCTTTTGAGGTACTTTTCGCGACCATTCCTCCCATGTTCTTATTGATTATATTTTTGAGACCTAGCGTCTCTGGCGATCACACACTCCCCTTGTGCACCTCGTGCATATATTTTCCTCCATGTTGATGACTATTGCATGTCTTTTCTTTGACATTTTTCTTAAGTGGATTATTCTAAATTAGAATCTACAAATTGGCGATCACGGTGGGACGCTTTGCGTTCTCTTTATTACCCCTTTTCCCCTTAGGCACCCGCACGTGCCGTCTCCCCTATTGCACCCTCGGTGCGTCTCCTTTTGTGCCCCTCGGGCACCCTCCATTGGCTTTGCTTTCTTCCCTAAAGTGATTTGCCATTTTGTTGTCTTTTCCTTAGAATCTCCACTTATTTAAAATTCTTGATGAGCATGCTTGTCCTGTTGATTGCCTTATTTATGTGGTTGTGAGGGTGCCTGTTTAATATTTCTGGCTGTGCTTTCCTGAGGAATTAACGCCTCTGTCAGAGGCGCTTTTTCGATTTCACGCCCTAACTCAGGGCGTCTTATTCGTATTTTACGCCCACTGACAGGGCGCCTTCCAGCATATTTCCTGATATTTCTGGTTTTATTACGCTGCCTGAGAATTCACGCCCTACGCCAGGGCATTTCTTTGTTGATTAGCGCCCCTCAGCAAGGCGTTGCTTTTGATTTGACGCCCTCGGTCAAGGGCGTCCTTTTCCCTTATAGCGCCTCACCCTAAGGCGTGTTTTTACTGCCCCTGGCACCTCGCTTTGAGTCACGACAGTCACACTGTCGTGTCTTTTGTTAATAGCGCCCCCTGCCAGGGCGTGTTTTTACTGTGGGTTTCCAGAACCCTTCCCGTGGGTGAGTTTTCATGATATTTCATATTGATTGATCATATTGTGTGGTTGGCCTGATTTCCCCTGTTGCATTCATTCTTTGCATTGGTTTGGGAGACCTCCTCTCTCCTCACTAGGATTCCACACACCCTCTTGGAATCGGGACGACCCTCCATTGAGCATTCCGTCTCTTTGGACCGGAAATCCCTTTTCCAAGCCTCCATAAGTCCCCGCACCCGTGGATTCCCTCACGGACGCCGGGCAGGTTGTACCCTTTGAAGTCCCGAATTAGTTGGCCTATACGTGGTGAGAGAGTGTTCCTAGTTGGCATTGGAGTTAAATCATATTTGAAACTAGGTTCCTCCCCTTGTGTGAATCATATCAATTTGCATAAAATCATTAATTCACCAAGATTCAAACATAAGAAATCAAGGTAACCATCACAACTTGTGTGTTTCTTTGCAAATTGTTTGCACACTAAATTGCTTGAATGGCTTACTTTGATAGACAAAATAACATGTTCAATTCAATTAATGTTCATGAGGGTGATCAACCTAGCACATCTTATTCTCCTCAATTTCAACATGTTCGTCAAAATTCTCACCATACTTTCAAGGGACCACGTCCTCATTCTTATGGTCATACCCGGCCCACGGGTAATGTCCATTCTCATGGTCCCCCTACTCAATTGCGAGCCACTATTCCTACGGGACCGTTTCGTCCTAATGATGAGAAAGTCTCCCAAATCATTCATGCATTAGATCATCTCACCCCTCAACAAATCCAAGCCCTTAAGGCCGCCGTTGTGGGTGCATCTCCTTCATCTCATCCTCCTTCTAATCCTATTCGGGTGGCCCATCACCCACCTCCCTTGTCTATTCACAATCCTAATCGGGTAGCCCATTACCCATCCCCTTCTATTCACACTCCTCCTCGGGTGGTCCGACACCCGCCTCCTTCTATTCCTCCTCCATCACGGCCCCGAGGCCCATTTACTCCTTGCAATCCGGCCCGTCCGGGTTCTTTTACGGGTCATCCCGCCAACTCCCCTCCACGGCCTTTTTATGCGGCCCCTCCTCCTTCAAGGCCCTGCCAGCCCTCGGTTGTTCAAGTCACACCCCTCCAACAATCTCTGCTTGATAAGATTACTTTGATGGAGGAACAATTAAGAAGGGTCACGGCTCCTCCTACTCCGGTCAATCCTCTCCATGCCGCTCTGGACGAGATTACAAAGATGGAGAGAGAATGGAAAGATAGGAGGGATGATTATGACTTCGGCATTTCAAGTGAGCAAGAGCCGGCATTCGAAGAATCCGAGGCAGTATACGATGATGATGAAGCTCCGCAGGCACCCCTTCCGAGTTTCTTTAACTTTCCGCTTTCCCCATTTTCATTCGATGAACCCCCTGCTCAGGATGAAACCATCCCTGATCCAACCCCTATTTATGAGACTAATTGGTGTTACGATGATGGGTCGATACTTCAATCACCCACATCGGCACATTGTAAGTCTCCTCCTATCCTTGACACCGCATACATTACACCTCCTCCAGTTACACCATTAACCTCCGCAACACTGGCCTCCCCCAAGCCTTCCACTATTAAACCTCCACCCGTTAAGCCATCTACCTCCACACCATTAGCCTCCATCGAACCCACCATTGAACCTTCCCCAATTAACCTCCCATTACCGCCACTTCGGCCTTCTATTATCCCTTTAAAACCCACTTTGCCCATTCCACCATTTAACCCTTTACCCTTACCCATGACTAATCATGAGCAGGATCCATCCCTTTTTGCACCCGAGCCAATCCCAACTGCTTCCGAGCAAAGGGAGAAACTCGGCGTGTTTGAACCCCCGCTTACGCTCACCCATTTGCCAACGCTTTCCATCATGCCTCCACCATTCATGGAGTCTTCCGCCTCCGCTTCACCTCCCCTTACTACTCGGAATGGGGGGCCTTCTACAAGCACATGTGCCGAGGACGATCAAGAGCCGGGCAGCAAGGATTTGGCCGCGCCATTCAAGATTCAAGAATTCATTTGTCGGATGCCAATCCGGGTTATTGTGCCAAGCACGGTCGAAGAAGCCAAGTCACCGACATGCCAAGCATTGATGCTGTGTAAGGGCCGGGCAGGGCACCCTTTGTTCCAATTTCCAAATTTTGAATCTTTGGGCAACATAATGCTTCTGAGCCCAACTTTCTAACTCCCTCACACCATTACTTTGCACTCTCCAAGGGAGTTGACATTCACCATTGAAGCTTCGACAGGGGCTATTTCTCATACACTTTCACTGCCGTGGAGGGGCAGTTATCTTAATGCTAAGGGGCCATCCCTTATTTGTTCCACTTTCTATTCATCCATCTCTATCACTTTTTCTTCATGGGCCATTCCCAGGGTTAGGAGGAGGATCTCATCCTCTCGCCCTTCACATTCTTCATATTCTTTGCATTTCATGCATTCATCGCATCCATCCCATTGCATGCATTTGCACCTCCTGCTTCCCGGGTTTCCAAACCCGTATCTTCCCCGCCTTCCGGCACCTCCGGATATTCCGCACTTCCCATCTTATTCATCTTCATCTTTTTATCCACTATCCCTGGGGCATCGCGTCCCTTCTTTTGTCATCCCTCCGGAACCTCCGGACTTTCCCTTCGGGCACGACGCCCCTTTCCATCTTCTCCTTCCTGATTTGCTTCCTCCGGAACCTCCGGACTTTCCCTTTGGGCACGACGCCCCTCTCCACCTTTTTTATTTGCTTCCTCCGGAACCTCCGGACTTTTCCCTCGGGCACGACGCCCCTTTCCACCTTCTCCTTCCTGATTTCATTCCTCCGGAACCTCCGGATTTTTCTCTCCTCCCTGGGCATCGCGTCCCTCGGCATTTGCTTCCTCCGGAACCTCCGGACCCTCCATCTTTCTTCCGATTCATCTTTCTAATCTTCCTAAACATCACATCCTTCATTTTTTTCTTCCTTTTCCATCATCTTTTTCCCTATTTCGTCTCAGGGCATCGCGTCCCTCGATATTTTATCCCTCCGGAGCCTCTGGATGATTTTTCCTCTCATGATTCTCCTCTGCCTCCGGACCCTCCAGATCCACCTCTTTCTATCTACCAATTTCTTCTTCTGATTCCTCCTGATTCTGGGTCCGACCCAACTTCTTCCACATCCACTGCCTTGGGCATCTGCACGTTCTCCCATTGCTTTCGAGGCTTTAGTCCTCATTCCTTCTTCTAATTCTCTCTCCTTCTGCAGACTGTTCCATGTGATCAGGGTCTCCGCGCCTTAGCAAAGGAGTTCTAGCCCTCGCCTCTTTTCCTTTTTTTCCTTATTCGTCTGAGTCTGGTCTTGGCACCACTCCTTCTTGTTAAGCCACTTTCAATTCTTTGCTTCCAATCCTTTGCCTGCCTAAGAGGACTATCCCACGATGATCAACCTCTCGCGGCAGCTGCTTTAACAAAGGTTGCAAGGTAACATATTGGCGTAAGTACGCATTTATATGATATCATTACCTCATTACTTCACGCATGATTTTCAAAATGAAGAGCTTCCTAACAAGATTAAGAGTGGTGTTTTAGATCTTTATCTTAGGCTTTTGTTAAATTCAATCATTGTTAAAAAGAGTCTTTAGGCTTGCTTCTGCAGCACCATTGGTTAATAAAAACCCCGCGCTGGGAATTCAACATTCTCTCCCTGCTTGTTAAGATCAACCCTCAGCTGGGCACCTCACACACTTCACGGCGTCCTTAGCCGGCTCTTTTGGTTAAACACCGTTGCTACCTTGGCCATGCTATGAGTATATCTGAAAGTCTTTTCTCTTCTTTACTCGGCCACGTGCAGGGGCAAGAGGTTGACGGATGAGATGACCAACCTAGGTAATCCCCAATACGAGAGGAGTCTCAAATAGGGGCAGTCTTGACCCAAACTAAATATGAATTTCATGATATACATTTCGCCAAAAGGGCTATTATGAAAATCAAGTCAAACTTTCGATAAAAGTAAAAGTATGAATTATGGCATGTCAAGAGTGGCAAAGTCCCCGCAGGGAAAACCCTGGTCGTATGCATGTCAAGGGTCTAAAAATTAAAGGCACAAAGCCCCGGCGCAACAGACTACCTCTTTGAGGGTTAACACCTTGGAAGGAATTCAAGTCTCGACATCTCCCATCCTGTATAAAACTTATCACACGTGTTCTTCTCTTTTCCCTCTAAGACCGAATGTTTCTCGGGTATGGCCTTGGTAGGGGCACCGTTGATCAAAGACGGTCGGTTATAGGATGCCACTTTCAATGCACGCCCAGCTTTGGGCAATTTTTAGCAAAAGGGGAAGGAACGAGGACCCCTAGCCAGTGGTTTAAGACACCCTTTGATGCTGTTTTAGCAATGTCTAACCAAAATCAAACAAAATTGAATATTTCTTGTCCAAAATCTATAAAAATTTGAATATCTTTCCCAAAATTCATAAAAATTGAAATATTTTTCAAAACCCATAAAAATTTGCATATTTTTCCAAAATTCATAAAAAAATGAAATATTTTTCAAAAACCACATAAAAATTTGCATATTTCAAAAAAACTCCATAAAAATTGCATTGTATTTTCTGATGGTGTTTTGCAGGAACAGCTTTGCGAGGATCAAGAGCACGGGATGAGTCCTATCTCCACTCATTGCTATCAATCTATTGATTCTCCCGATATTCTCATGACATGCCACCCTGGGCATTTTTGGTTATCACCTCCTTATATCATTTTGGTTATATCATTCTGATTATCATATCTCATGATTATTCATCTCCAAATCTTTCAATCAACTCCTGCTCGTTTCATCTGATTACTCCGCCGATGGGCATTATCAGATCCTGATTATTTAACTCCAAAACTTGATTAGCCAGATTGTCATCCTCATGACAAACAACAAATAATGATGCTTTGCTATGCCATGATTTGACTTATGCTGTTCATGATATATGCTATGATTGGTTGCTTTGATTCATGCTATGCATGCTATGATTAAATGTCTTATTTATTGCTTGTTATCTTTTATATCTTGGCTGATGAATTTTTGAGCGCAGGATAAGAAGCTCTTGGTCCCACCGACTGGGCATCATCATCCAAGCCCCACGATGCTTGCAGCTCAGTTCTCAGTTCCCATGCTCATTGCCCCACCATCTCCTGTATGCATTTTACTATTTGTTACATACGCTACTAGATTATATGAAGGACCTTGTGGCTTTGGTAAATCTGGAATTTGAGTTCCCCTCCATCAAAAATAATGATGATTCCAGAGGAGTCTTAGTCACACGGATAGGCCGTTGAGCCGTCCAAGACTGGGGACGATGGTTCCTTTTTGCGAGTTGGTGCGCGGATAAACGAGCTTCGGCTTAGTATCAGCTCGCAGAAATCGGTCTCTTGACACAGTCTGGACAGCTTAACAATATTATCCTTGATTATCTTATATTTTAATTTGTTTTAACTTTTTCCTTTTAAACCCAGCATGCATTCATGTAGGACTTTGAATTAACTTTGGAAAATCATTCTGATAAGCTTCTTTTGTGGGTTAAAATTGATCTTAATCTTCAATATGAGATATTCCATGTCGGATTGAATCTTCAGTTCGTTTTGTTACTGTTTTGGGTGATTTTCTCGAAAGCTCCTTGTTTAGATTTTTATCATCTTATTTCAATCCTTTCCTTTGATCCATCTTGGTTGCAGCACGTCCACTGGCTGGTAACCGCTCCCCAATGGTGAAACCTACAGGTTTGTGACCTGGGGTACTTCCACCGCGCTGGAAGTTGATCATTTATTTTATCTCCTTCGTGCACCGCGTGCACAACTCCCCTTTTATCCAAACATTGTTGATTTCATTGAATTTCTCGAGATTTGCTTCATCTCGTGCTTTTGATTTGATTCTCATCAAGTGATGTTGATTGCGTGTCTCATCACACCTTGGCATCTACTTTTCAGTTTGCTACGCTACCTTGCAAAGCAGACGCCAAGGCGGGGCAGCTGTAGACACACTAAAATTGACATTATTTTGAGTATATTTCATATTGCCGTGCAATGCCCCATTTGATCCTCAAATTAGCTTGTTTGAGTGGTTTTTCCCACTTTTCTTGAATTTTCCCTATTTTTCCTATTTTTCCTATTTTTCTGGATTTTTTTGGCATTTATCTCCATTTTTATGATTTTATGAATTCACGCCTTGATCCAGGGCGCGTTTTGATTCACGACCGGACCTAGGGCGCCTTTTAAAGAAGTGACGACCTCGGGAAAGGGCGTCAATTCCTGGCATTATCAATTTTCGAAAAAGAATAAATGTTTGAAAAATGTTAATTAACGCCCTTCTTTGGGGCGTTTTTCAATTGACGCCTCTCCTGGAGGCGTGTTTCAGAATTTCCAAATAAAAGAAATATTTATTTCCAAAATTGATCTGGGAGTTGACGCCCTTGGCCAGGTCGTGTTTTGAATTAACGCCCTATGGTAGGTCGTCAATTCTTGAATTGACGCCCTGACCCAGGGCGTGTTTCATCTTCTGTCTTCGCAGCCCTTTCCCCAGAGAGTCCTTGCTTCGTTAGACACCTTCCTTGATTGGGGACTGGAGTTTTGCCTCCGTAGGGCTCTTGCCGTTCTTATCTCTTCTTCAACCTATTTAATAGAGACATTGTCTCTGTTAATCGATTGGATTCTTCCCTTCCGATCCTTCTTCTTCTTCTTCCTCTGTTTTTTTTCTTTTTACAGGTTGCTGTCGCTGCTGTTTCTGGCTGAAGGTGTGGCTTCGTGAGCGTCCATCTTCATCCTCTGCAAGCTTTCTCCCCATTGAATATCAAGCCAAAAGCATAGGCATTTCTTAATTTTTATTCAATCCTTTTTCTTTTTATTCATATGCATGCATGCATCTTAGTTGATATTTATGTGAATCTCTCCCCTCTCAATTACGTTAAGAAGCTCCCCCGCAGTGCATCTTTCGCACTCTTTTTTTATTCACTTGATTTATCATATCATCATCATCATATTTCCTACACCCTTTTTGCATAGGGGTTTAAGGGCAACCACCCTTAAGGTGTGTTCTTCACCATGATTTCATGCTCATACATTTTTAAGAATTTGATGCTACACACCATATTCTAATCCATATTTTTTATTGGTATTTGTCTTTTTTTGCAAGGGTAATAAAAGCAAGAACTCTCTTCATCGGCCGACCGATTTGAAGAGAAAGGAAGCACTCACATCCCCGCATCTTTTGAGGTACTTTTCGCGATCATTCCTCCCATGTTCTTATTGATTATATTTTTGAGACCTAGCGTCTCTGGCGATCACACACTCCCCTTGTGCACCTCGTGCATATATTTTCCTCCATGTTGATGACTATTACATGTCTTTTCTTTGACATTTTTGTTAAGTGGATTATTCTAAATTAGAATCTACAGTGCTGCATCCCTTTCCTTTCTTAATGGACTGCATACGCATTTTGTGAGCAAAAAAAAAACCATGTCTTGGAAGCATCCCAATTCCATACATGCATTGCATAGGAACTCAGGCCATGGCCATTTAAGTTTGCATGACCCTCGGAGCATGCATCATTGCATTGCATGGTTCTTTAAAAAAACAAAGCAAAACAAAGTACAAAAAGATGGAATTTAAGTTGCTGCCTAGGGAGAAGTCGACTTGGCCCATGGCCAAAGTTGACTTCCCCCTCTTCTAGTTGGGCTCACCCCCTTCAGGAAGATGCCCAAGTTGACTTGCCCTTCAGGCCAAGTCGACTTGGCCCCTCTTCCAGTGCCCCCCTGAAGTCCCGTGATCAATGCAACCCAAGAGGGGGGGGTGAATTGGGTGATTACAAATTTTTAAAAAATCTTAGCCGATTTAATCAAATATGATGAAATAACAACTAAGAGGTTCAGATCTATTGCAATACCAATTAGATCTATCAAAACCAATCGCCACGATAATTCTTCGGGACTGGGCGGAGGTATGAATCTGAAGATCCTACTCACGCAAGGTGTTATCATCCTAACAAGACTAGCCTTGTCAATCTGAACCCACCTTTTGATATACCAAAGATCTAAAGTGAAAATGATCAATTAAGCTAGATCTGAACGAAGAAAATAATAGAGATAATATACGAGAGTGCTAGCACAGAATGGGGGTAGAAGAGAAGGATCAAACCACGCAAGAGACAGAGATTTTTAGGTGGTTCGGATGCAACGACGGCAACCTACGCTATGAGGATTCACACAGTATCTTGTAAAGGATTACAAGATCAGAACACACACACACTCGTAAGGAGATAGGAACTCCCACGAAGGTGCAAACGCACCGAAGCACACACAAATCTGAAGGAACAAGACACATACACACAGATCTGGGTAGATCCACACACACATGAATGTTTAAAGATTACAAATAGCATACACTTGAAGCTCAAGAAATTTGGAAGAAGAACAAATGAAAAACTTCTGATTTAGGCTCCCCCTGAGTAGATGATGCAGATTTTGAATGAAGCTTGCTTCTCCAATTGATTTGAGGTTGATTGGCTTCAGATTGATCTTGAAAATCTTGGAGATGGATGAAGAATCCCTAGACGAAACACTATTCACGGAGGTGTTGCAGCAGCCTTCTTTCTCCCCTTGGTGGCCTCCTTGATCTCCCTTTAAGTGATTAGGATTTCTTTTTCCGAATAGATGTTTTTATAAGTCTTGGGTTGGTCAAGGGACATGCCAAAACATAGATCCACAAATTTAGGCATGTCTGGTGGCTTTAGAATGCAAAAGTCCAAAAGAGAAGGCTTGAACATGTTGATGAAAATAAAGTCAACAATTGATGCTTCGAAGGGTTCGGTCGACCGAAATGTCCGGTTGGTCGACCGAACTCTGTAACTTCCTGAAACTTTTAGTGCTGGGAAATTCGGTCGATCGAACTGGCCCTGTCGGTCAACCAAACTCTGTAACATTCCAGAGTTCTGAATGCTGGAAACTTTGGTCGACCGAAATGCCTTCATTGGTCGACCAAAATCTGCTTTGCCTGCAAAAATAACTCATTAGCCCAATAGATCATATCCATATAATCAGGCCTTGGATTGAGCGTATGTTTACATTGATTTGAAGACCATTTGAGCTCTTTTTATGTCTTTTGAAGATTGTGAACATTTAAGCATTGATCATAGCGGAAAATGGCCTAAAATGCGTACGATGCTCGCTCGTGTGTAGTTATGCATGGCACGAGATGGAAATCAAGTTCGGGGTTTTGTTATCATCAAAATCACCTCGAGAGACTCAACAATCTCCCCCTTTTTGATGATGACAAAACTTGAGAACATAAAATACATTGGCGTGCCTTTAATCAAATTTGGAACCTTGAATTCAACGCATTACATGCTTGCAAGCTCCCACATGGTTCTTGTACATGGCGGAGTTTACACTCATGCATAGTGAGGAATTTCAGACGGGATGGCCTGTCTTGCATCCAACACCATTTGATATACATAGAACCCATGGACGGTTAATACTCCAATAATCCGTGAGGCAACTTCAATCCTTCTAGATACATCATTCAAACCATTCAAGTCAACACAAATCATTCAAACATATTTGCCACATTTGAGAGGAATTGAAAGGCAAGAGCCAACATGTATTTCCAATGCCAATTACATTTCATTCATTTCATTTCAAGTTCATTACATATTACATGGACACAGACTCACAATGCAAAAGACTCAACTAATGCTAAAGCCACTCGCAAATGTCAATGCCAAATGGCAAACATGCATACAAGCATAAAACACATGCATAACTTATATAAACCTAGACTAGCTACTTCTCCCCCTTTTTCATCATCAAAGAGGGGATGGGTTACAAGAAAAGTGGACCATAAAAGGATCTACAGGACCCAAAAACAAGCACGAAGTAGAGACAATAGAAGCTCCTTAGTTATCGTCGGCAGGAGGTGGTGGATCTTGGCCAGGTTGAGGGTCGTGGCCAGCATTGGCGTGATGATGAATAATGGAGTGAAGGAGGTCATCCTGGGAGATCAAGTGGTGCTGAAGTCCGACAAGAGAATGGCTGTTGGTGTGAAAAGCTTCACGATAGTCCTCATGGCTAGCTTGGAGATTTGCCATGTTCAGAGTGAGGGTGTCCAAGGTGTGGGAGAAGGTAGTCATCTGGCCTTACATTGATTCAAGTAAATTACCAATAGAGGCAAAAGAAGTATCAATGTTACTCCCAAAAGTAGAAAGTTGCTCCCCAAAGGCATTCACCTTAGTTTCTACGCTAGAGAGTCGCCCTACAACACCCTCAAAGTCTGCCCAAGAGGGCTGTCCAGCACCCTGAGAAGAGGACTCCCCGTGATAGAACTGTGATGGAGGTGGCATTTCATGATCTGCATGGTGAGGAGGAGGTGGAGGAGGCTGCTCCTCCGCCTGAACTAGAGGCCGGGGTGGTGCTGGAGCCTGCTACTGTTATGGCTCTACTGCATCCTCATCTTCAGATTCTTCGCCATACATGCGTACATCTCTGTGTCACTCCCCATCAGGACCCCAATAGTACCCAAAGTCGAAGATCAACTTGTGTTTATTATATACATCACCCTGTCTGACTGGAATAGACACCTCTCCTGCCAAGCCAACTCCAGCATGAAGAAACACCCCTGTCAACTGTGAGGCATAAGGCAAAGATCACCTTCTTTGTGTACGACATGACCCTATCAAGTCCATCATCAAACGTCCCATGTTGATCAGATTCCCAATCATAACATGGTAGAACAGAAATTTATGAACTTCATTAACCTCATCCCTGCTGCCACCTTTAGGATAGATAAGAGTGGTAAACATATGGTGTATAATCCGCTGCAGTGGCCGGAAATAGTTGGCATTCAGCTTGATCAGGTTACTAACTCCATGAATGTATTCACTGCATGTCATGAGTAGAAAAGTGTCCTCAACAGATCCATGACCAAAAATCATATCAGCGCCCCTAGCGGATACTCCTAGGGCGTGCTCAAATAACTCTGGATTGATTGTAATTTCGACTCCTTTGACAACCGTATACAAACAGTCATACCTCATATCCAGGTGCCCATAAAATTCTTGGACTAAACTAGGGTAATACCTGGAGTATCTGGTAACAAAATCAATCCAACCATCTTGAATTTCAAAAACAGCACTTAAATCTGGCAACATTTCGTTCACCTCATCAAAATCAACCAAACGGGGGTCGATAATCGGCCGTGGGAGGATCTGTCGTGCCCATGGAGGTGCGGCTGGCCGCTGTGGTGGAGGAGCTCGTTCCTCATTTCTCCAGGCACTGGATTCCCCCTGGGTAAGCCTTTGAGAGCTTCGTCTAGGCACCATCTAAACAGAAAACCTAGGTGGAAACCCTTGGATCTGCTAACCTCTTTCCTCGGGAGTGGATGGAGACCGGATGACACACCAAGAGATGGTGGAAGAACCGTCTCCACAAGCTGGAGCTCAGGGAATGGCTGCAAGGATGCTCAAACCGCCGCGGAGATTTCGTCTAGAAACGATGATGAACACGCCGGATCTTGTGCGGATAGAAGAGGGAGGAGGTTTTTGTGGTGGAAATGGGTGAGCTTGGGTGTTCTAGGGTTTGAGAGGAGGTTAGGATGAAGAATAGAGGTGAAAAGGTGAGAGGTTAGGATGAAGAATAGAGGTGAAAAGGTGAGAGAATGAGGGTGGAAGCCCCCTTAAAAGGAGTTCAGACGCGGTTCGGCCAGCCCGATTCGCCAGTTTCTTTCGACCGAACTTGGGCGTCAGTCGACCGAAATGGTCGGCCTAGCCCTAATTTCATCATTTTTTTATCAACTCCTTCCACTTTCTTTTTCTTTTTCTTTTCTCCTTCCCCCCTTTTTTTTGATTCATACAACACTTGTCCCTTATTTTGTGTAACCTTTTTGTTTTCAAACTTCACTTATCCCCCTTCGTGTTGGAAAGAGAGGGAGTGGGTGATCCTTCTGAGACGACTGCTTTAGGAGTTTTTTTGAAACTCCCCCTCAGTAAGTGCCTCTGATCCTCTGATCTTAAGATCCACATTTATTTAATCAAGAAATATTTGGCCTTGGAAAAATTTCAAGGAAGGGCTATATTGTATAAATATAGTCAAGCATACAAGGGTGGTATCATACACGGCTAAAACAAAGTCACACAGGATATGCATGTTTTTCACACAATCTACCCTTTAAACCTCTGACTTTTATACATATGCAGCACTCAACCTTGTACAGACCTAGGTATGTATGCTCGCACCCTTGCACATGCCAAGTTCTCTTCTGATTTTATTGAACTATTCTTGGTTTTGGGGTTTTGTAAAGATGTCAGCTAACTGATTGTGTGTGTCAATGAATTTCAATTCAAAGACCTATTTTCCTACATGATCTCTTAGAAAATGATGCCGAATGTCAATGTGCTTTGTCCTAGAGTGTTGTATAGGATTCTTTGACAAGTTAATTGCACTAGTATTGTCACACAAAATTAGAATACATTTCATTTCAACATTCAAATCAAGCAGTTGATGTTTGATCCAAAGTACTTGGGCTCCATAACTTTCGGCGGCTACATTTTTAGCCTCAACCGTTGAGAGAGCTACTGAATGTTGTTTCTTGGAGGCCCATGAAACTAGACACTCACCGAGAAACTGACAGTACCCACTAGTACTTTTACGATCAATAATGCATCCAACATAATCCGCATCGGTGTATGCAATCAAATCAAATGAGCTACCGATGGGAAACCACAACCCAAAGTCTACTGAGCTAATTAAATATCGAAAAATCCGTTTAACAGCCAACAAATGAAATTCTTTAGGAAATGACTGAAAACGAACACATAGACATACGCTGTACTAGATGTCAGGACGACATGTTGTTAAGTACAGTAGTGATCCGATCATACCTCGAAATAGTGTAGGATCTATTGTTTTACCCTTTTCATCTTTATCTAACTTCATGGTTGTGGCCATTGGAGTTGACATGGGTTTTGCTTCTGCCATCCCGTATTTCTTTAACAGCTCCAAAGTGTATTTGGCTTGATTTATGAAAATACCTTCAGACGTTTGCTTCACCTACAGTCTAAGAAAAAATGTAAGTTCTCCCATTAGACTCATTTCAAATTCGCCCTGCATTATTTCTACAAATTCATCACATAAGGCATTGTTAGTAGCTCCAAAGATTATATCATCAACATATACTTGAACTACTAATATGTCTTTACCTGATTTTCTCGTGAAGAGTGTTTGGTCAACCTTACCTCTTTTGAACCCATTTTCAGTTAGGAAAGAAGTGAGTCTTTCATACCATATCTTTGGTGCTTGCTTTAATCCGTACAAGGCCTTCTGCAACTTGTACACATGCTTTGGATGTTTTAGGTCTTCAAAATCTAGAGGTTGTTCTACAAAAACATCATCTTTGATGTATCTATTAAGAAATGCAGATTTAACATCCATTTGAAATAGTTTGAAATTGAGTGAACAAGCATAGGACAAGAGAATCCGGACTGCTTCTAATCTAGTAACTAGTGCAAATGACTCATCAAAATCAATGCCCATCTCCTGGATATACCCTTTGGCCACAACTCGGGCCTTGTTCCTAACAACCAATCACGTATCATTTAACTTATTTCTGAAAACCCAACAGGTTTCAATTACGGGTTGATTCCTAGGACGCGGCACGAGAGACCACACCTCGTTCCTTTCAAACTGGTTTAGCTCTTCATGCACAGTCTGGATCCAGGATTCATTTTGAAGAGCTTCATGTACATCCTTAGGCTCTTCTTGAGAGATAAAGGCCATCAAATTCTCTTCTTCCACTTGCTTTAGTGAAGATCTAGTTCTTACCCCATCTTCAAGATTACCGATAATGTTTGCAGCAGGGTGATCTTTCAAGAACATTGAAGTTCTAGGCAAGTCAGGGTGTTGCACTTGCTGTTCTTGAAGTGTTTCAATTGACGGATCTTCATCATTTTCATCTTTGCTGGAGATTCCTTCAGTTGGTTCATCCTTAGCCTCATATGTTCTAGCATCATTTGAGTGTTTACGAGCTTTATCTGCATCCAAAGTAGAAGAAATTTGATTTGTCATCTTTAATTCAAATTCATTAAAAATGACATGAGGACTTTCTTCAACAACTAAAGTCCTCTTATTAAACACTCTGTAAGCTCTAGAATTCAATGCATAACCTAAGAAGATTCCTTTATCACTCTTTTCATCAAACTTACCTAGGTTTGACTTACCATTATTCATAATATAGTAAGGTCAACCAAAAGGTTTGAGATGAGAAATGTTTAGTTTCTTACCCTTGTAGAGCTCGTATAGAGTTTTCTTCAAAATGGGCCTTACCATTGTCCTGTTGATGATGTAGCATGCCGTACTTACCGCCTCAGCCCAAAAATATTTTGGTAGGGAGTTCTCACTTAACATGGTCAGTGCCATGTCAATCAAGGTCATATTTTTCCTCTCCATTATTCTATTTTTTTGAGGCATCCTAGGTGATGAGAAGTTATGTGTGTATCCTTGCTCCTTGCAAAAACTGCTGAAGTCATGGTTTTCAAACTCACCACCATGATCACTTTGAATTGTGGTGATGAGGTAACCTCTATCATTCTAGATTTTCCTGTAAAATACTTGAAACTCCATCAATGCATCATTTTTATTTGCTAGAAATAATACCCTTGTGAATCTGGAGTAATCATCAACAATTACACATTCATAAGATTTTCCTCCTAGGCTGGATGTCCTAGTCTGACCAAAGAGGTCAAGATGCAGTAGTTTTAAAGGCCGAGCAGTAGAAATAATATTCTTATTTTTGAAGGAAATGTGTGTTTGCTTGCCCTTTATGTAAGCCTCACAGATTTTGTCACTTTCAAATTTTAATTTTACCAGTCCATTCACCAAATCATGTCTAGACAATTTGAAGATTACTCCAAAACTAGCATGGCCTAGTCTTCGGTGCCATAGCTACGCATTTTCATGGTTGTTAGCTACCAAACACACATCATCGCATGAAACATCGTCAAGATTAACGGTGTATACATTATTGTTCCTTTTTCCAATGAATTTTATTTCATTTGAGATTTTATTCATGACAAGGCAGTGAGTTTCATCAAAAAGAATTTTAAAGCCCTTGTCACATAATTGGCTTATGCTCAAAAGGTCATGATTCAAGCCCTTCACCAAAAGAACATTCTCAATCAAAGTTTCAGAATTCTTACCTATGTTGTCAATTCTAATGATTTTACCTTTATCCTTTCCTTCAAAGGCAACGGAGTCTCCTTCCTTATCCTGCAGTGTAGAGAACACCTTCGTGTCCCCGGTCATATGCCTTGAGCAACCGCTGTCCAAATACCACTTGCTCCCCCTAGCTTCAAGGCATATCTACAATATACAACATTCTCATCTAATTATTTTTGATACCCAAACTAATTTGGGTCTATAGGAGTTAGTCAATTCTGTACATATCTTTTTCTGGTCCAAGCAGCATGATTTCTTTGAGTGTTTTGTTTGAACCAACAATTAGCAACAACATGACCAAATCTGCCACAATGAAAGCAATTGACATGTGAAAATCTTCTTTGGCATTTGTGTGATTTAGATTGAACATGTTTCGACTTTGTGTATGAGCATGAAGCATAGTTATTGTCCTTTTCATGAACAAAGGAAGTTGTGATCTTGTGCTCAAATGATTTTTATTTTTGGGAATGTATCACAACCCTTCTTTCTGGAAGTTAACCTTAACTCCCAACATGTTGTCTAGGTTTTGTTTGCCTCTAACAAACCTAGCTAAAGTGGACTGCAAGTCAGCCACTTCTTTATTTAAACTTCCATTTTTATTTTCAAGTTCCAAAACAGTGGATGTCAAAACTTCTTTTTCACTTTGTAAGTTTTCAAAAAAAATTTCTATTTCAGATGTCTTACATGATAATTCCTCTTCAGCTTTTTCAATATCTGAAATTGTTTGAGACAAACTTTCTTTTTCTTCTGTTAGTTCAAATCATTCTTGTTCAAGTTTTTCAAACTTAACAAAAGAACCCTCATGTGTGAGATCCTCGATCTTTTTCTTGAGGGATTTATTTTCCAATCTTATTTTCTTGTATTTTACATACAACTTATCATACTCGGATTTCCATTGTTAATCTGAGATAAAGTCAGGGTTAGAATTTACCTCAGTTGAATCATCTTCATGTGCCATGAGGCACAAATTTTCCATGAGCTCTTGCAGCTTCTCTTCGGACTGTTCGTCCTCTTCGTCGCTCTATGTGGCAACCAAGACTTTTGGCTTTCTGAATTTTTCTTTCTTGAACTTTCTTTTCAAATCTGGGCACTCTCCTCTCATGTGCCTAGGCTTCTTGCATTCATAGCAAATAACATTGTTAGGCTTGCTCGGCTCGCCCTTGGTTTGAACGGGCTTCCATTGCCCCTTTCTAAAATTTCCTTGGAAATTCTTCTTTCTTCTCAAAACTTTCTTTACTTGGCGTGTCCACATGGCCAAGTCTTCTCCCTCATCGCTTCCTTCGGTGGACTCCTCTTCTTGGGAGTCTTCATCAGATTGGTGGGCTTTCAAGGCCACAGTTTTCTTCTTCGTAGTTTCTTCCTCGACAGTTCTCTTCATGTTTATCTCATAGGTCATGAGTGACCCTATGAGCTCGTCCAAAGAAAGTATGGACAGGTTTTTTGAATCCTCAATAACTATGGCTTTTGTGTGCCACGCAGATGGAAGGGATCTCAAAACCTTCCTCATAAGTTCGAAGCTGGTGTACTCCTTCCCAAGGCTTTTGAGACCATTTGTGATCTCAATTAGTCTTGCAAACATCTCTGTAATCGTTTCTTCAGGCTTCATCTTAAATAACTCATAGTCTCTAACCAGCTAGTTGGGTTTGGTCTCCTTGACCTCGAAGGTTCCTTCATAGATAAGTCGCAGCTTGTCCCACATTTCTTTTACTGAACTGCACATGGATACACGAGAAAACTCGTTAGGATGAATAGCACATTGCATAATATTCATAGCATTAAAATTCACTGTGGATTTTTTAATATCCTCATGGGTCAACTCATCTTCATCCTTGGAAAGATCATATGTGCCCTTGTCCACAACCCTCCAACTCTCGTATTCTTGGGATCTAAGGAAAACATGCATTCTATTTTTACAGTATGAATAATTTGAGCCATTGAAGTATGGAGGACGGTGGATGGAGTGACCCTCAGGCATCATCCCCTTGTTGGCCATTGATCTGGATCTCTCTCTAGATCGTTAGATCTATTAAGAAAAGAGCCTTGCTCTGATACCAATTGAAGTCCCGCGATCAATGACACCCAAGAGGGGTGTGAATTGGGTGATTACAAATTTTTAGAAAACCTTAGCCGATTTAAACAAATATGATGAAATAGCAACTAAGAGGTTCAGATCTATTGCAATACCAATTAGATCTATCAAAATCAATCGCCACGATAATTCTTCGATACTGGGTGGAGGTATGAATCCGAAGATCCTACTCACGCAAGGTGTTATCATCCTAACAAAACTAGCCTTGTCAATCTGAACCCACCTTTTGATATACCAAAGATCTAAAGTGAAAATGATCAATTAAGTTAGATCTGAACGAAGAAAACAATGGAGAAAATATACGAGAGTGCTAGCACAGAATGGGGGTAGAAGAGAAGGATCAAACCACACATAAGACAGAGATTTTTAGGTGGTTCGGATGCAATGACGGCAACCTACGTCCACCCCTCACAAACTGTGAGGATTCATACACTATCTTGTAAAGGATTACAAGATCAGAACACACACACACACACTCGTAAGGAGATAGGAACTCCCACGAAGGTGCAAATGCACCGAAGTACACACAAATCTGAAGGAACAAGACATACACACACGGATCTGGGTAGATCCACACACACACGAATGTTTAGAGATTACAAATAGCACGCACTTGAAGCTCAAGAAATTTGGAAGAAGAAACACAAATGAAAAACTTCTGATTTAAGCTCTCCCTAAGTAGATGATGTAGATTTTGAATGAAGCTTGCTTCTCCAACTGATTTGAGGTTGATTGGCTTCAGATTGATCTTGAAAAACTTGGAGATGGATGAAGAATCTCTAGACGAAACACTATTCATGGAGGTATTGTAGTAGCCTTCTTTCTCCCCTTGGTGGCCTCATTGATCTCCCTTTAAGTGATTAGGGTTTCTTTTCCCGAATAGATGTTTTTATAAGTCTTGGGTTGGTCAAGGGACATGCCAAAACATAGATCCATAAATTTAGGCATGTCTGGTGGCTTTAGAACGCAAAAGTCCAAAAGAGAAGGCTTGAACATGTTGATGAAAACAAAGTCAACAATTGCTGCTTCGAAGGGTTCGGTCAACCGAAATGTCCGGTCGGTCGACCGAACTCTGTAACTTCCTGAAACTTTTAGCACTGGGAAATTCGGTCGATCGAACTGGCCCTGTCGGTTGACCAAAATCTGTAACATTCCAGAGTTCTGAACGCTGGAAACTTTGGTCGACCGAAATGTCTTCATTGGTCGACCGAAGTCTGCTTTGCCTGCAAAAACAACTCATTAGCCCAAGAGATCATATCCATATAATCAGGCCTTGGATTGAGCGTATGTTTACATTGATTTGAAGACCATTTGAGCTCTTTTTATGTCTTTTGAAGATGGTGAACATTTAAGCATTGATCATAATGGAAAATGGCCTAAAACGCGTACGATGCTCGCTCGTGTGCAGTTATGCATGGCGCGAGACGGAAATCAAGTTCGGGGTTTTGTTATCATCAAAATCACCTCGAGAGACTCAACACCCCCTCCTCTCTACCTTGGGGTCCAAGTTGACTGGCCCTTCAGGCCAAGTCGACTTCCCCCTTCTGAACCTCTGTTTTCCCTAAAAAAAATGAAAAAAAGAAAGAAAGGATTTGTGCTAAGTGTATAAGTTAAACATGATAAGAAAATAAGTAATAATGGTGCTCAACAAAAAAAAGAAGGGAAATCATATAACAACAAAAAGAAAGGACATTAAACCTATTTTCATATATTTATGCACATTCCTGCTTATGCTTTACATCCCAAAAAAAGGGGGTGCATCCACGTGTCCAAATTAAGAAAACACTGTTTCATGTATAAATGCACCCAAAGAAGGGAAGCCTGCAAAGTCTGCATTCACGCATCGCATTCCCCCGAATCGCACATGAAGTCATCATGGCAGGTTTAAATGTTCTTTCATTATTGAATTTCAAATGTGAATAACAATGGCTATGCATTCATATGCACATGGTCCCATGATTGAATCCTAAGGATAACAAAAATTTCCTGCATTTGCATGAGCTCATGACTAAACTTAAAAAAAAAAAAATTGATCCTCAAGTATATGTGCATGATCCCATGAAAACTTTCAAAGATGAACTTTCCTGACGGATGAATTACAAAAAAAATGTTGAATGAATCAACCCACAGGAAGGCAAGACAAACCAAAAAAAATAAAATAAGTTGAAGTTGTTGCTGGGTTCAGTCGATCGAATTCAGTCTTCGGTTGACCGACCAGCGACTGAGTCGACACAGTGCTCCGCTGTGTCGACCCAATCGGTAGGGCCTCCCTGCCCTGGGAAGCCCGGTCGACCGAAATCAATTTTCGGTCGACCGAAACCCCTTATTTCAAAAAAAAAAGAAAGAACCATAATAAAGCACAACCCAAAAAAAGGTAGAAAAGAATAGATAATAATAACATAATGAAACCCGCTCTGCACCCTCGTTTCTCCCCGAGACTCAATGTGAAGGGAATAACAACGCCGCTCCGCTAAGTCGGATTTGGACTTCGGGAACAACCCCGATATGGCCATGATCTGGCACTGCCTTGGGCTCGATAAATCTGACCCGTTTCCATTGGGATTTGATCCCGCTCTTTTATTAAATTTAATGTATACTTGGCATACATTTGCATGGGTTTTGTATCCGTCTTCGTCACGCTTTCAACACGGACTTCCGTCCGAACACGGAATGGTCAGTAAGCGACCGACACAATTTAAGCATTTCCACCCCATCGAGGAGCATTTTTCACGCGACTCGCGAATTTCAATACTCTGTTTCATTAATGTTAATTTCAGGCCATGGGGCCCCGTTTCCTGAAAATTAATCAAGGGTTTTTCACTCTCCGAGGGGATGTAATTAACGTCGTGACCTTCGTAGCACGGCGGGTTTTCTGTCCCGACACGATATCCACTATCGTCTGATTAGTCAGACGGCGCGCACCTGCGGCTTCTTCGAAGCCCGAATACATCATCACTTTGTGATTGGCACGCCCACGCACTAAATAAACCAATAAATGAATTGAATGAACAAACAAAAGAAGTGTTCCAAAAGTGCATCCACAAGTCTGGGATGCCCGGTGGGACATGACTTCCCTTCATCTCCTCGCCGAGATAAGGGGCCCTACGGCCTCCTCTTGAAATTCTAACTGTTTTACTTCTAATTGCAGGATCATATTCTGACGATTACAATGGCCGTTAGCTTCGGATTGTTAGTCGTCGCTAGCCATGCTGACCATGGATACCTCGCAGTGTCGATCAGGTTTGGCAATTTTCCTCCGGTGGTGGGCTTCCCCAACTTCTTGAGGGCGGCTTTCGTCAACTTGCTGGAGACTGAGTGGCCTAGGCCCGTCGAAGCCCATATCCCCACTACGGGGACTTCTACCACCAAACCTGCTATTGCTCGGTGGCTGGCAACTACTCCTGACCGCGTGGCGGCCAAGACTGTGGGCTGTTTTGTCCACCACGCCCGTTTCGACACGGGCTCTATTAGTAAGAAGCCGGCATCCCGCTGAAGAAGGAGCCAAAAGAATGTTGCTGCTCCCAGGGGCCGGATCTCCAACACCGACAAATCGGTTCTGATCGAAGGCATCAGAGTTCACTTTAATGGCCAAAGGTCCAACGTGATCCCAGAGCGAATCATGCCGAATGTCCCTGTGCGCAACTCTTTCCAAGCACTAGAGAGAATGGCAAAGAAGAACACTGGAGCGGCCTGTCTGCCGAAGAATGAGCCGGCCCTCAGGCCATTCAAAACCAAACAAATTTGGGTACCCAAGCCCACTTTGGTCCTAATGCCAACTCGGCCTGGACCTGTTGAGGCCAATAGGCCTAGGAAGGAAGAGAAGGAAAGAATGAAGAAGAATGAGATGCCGGCAGGGGCATCTCGCAAGCCACCTGTCCAAGCCTATATGCGACAGGCGAATGCCTCTTTACTTGTTGAGAATCACGGTAGGATTGCCAAGAGGGATCGGCCCGCCCATGGGACCCCAGCACAAACAAGGGTACCGCCACCCACGGTTTACCCTGATTATGAAGAAGAAGACATCACCCAGGCTGTGCACAAATATCTCCCTGGCCTTGGGAACACCTCCCTAGGGAGGCCGCGGTTCCTACAATCCATCACCGCTATTGAAGAGGGTCGAGGGCATTCAACTAGCCCGGATGAAATAGAAGACGCAGAATCGGGGTGCTATGGGCCTCACCGCCATGAAGAAGTCACACCAAGAGTCTCGATGTTTGAAAGACTATCCTTCCCTAGTGAGCCGACCAGGCGGGTGAAGAGGAGAAATAGAAACATGCAAGTATATACCTGTCACATGGCCGGAGTGGCAAGCCGCTATGGGGCTTTGCCGTAGGATCCCAAGGAAGTCATCAGAATTGCCGAGAGGCCAGGCCCTCTCACAAGAAGAGGGAGAGCTGCTACCGAGGTGTTGCATACCCTCGCCGAGACAATAAATCTAGAAGAGACAATGGCGGACCTTACTGCCAATGTTATTACAGCTGAAGATGATGGTGGGGTGCCATCCACATCATCTGAAGAAACACCAGCTGAGCACAGGGGCAGCCTCCCCAGCCCCTCTCTCAATGACCTGGCTTTGTTGATGATGCTACATAGATACCAGCAATAAATTAGGTCACTAAAGAAGCAGCTGAGCGAAAGGGATACACATGCTCCTGCCCCCGGGGTAGCTGAAGGTCAACTAGGAACATCAGGGTGCGGAAGTCAAGCATTTGAAGCCTCGCCGCAGGCAACCCCATCCCAACTGGCACCCAGCTATATTGGGGGCATTCCTCCCCCACAACAACAACTTGCGGCTACGCCGCAACCCTCAATCTTCTAGTTTCAAGGGGGCCTTGCCATGCCCCACGCGGCCGTGTTAACAACGCCGCATATGCAACAAGCTCACTTTTACCCAAGCCCGGTTGATCCGATAGTGATGAATAAGCTCATGGTCGAGCAGATGATAGAAATGAAGCTGGCGGAAAGGAGCGATGGTGACTCCGCCTCATTTGACGTATATAGGGTACCATACCCATCCCATCATGCTGTAAAGAGACTGCCTCCCGGCATTACTAAGCCTCCAAAGTTTGAGAAGTTCAACGGGCAAGGATCTCCGCGAGAGCACATTGCCTACTACACTAATGTGATGGGTGACTTAGCTACTGATGAGTCGTACCTGTTGAAGTTCTTCGGGTCCACACTAACGGGGCTCGCCTTTGAGTGGTACTCAAGCTTACAGCCTGAGTCTATTATTGATTGGCCCGACATGCAGAGAAAGTTCAAAGAAAGGTTCCACATCGCCGAGAGGGAGGTGACGGTGGCCGAACTATATGAAACTAGGCAAAGGAACGACGAGTCCACCCTGAAATATATCAAATGTTGGAGGAACCTCAGCATGAGGTGCAGACGACCGCCACATCAGGAAGATGTCGTCCAAATATGCAAGCAGAACTTGAGAAGAGAGGTGCTGGAAAGAATGATAGGCACTGAAATTAAGTCATTTGACCAACTGAATAATGTTGTGGCGGAAGTCGAGGCATTCCTCTCGAAATACTCCGCCGCTCCCGTCACTTCAACCCAAAAGGCCATATCAGCTGACCAACGACCAGCACCTCAAGAAGTGCACATGGTTGACTTCAAGACCTTTGAACAACAGAAGGAGAAAGACAAAGGGGTAGCTGAGTCTCCCCCGTCCAAGCCCACCGATCGGCGAGAAGGCCCCTCCCTTTGGGATAAAATGAAGAAGCTATATTTGTTCCCTCGAGACAAGACTCGAGTCTTGTTCGAATGGGCTACGAAATTCAACAAGATCACTCTCCCAGAACCGAAGAGGCCAGGTGATCTCAGAAGAAAAGACGACTCTCGTTTTTGCCCATATTATCAGATGATCAGGCATACTATCGAGGATTGCTATATCTTCAAAGACACTATTGAGTCTTTAATCAAGAAAGAGGAGCTGCAAATGGGGGAGGACAAAGTCGATCTCCCGCGCCTACATGAAATGCCCACTCTAAGGGTGACAATCAACATGATATCTTTATATCAGCAACTACTTGAAGAAGTGGCGGAGGCCTGCATACAACATACCTATGAGGCTTATATTCTAGCGCCAGTAGAAGATCGGGAAAACTGGCACACCGTGCCATCAAAAACAAGAAGAAGGGCAGCGCCCCATCGTGGCCCGGGAATTCACATACAGGGCATCACACCTCAGTCGAAACCCTCGGCTGTGACCCCCGTCTGGCATGAGACAGCTCCTCAGCTGGTCATCAGACGGTTCACCGACAATAAGAAGAAACACATCCCCATGCGGGTGCATAAAGAAACCAGTCCGGCGGTGGAATGACTTCAAGAAATCATTGATGGGCTAGATGAATATGAACAGCCCGAAATCTGGCCCGTCTAGCTGAAGAAATATGTCCCTTGGGAACATTTTGAGTCCCTAGAATTAGCAGAAGAAGCTGAAGCTAAAGCTGAAGAACCATGCATATGGGATGAACCTCCCCAGGAGTAGCCGCCAACTGTGAAGAAAAAGAAGAAGAAGTTAAAGAACAAGAGAAAAAGCAATGTCGTATCTTGCAACACCCTTGCGGCCCTGCTTGACATAGTCTGAATTTTTGAAGAAGATGATGAAGAGGCATGCCTCGAGCCAGCAGAGGCAAATCAAGTTGAAGCTTCCACCTCCCAGCATGCTACTAGGTCCGAAAGAAAATGGGGGCATCTCCCCCAGGCTAACCACAACATCATGTTACGTGGTGAGCAACCATACCAGGTTCCCCAGCCTGAAGTCAAAGGTGTAGAAATTCCTCCTCTGCCGGGGCTATACCCGGAGCATGCAAGCAACCAGGGGGTCCCATCCTTTGCTAAATTTCTATCCTCTCAGGAGGGCAAGCGGTCATGCCCGCAGTCACAATGGAGGGTCAAGGGTGCTCCCACCTTACCCTTAGTAGTTTCTCCTTGTTGGCACCTAAAATATGATCGTCGGCGACCAAGCCGTAAAGACGAATGACCCGGTCCACCGAAGCACGGAAGCCGATAAATATCAACATATTGAATACTTTTCAAAGCTGCCAGAGCCTCGAGTCGCTCCGTATAGATACGGGGACTTCACCTCAGGGGAGCCGGGACAAGCTCACAACCAACCGGCAGTGCGACCAAGCCTGCCCAATGAACCGGCATCGACTCTGTCATGCCGCATCGACTCTGTCATGCCACATCCACCACACCCGTTGTCCGATCAAGGACGACGGTCTATCCGGTGGTCCCCCACCAACTGAGAAGATTCTCCCGAGGATGAAGGAGTTCCCCCGGCTCTCCAGTATGGAGGACCGAAAGCTCTGGCAGCGGAAGATCCCGATCACCCGACATGGGTGCGGCTTCCTGCCAAGATGGGCCCATTAGCAGCCGAATGACCACCCAGCTCGGGCGGAGCTATCCCTGGTGTTGTCACGCTTTCCGAGAAGCCTCGGAGACGAACCAGGCCAGGTTAACGGCTTGGGTCAGAGAGCTGAAGGCCGTATGCCCGCAGAAGACCTGTGCGAGCAGCCTAAAGCAATCCAAAACCTGGAAAATGGCCGTACGCCAATCTAGGAGCTTCGACAGATCGTATCGTCGAAGTCTTAGGGGGCAGTCGCGGAGTACATGATCACGATGGCCCTCGGAATTATCCCCGGGTCCATCGACTGGCTTAAAAGCAACAAGGGACATTAGTCCGGCGCGCCTTAAACTGGCGCGCCCCTCACTCAATACCCTTATCCCGGCGCGCCCCTACCTTCAACCCTTGTACCGGCGCGCCCCCATCTTCAGCCCTCATGCTGGCGCGCAGATCACCCTGATGATGGCTTCGATCCCGGCACGATAAGCCTTGAAGGCTCCTCCGGCGCGCCAATCCCACGCCGGTTCAACGTTCTAACTCATGCCCTATATATACGGCTGTTCGAGAGCAACAAGAAGAAGAAGGTGGGAGAGAGTAAAAAAAAGAGGTGAAAGAGAGATCAGAAGAGGCGAAAAAAAAGAAAGGAGGCCACACACAGACAAAAAGAAAAAAGAAGAGAGAGAAGTTCTTCGAGAGGGTTCCTTCGGAGGAGCTACCGTCGGCCATCCTCTTCTTCTACGACGCCCTGTTTCAGGAACAGGTGGGCGCGGGCGCTGATCCCTTTCCGGTTTTCCGCAGTTTCCTCTTCTGAAACTTCTGCCCATCGAATGTAAGCGAGAGGGGGAGGAGCGACGATGATATGAGTGGATTCTTCTCCCCCCTCTACGCGATTTTCTCTGCTACTCTTTCCCCTGTTATTGCGCTATGAGCGTCCTCTGCTTCTATTATTGTTGAACGGCGATCGAATAACGGCGCTGGTGCCATAATCTGATGATGTAAATGCCGAACCATTCCCGTTTCTGGGATGGTAACGCATATATGTATATATATATCCATGCTGAGCGCTAGGTTTAATGGGTCGAATGAGTGGTATTCATCTTCCCTTTCTCATGTATGCCAATGCGTGCGCGTGAGTCTCTCTCTCCGTGTCATTCCCTGATTCCACTTTCCCCGAATCTCTTACCATGCCCTGAATCATCGTGGGCTACAGAAACTCCCCTTCCCCGGGGTTTCCCCCTCCGAATATTCTCCTATTTAATCTCATGATTCTTGCATACCCCTCTCTTCTCGGACGGAGCCATGCTTCTGCGCGTGCCTCTCTCCGCCAAGCGTGGGGTTTTGTCCCCTGAACGATGCTCTCTAACTGATCGAACATATGCCTCGTAATGGACCTCCCTTATTTATGCATTTACTATCTCTACGCATCATGGTCATCCGAATGGCTTCCGGGGTTTTCCTTCTTATTATCTCTATCATCCGGGGAAGGGGAACACGCCCCTGCGGTTTCACGAAATTGCTAGGCAACTAAGAACCCTACCTCCCGATGGTAGACGTTCTTCCTGAGCCCACAGCGGATAGTAACGAAGAGGTCTCGGTTCAACGAGCTAGACTCTAACAGTCCAGGACCCAACGGAGACCGGGGATGTGTGCTCTTCGCAGGCTAGCCCTCGGAGTCCCATCTCCCTAATGGTCGGTTCCTCTAAGGGATAAGTCATATACTGTGGGTTGTCCACCCCTCGCAGGCTAGTCCTCGGGGTATTGCTCCCACCGTCAACGGCTTCGTCCCTCTTTTTCTTCCCCTACGGAATTTTGGTGCTCCTAGCAGGCTAGTCCTCGGAGTACTCCATCCACTGGGGTTTGCTGGCTGCCATTGTGCAGACCGGCGGTTTAGGGGCTTGTTCCACAGGTGAACATGACCCCGCTTCTCCCCTGCAACTCTTCAGGTCCAGGGGAGATACTGTCCAATTTTGGACAGATTAAGAATAAATAAGCCTTAATGAAATGATCGTTCTGGACCCGATCATCTCGGTGCTCGAGTATGAACCTCGCACTGACCTCCCCCCTCATCTCCAGAGGGCCGTGGACTCCAATCGAACAATCATCTGGCCCAACAACTCAAGAAAGGGTCCCATGAAGTCTAACAAACTTAAAAAAGTTCAAAACTCAATAAAACAGGCTTAGCACGGCGCGGTCTTGACCGGCGCGCCCTAAACCGGAGCGGTACCCCCCCGCGCCGGATTAACCCCACACTCATTTCCATTTTTTTTTCCTTTGCGCCTTTCCGGCGCGCCCTAAACCGGCGCGCCCCAAAGTCCTTGCGCGCCGTTTCAACATGCTTGGTCACCGCGCCGTATTAACATCTATACCTACGTTTCTTCGCGCCGTATTGACACTCACCATGGCCGCGCCGTATTAACATCTATACCTACGCTTCGTCGCGCCGTATAAACTACCTATTGCATGGTCGCGCCGGTTTCAAAGCCTCTTGCTGCTTTAATCGCTTATTTGCCCCCCCCCCCCCCCCCCCCCGAGTGGACTTCGTCCCCCGGGGTCGGCGTTGATAAATCATAATGGATAATAAATTGAACAAGGGAGGGACCAAGCGAGCCCGAATTATATTGTCATCATATCTTCATTACCACGTCTGTTAGCACTTTGCTTTCGCTGTCACACTTATGTTGCCTTCCCTCCTCTCAATGAGGAGTAATAAACGTGGCTGACCATCATTTACTTTCACAATTCCATTATCATGCTTAATATAGTCATGAACGTCATATGTGCATCCATGCATACATCCTCGGGTATATCAAATGGCGTCGACGGAAAAGCCGGATTATGTCTGGTCGGAAGTCTTCGCTATGCGCGACGGCGGTCTTCGGACCCACGTCCTCCGCCATGTACCGAGGATCCATAATTCCATAAACATATGCATCCGGCATGTCTTCGTCGTGATCATCATGTAGCTCTTTTTAATCCGTCTTCGACAGCCCGCTATCTCGGCAATTAATCAAAGGTGTTCCCTCCTCGTGGGGGATGTAATTAACGCCATAGCCTTTATGGTATGGCGGACTGCTGGTCCCGACCGAACCTCACATTCGCCCGACATGGGTCAGAATGAGCGCACAATAGAATCGTCACGCATGTGACTGGCACGCCCGCGTCGTCAATCAGTCAGTTGACTACAAGTTAGTTAATTGGTTGATCGATACGCGAACGAAAAGGCAAAACGAAAGGAGAAGAAAAAGATGTGCGAAACAAGTCTGGCACGCCCGGTGGGACCAGTGTCACCTTTCATCTCTTTGCCGAGATATTCGGGCTTCGAAGCCCTCTCAAAGACTACTGATTATCGCCTTGTTTGATATTTCAGTGCAAACAATGACGACTCATGGAATAGCTGGCGTCGACTTCGACCAATCGATAGTCACCGGACACGCGCAAGGGTACCTGGCGGTGCCCATGGAATTTGGTAGCTTTCCTCCTGCTGTGGGCTTCCCCAACTTCTTGGGGTTGGCCTTTGTCGACTTGCTGGAGGTCGAAGCCACGGAACCCGTCAAGGAAACCATGAAGGAAATGGAACCTCTGAAGGCTCCCTGCTGCAATGGTTTGCTCAAGGATCCGGCCCCGACCGCTAGCTGCCTGGTGCACCACCTTGTACGTGGGATGCATCCCACTCATATCAACAAGCCCCCTGGAGGACGTCAGCGTCGCCAGGCTCGCAAAAATACTGCCGTGATCACCGGAACTGTCTCTCAGTCCGGAAAATCAATGCTGGTGGGAGGCATGCGTGTCTTCCTCAACGGGCGCACGGCACGGGTGACCCCAGATCGCGTCATCCCAAACGTCCCTGTCTACAACAACTATCAAGCTCTCGCTGGAAGGAGGGCAGAAAGAGAAGAAGTCGGCCACCATGGCCAAGAAAACCCGGCGCTCAGGCCGAGGAAATTCAAACAGGTGTGGGTTCCCAAGCGGACCCAACCTGCCTACCATCCAACGCCCACCCGCCGTCGTCCTATGAACGACGAGGCGGGAGCGAGAAGAGAAAGGGGCTTGCCCCCGATGAATGAAGAAGAGGTGGTTGCGGATCCTCCGCGTCACAGAAGTTTCTGGGCTGCGGCCCGTCAAGCCAACGTCCCTGCCACGGGGCGAAGGTTCCAACAGCCAGCCGACAGAGCTCGACTGGCCTACATTCCTCCTGCTGGAGGTCGACCACTCTCCCCCGTGCTACATCAAGAACGGGGTCGAGAAGAAATGGCATGCCTGGTCAGAAGCTATTTCCAAGGATTGGGTAACACCTCGCTCGGACAGCAGCGGCTGATGCAGACAGTCGCCACTGAAGAAAATTACTGCCCATCAACGGCAGATGAAGAAGAAATGGAGGATATAATGAGGATGTCGTCGGTCGACGACAATGGACACAATGACGGCTCTGAGATCAAAGCCGATGAAGCCTTCCCCGAGCGGGAAGAAAGAAGAAGAATTTCTGTGTTCGAGAGGCTGACCTTTCCGCAACAAGCAAGGCGGAGGGTCCATCGATAAAGAAGGAGGATGCAGGTTTTCACTTGCAACATGGCTGGTGTGTCCAGCCGATATGGGGAGCTTCCTGAAGACCCCCAAGAACTGGCTCAGTTGGCCGTACGGCCGGGACCAGCTACCTGCAGGACAGAAGCAGCAAGAGGGCTTCTGACAATTATGAAAGAGAAACAGCCCCAGTTATACCTCCACTGGGATGACAAAGCCCCCGTCTTGGCCGCTAATGTGGTAACGACGGAAGAAGAAGACGACGTACTCCTCGACATCCTGCCCGAGGGTACGTCTGGGGAAACAACATAAGGTGTCCCCACCACTATAGATCCATCAGTCTTGATGTTGCTACAGAGATATCAACGGGAAATAGATTCCCTGAAGAAACAGCTGATGGAGAAAACTGAACACTCATCGGCCTCCAAACCACCCGAAGTCCAAGGTGAATCATCCCGGGGAGCGGCTCGTCGAGACGACCCTCCACCACTTTATACACTACCCCAGCCGTCAGAGCCAACTGTGACGACAGCACAACAACGGCCACCACAGCCTCAGCTGCTGCTACCTCCGGTGCTTCCTCAGGTGCACCCAGCACCCCCGCTGCTGCATCCTCCACAGGCGACCACCCTGGTCACCCCGTACCTGCAGCCAGCACACTTCTATCCGGAGCCAGTCGACCCCACGGTCGTGAACCGGATGATGGTGGAGAGGATGATCGAGCTGAAGCTCGCAGAGAAGAGCGAAGGCGACTACGTCGCATTCGATGCCTACCGGGTGCCCTACCCGCAACACCATGCGGCTAAGCGACTTCCCCCGGGAGTCAACAAGCCACCCAAATTTGACAAATTCAACGGGAAAGGTTCCCCAAAAGAACATATTGCATATTATATGACCGTTATGGGTGATCTGTCCACCGACGAGTCATATCTGCTGAAATTCTTCGGGTCCTCGCTGACGGGGCTCGCATTTGAATGGTACACCAGCCTCTCGGCCGGGTCAATCAATGACTGGTCAGATATGCAGAGGAAGTTCAGAGAAAGATTCCATGTCACAGAGAGGGAAGTCACAGTGGCCGAACTCTATTCGACAAAACAAAGGGCAGATGAGACCGCCCTTGACTACATCAAGAGGTGGAGGAACCTCGGAATGAGATGCAAGCGACCCCCGCATCAGGAGGACGCTGTGCAAATATGTAAACAAAATCTCAGGAGGGAGGTCCTGGAAAAAATGATCGGAATGGAAATACGGTCGTTCGACCGGCTGAATAATGTGGTAGCCGAGGTGGAGGCTTTCCTAGCTAAACCTGTCCCGACGTCAGCTGTCAGCATAGCCCAGAAAGGCAAGGCTGCGGAGCGGCGCCCCACACCCAAAGAAGTAAATGCGCTTGATATCAAGGCATTCGAACAACAGAAGGAGAAAGGCAAGAAGGCGGCTCCCCCGCAACCTGCGAAAGCTCCAGATGACAAAGAGGGTCCTTCGTTGAGGGATAAAATGAAGAAGGCTTATTCCTTTCCTAAGGATAAGACCCGGATCCTGTTTGACTGGGTAACAGAATACAGTATGGTCACTCTGCCTGAGCCAAGAAGACCAGAGGACCTCAAAAGAAGAGACAGTCCAAGATTCTGCCCCTATCACCAGATGCTGGGACATTCAATCGAAGACTGTTATGTTTTCAAAGACATCATCGAAGGGATGGTGAAGAAGAATGAGATAGAGCTGGGAGAGTACAAAGTAGACCCTCCCCAGCCACATGAAGCTCCTCCCAGAAGAGCAGCAGTCAACATGGTCTCCCTCTACCAGGCATTACCTGAGGAGATCTCTGAAGCAAGCACACGGAGCACCTACGAAATCCATTTCCTGGAGCTCGTGAAGGAGCAGCAGGGGTGGCAGCAAATCCCTGTGAAGCACAAGAAGAAGAGGGCACCCCGCCCAAAAGAGGGGGCACATATCCGTGGCATTGCACCCCGGCCTGCTCCGCCAGTGGTAGCACCCGTATGGGTCACTCCACCTACAGCTGTCAGAATACATACACCCAACAGGAGGAGACAAACTCCGCTGCCAGTAATCAAGGAAACCAATCCTGGGGTCCTTCGACTGCAACACTTAATTGAAGGGCTAGATGAATATGTGCAGCCCGAATTGAAACCTCTGCTGGTACGGGACCATGTCCTATGGCAAGAGCTGGAGCAACTCTCACTCAAGCAAGGGGAGGAAGCTGAAGCAGCACCACCCCAAGAGAGCAGCCTGTTCTGGGGGCAAGCACCTGCAGAAACCAAAAAGAAGAAAAAGCAAAAGAAGAAGAAAAGAAAGGCCGCTGGGGCCCATAAAACACAGGTTGTCTCCTGCAATACCCTGTCAGCACTTTTCAACCTGCCCGGAGAAGAGGAAGAAGGAGAAATTTGCTTCACACCCCATGCTGGGGGAGGCGAGGCCGAGGCCGCAACTGCTGCACATGCCACTCGGTCAGGCCGGAAATGGGGGCGCCAGCCACCACCCAATCACAACATTATGTTCAGAGGGGAGCAACCCTACAAGACACCTCCGCCGGAAGTTAAGGGAGTACAAATCCCTCCTCCGTCAGGTCTATACAGCAAGACTGGGGGCAAGACAGTCCCGTCATTCCTTGAATTCATGAAGATGTCAAAGGGGAAGCAGCCTTGTCAGGAGGCTAACCCTACACCCGGGGTCATTCACCCGCAGTCAGCGCAACCCCCTGAGGATGCAAATGCAGATGGGGATTGCCCTACAACAGCTAATAAAGAAGACCCGACAGCCGGTGCCAGTCAAGAGGGTGCCGAGTCCGAGGAAGATGAAGCAGGTCCGTCTGGACCCACAAATCAAAACCCTCCTAAGCCCAGATGGGTTGAAGAGATGAAGCTCTCCAATGTCCGGGCTGGAAGCCGAATAATGAAGTTGCTCAAGAAGCTCCCTGCTCGATTTACGATCTGGGAAATTCTCTCTTTGAGTGAAGAGACTCGACAGGCAATCATCACTGCTCTGCAGACGCCTGCTCATTTTGAAACCTGCATAGCTGAGGCTATACCAGAAGCCAGTATGACCTTCTCTCCAGAAGACATGCTACTACCTACTGCCAGTCACAACAGGCCTCTATATATGAAAGGACATCTGAATGGAAGAGAGCTGAACCGGATTCTGGTTGACCCTGGTGCAGCAGTCAACATCTTGCCATATAGATACCACTTCAATGTACATCTCGAGAAAGTCGGGGATATGCGTATCGCTGGCTTCAACCAAAAATGTGAAGTATCTATGGGGGTGGCAGAGTTCACACTGACCCTGGCAGATTTCACTACAACGGTGCAGTTTCACGTCATTGATTCTCGCACCTCCTACAAAGCACTGCTCGGCCGCCCATGGCTGCATGAAAATATGGTGGTGCCCTCCACGCTCCACCAATGCATCAAATATAGCCTCCAGGGGAAGGAGGAAAGGATATTTGCTGACATCCACCCGTTCGAGGTGTTTGAATGTCACTTGGCAGACGCCAATCTGTATACGAGATCTCCCCGGAAGGTTTCTGAAACTGAAGCCCCCGTAGGGGCATCGAAGAATAGATCGGGTGACGGTTGGTATCCACCACCGCCGCGCGGATATGTCAAGCCGAAGGTGGTTTCCCACATCACGGCTTCTGGAAATGTCGGCAGGGTGACACCCCCAGCATTATACCCCAAAGCTAAGGAAGTGCATATTGATCGACAGCACGACCGCATCGGAGTCCCTGCCGGCCTCACCAAGCCAGTCTCCGGCCTCGATGGTCCCACTGTCGAACCTTTCAAAGCCTGGGAGGTGGCACAAGAAGATGGGCCCAGCAGCTTGTTCTATACGACTGAGGAGCATCCCACTCAGGAAGACACAGACTGCAGCCTCCCTGAGGGTCTAGCCGACCCGCGGGTTCCTGTTCAGGGTCTGGCATTCACCACTGATCGGACGGCCAGGATGTTTCAAAAGCAACACATCCCTCCCGATCAGCCTCAAAAACGCAAGGAAGCTTTCCAGAAGATGTGGTATCCTGTAAATTTGGACAAAGAAATGAGACGAGTCTCTCAACATCCGGGTCTGGGCTTCACCCTGGAAGACTACTATTATAGTGGGCGGTACGAGGTGGACACCATCTCCACCTTCTATCCAACTGAAGATAGCCCTCTGGGGGCAACCTTTGATGAATACCCGGCTGAAGCCGAACATGCTGAATTGGCTCTATCCGGGAATCAACAAATGGAGACCTTGATCTCCTGCCGATGCTGGGAGCAGGTCCGTCCTGAAGGAGCGGCCTTTCAAGCCGAATTTGATACGGCTAGCAGCAGCGAAGCCGAAGATGCTCAAGAAGCAGAAGTCTCTCCCTCCGCAGGGGTCATGCTAATGACGACTTCAACACCCTTTCTGCCAGTCAACAGAGCCTCGGTTTACTCCAATCAAGGGGAGCCGGCTACCAGAAAAGAAAAAGTCACTTCTGTGGAAGATACAACTGTCCCAGAAGGCGAGACTCCCTCAACTTCTGCTACAAATCCAATATGCTATCCGAGTCTGGCGGCAAACAACTACTGGCCTGTCATGGCTGCAACCTCATCTACAAGCACTGAAGCTGCTCCCTCACCCTCAGGAGCTGCAACGGCAACGGAAGTATCAATAGATCCATCCACACAGTCGCTAGCACAAGAGATCAAGAGACCCCATGAAGCTCTGGCGGTGTCTGACGAGGAAGTCGAAGTACTCGACCCTCAAGATGGTATTCCAGACTTCGTCGACCTCCAACCGGCACCTCCGGAGATAGAAGACGGAGGCCAAGCCACAGTCGACGAACTGATAGAAGTCAACCTGGGAAATGAGAAGGACCCTAGGCCTACCTTCCTCAGTGCCCAACTAGCCCCGGAAGAACGGGAGCTGTACATTCAACTACTGCTAGAATACCGGGATTGCTTCGCCTGGACTTATAAAGAGATGCCGGGTCTAAGTCCCGCCGTCTCACAACATGAGCTGGCAATCAACCCTGAAGTCGAGCCGGTGAAGCAACCGCCGCGGCGTATGAGGCCAGAGCTCATCACCCGAATCTGTGCTGAAGTTGACAAGCTCATTGATGTGGGATTTGTTGAAGAAAATCAGTACACCACATGGCTGGCGAATATCGTCCCCGTGAAAAAGAAGAATGGACAGATCCGGATTTGTGTCGACTTCCGAGATCTAAATAAAGCCTGTCCTAAAGATGACTTCCCGGTGCCAATAACCGAGGTCATGATCGATGCTACAACCGGCCATGAAGTCCTGTCATTCATGGATGGGTCGTCCGGCTACAACCAGATTTGGATTGCGGAGCATGACCGGGTCCATACTACTTTCCGAACTCCTAAAGGCATTTATCATTACAAGAGAATGCCATTCGGACTGAAGAATGCTGGCGCAACCTATCAGCGCGCAATGACCAAAATCTTTGATGAGTTGCTCTACCACAAGGTCGAATGTTACATAGACGACCTGGTGGTCAAAACCATAAGAAGAGAAGATCACCTGCAAGACCTCCGGATTATTTTTCAGAGGCTGAGGCAGCATGAGCTAAAAATGAATCCTATGAAATGTGCGTTCGGAGTATCGAGCGGAAAATTATTGGGCTTTGTCATCCGATATCGGGGGATCGAGATAGACCCCGCAAAGATCAAGGCGATTCAGGAGTTACCTCCACCAAGGAACATCTCCGAGCTGAGGTCACTACAGGGCCGCCTGGCTTATATCCGGCGGTTCATTTCCAATTTGTCAGGGCGATGCCAGCCTTTCCACAAGTTGATGATGAAAGATGTTCCCTTTTATTGGGATGAAGATTGCCAGACAGCCTTTGACAAGCTAAAAGATTATCTGAAGACTCCTCCAGTATTGGGCGCACCGGTGAAAGGACGGCCATTGATACTGTATATAGCAGCTACACACAATTCTCTGGGGGCAATGCTAGCCCAGAACAATGAAGAAGGAAAAGAGCAGGCCCTCTATTATCTCAGTAGAAGACTGGTCAGAACCGAAGAAAAATATACTTATATTGAGAAGATCTGTCTGGCACTAGTCTTCACAGTCAAAAAGCTCCGGCATTATATGTTGTCGCATGAAATCAGCTTGGTGTCCAAGGAGGATCCCCTAAAATATATCATGTCCCAGCCAGCACTCAAAGGCCGCCTGGGCAAATGGGCGGTAATCCTTATGGAGTTTGATGTCTCTTACGTACCGCGCAAAGCCATCAAAGGTCAAGCTATTGCAGATTTCTTTGTTGAACATCCGATACCTGGAGAAAGCCCGTGGGAATCGGAACTTCCCGAGGATGAAACCCTAGAAGCTGCCCAAGTACAGCCTTCCTTATGGCAGCTATATTTTGATGGCGCTTCCAGAATTGACACCTCTGCCACCGGATCATCCAGGGTCAGAGTAGGGGCGGGCATAGTCTTGAAGTCCCCAGAAGGAGAAGTGGTGCATACATCCTGCTCCATAAACAAACAATGCACAAACAATGAAGCAGAATATGAAGCCCTGATAATCGGGTTGCAGATCGCTCTGTCCATGGGAATTCAGATGCTGGAAGCGTTCGGAGACTCCATGCTAGTTATAAAACAGCTGGAAGGAGAGTTCGAGGTGCGAAAGCAAGAGCTCCTCCCCTATCACCAGTTGGCAACTCGACTGATGTCAAAATTTTACTTCATCAGCATCAAGCACATCAATCGAGGTCGGAATGCTCAGGCAGACGCCCTCGCTAAGCTGGCCAGTTCATTGGCGGTCCCGCCAGACACAAGCCTGAATATAACAGTAATCAACCGCCGACAGGTCCCCAGCGTAACAGAGGTCCTTGCCGACGAACATGAGATGGAGGTAACAGTCATCGAAGGGGTCTAGCAGCCCGACTGGCGAGAGCATCTCCTACGCTGGTTTCAACACCAGCAACTTCCAAAAGAAAAGGAACAAAGAATGAAGCTCCTGAGGATCAAGGATTCTTATGAAATGAGAAGCGGGACCTTGTTCCGAATTATGGCAGATGCCCGAAGGAAAGTCCTACTCCGTTGCTTGTCTTCAGCAGAAGCGGGACAGGTGATGCAAGAAGTTCATGCGGGATCAGCTGGGGCACACCAGGCCGGTCCGAAAATGAAAATAGAGATAAAGAAATTGGGTTATTATTGGCCCACTATATTTAATGATTGCTGCAAGTTTGCCAAGGCTTGTCAGAAATGTCAAGAACATGCTAATGTGGCGAGGAGACCCCCAGTGCCACTACATCCCACCCTACCAAGTTGGCCGTTTGCTCAGTGGGGCACGGACGTGGTAGGGCCACTACCAGCATCTTCATCAGGATGCAGATACATCTTAGCAGCTACAGATTACTTCTCCAGATGGGCGGAGGCAGTAGCACTAAGAGATGTGACCGGAGAACTAGTTGCAAGGTTCTTCCTGCAGAATGTTATATTCCGGTTCGGGATCCCCAGCCGAATCATCTCTGATAACGGCAGCCATTTCAGAAACCAGAAGGTTTATCGGCTAGCTGACAAATACAAAATTGACTGGAGGACGTCGTCCCCCTACAACCCTCAAGCCAATGGACTAGCAGAGGCTTTTAACAAAACCTTGTGCACACTATTGGCGAAGACTGTCAAGTCTAACAAAAAAGATTGGGAAGAAAGGATGTATGAAGCGCTTTGGGCCTATCGTACTGTCTACAAGACCCCAACCGGTTGTTCACCCTTCTCCCTTGTCTACGGGTCGGAAGCTGTAGTACCGATTGAACTTGAAGTTCCTTCATTGCGAGTTGCCATCCAGCACAGATTAGTCAGTGATGAGCAGACCAATGCAGAAAGAAGATTGGAAGAGCTCGCTGAGCTCGAAGGAAAATGTCTCCAGGCGCAGCAAAACATCCAACTCTACCAAGCTCGCATGGCCCGTGCTTTTGACAAGTTAGTCAAGGGTCGAGAGTTCAAGAAAGGAGACCTGGTGATGGTCAAAAGAAGAGAAGTGATGGCCTCTAACCCCAAAGGGAAGCTGGTCGAAAACTGGGTCGGACCGTATATCGTCCGCCGAGTATATGAAGGGGGTGCCTACGTCCTCGTGGACCACAAAGGAGTCATCCAGTTCTCTCCCCTCAACGGAAAACACATTAAGCTGTATCATGCGGCGCAGCAGACACACCCCGAGTGATCGGTCGGAACACCTTTTCCTTGGTTAGCGGCATTCCGCCCTAATCAAGCTACCCTTTCCTTGGCTAGTGGCACTCCGCCCTAACCAAGCTACCATTTCCTTGGCTAGTGGCACTCTGCCCTAACCAAGCTACCCTTTTCTTGGCTAGTGGCACTCCGCCCTAACCGAGCTACCCTTTCCTTGGCTAGTGACACTCCGCCCTAATCAAGCTACTTTTCCTTGGTCAGTGGCACTCCGCCTTAATCGAGCTACTTTTCCTTGGTCAGTGGCACTCCGCCCTAATCAAGCTACTTTTACTTGGTTAGTGGCATTCCGCCCTAACCGAGCTACCCTTCCCCTTGGTTAGCGACATTCCGCCCTAACCGAGCTACCCTTCCCCTTGGTTAGCGACATTCCGCCCTAATCGAGCTACCTTCTCCTTGGTTAGTGGCACTCCGCCTTAATCGAGCTACTTTTCCTTGGTTAGTGGCACTCCGCCCTAATCAAGTTACTTTTCCTTGGTTAGTGGCATTCCGCCCTAATCGAACTACTTTTCCTTGGTTAGCGGCATTCTGCCCTAATCGAGCTACTTTCCCTGGATTAGGCGGTTTTTCCACCCTAATCAAGCTACCTCTCCTTGGTTAGTGGCATTCCGCCCTGATCAAGCTACCCTTTCTCGACTCGCATTCCGAATAAAATAAAAAAAAGAAGTCAAAAAATATATATATAACAAAAATGGGGTTAAAAATAGAGATACCCCGCCAGACTTGCTCCCACATCGGGACAAGTGCAAAAATGGCTATAGCCCGGCTGTGGCGAAAACCCGAAAGGGCGTCGCAGGCAAAATTGGGTACCCCGCCGCGTGAAAACCTGAAAGGGCGCGCGGGCAAAAGCAAGAGGGGGCTGGCTTCGGCGAAAACCCGAAAGGGCGCCTGAGTCGGTAAAGTGGTAATTTCCAAATGCCTCTCTTATTCTCCACCCTATAAACTCCGAAAGGGACAATCATCAAAGTCCCACCGGGAATACTTTAACAAACCCTTTCGACCCTCGTCATCATCGACGAGATCGGTTGATCTCTGTCCATAACTTGGACCTTACGTCCTTGTTAATAACCTCATCTTTGCTTCGGCATGTGACCCATGTCGATGAACAAACCCCTTTTGACCCTCGTCATTCTCGACGAGATCGGTCAATCTCTACCCCCAACTTGGACCTTACGTCCCTGTTGACAACCCCATCCTTGTTTCGGCAGTGACATATGTCGATGAACAAACCCTCCTCGACCCTCGTCATCCTCGACGAGAGCGGCGATCTCTACCCTTCACTTGGACCTTACGTCCCTGTTGATAATCCCATCTTTGCTTCGGCATGTGACCCATGATGATGAATAAACCCATGGTCGACCGTCGTCATCATCGGCGAGATCGATCAATCCCTACCCCTAAGCTTGGACCTTCCGTCCTGGCTAATAAACCCACCTTTGTTTCGACGATAACCTATGCTGGTCAATAAACATGTGTTTGACCCTCGTCATCATCGGCGAGATCGGTCAAGCTTTACCCCTAATTCGAATCTTATATCCTTGCTAATAGACCATATCCTTTGCTTCGACATTTAACCAGTGTCGACGAGATAAACCTAAGACCAACCCTTGTCCTCACCGACAAGGACGGTCAGCGTTCCCGCGGCCCAGTTCTTCTGAATCTCGAATTCAAAAATAAAAAAAAAAGAAGAAAAGAAAAAAATGGGGTTAAAAATAGAGATACCCCGCCAGACTTGCTCCTATATCAGGTCAAGTGCAAAAATGGCTATAACCCAGCTGTGGCGAAACCCGAAAGGGCGTCGCAGGCAAAATCGGGTACCCGCCGCGTGAAAACCCGAGAGGGCGCGCGGGCAAAAGCAAGAGGGGGCTGGCTTCGGCAAAAACCCGAAAGGGCGCTTAGGTCAGTAATGTGAATAAAATGAATGATGAATAGTGATGAACCATCCGTCGTCCAAAGGCCATTTCCGAGGTCAGGGCGAGGGTCTTCATCCGATATCCCACCTATACACGTCCAGTGTCTATCCCTTTCGGCCCTTGTCACCATCGGCAAGATCGGTCGCTACCCCCCATCCGGTTTTTTGTCAGCATCGGCAAGACCGTCTACCCTTTCGACCTGTGTCACCATCGGCAAGATCGGTCGCTACCCTATCCGGTTTTTGTCACCATCGGCAATGCCGTCTACCTTTCGACCCTTGTCGCATCGGTAAGATCGGTCGCTACACCTACCCGGTTTTGTCACCATCGGCAAGACCGTCTACCCTTTCGACCCTTGTCACCATCGGCAAGATCGGTCACTATCTATCCGGTTTTTGTCACCATCGGCAAGACCATCTACCCTTTCGACCCTTGTCACCATCGGCAAGATCGGTCACTACCTACCCAGTTTTTGTCACCATCGGCAATACCGTCTACCCTTTCGACCCTTGTCACCATCGGCAAGATCGGTCACCACCTACCCGGTTTTTGTCACCATCGGCAAGACCCGTCCTACCCTTTCGACCTTTGTCACCATCGGCAAGATCGGTCACTACCTATCCGGTTTTTGTCACCATCGGCAAGACCGTCTACCCTTTCGACCTTGTCACCATCGGCAAGATCGGGTCACTACCTATCCGGTTTTTGTCACCATCGGCAAGACCGTCTACCCTTTCGACCCTTGTCACCATCGGCAAGATCGGTCACTACCTCCCGGTTTTTGTCACCATCGGCAAGACCGTCTACCCTTTCGACCCTTGTCATCATCGGCAAGACCGGTCGCTAACCCGTTCTCGATTCTTTGCCGCTCTCGGCATGACCGTTTATCCGCCAGTTTCACTATGCCCCCCTAGTTCCCCAGAACTCTCGACCAGCATAAAGCCGTTTCTAGTCTTGAGAAAAGTCGGACGCGGTGGAGTGAACACCTCACCCCTTCCTGAAGGCGTGAGCGCTCTCCTGCCCTAATGACTCATACACTCGAACTAGAATCGACGGGCAAACAAAAAAAAATAACACAATGACAAGATGAAGTCTTCATTCAAAATCAGGATGGAGATTTTTCATTACTATGAAGTGAAGACGCATGATTACATGGACCATGCCCTGGGATACATAAGGTGCATTAAAAGTGAGCACATAAAGAAAAGAGACTATGGCAAAGGGCGTCGGAAGATGTCCTCCAGCACAGGAATACCCAAGGACGGATGACGGATCAGTTCTTGCAATCTGAACTCGGTGGCCTCCAGCTCGGATAGCTTCGCCTCCAGGGAAGCAGCTTGTCCTTCGGCCATCTCAGCATCCTCAACCTTTTGGACCCCCAGGCGATCTACTTCTTCAAGTTCAGCCTCTATCCTGGAAAGTTCGGCCCGCAATGCCGTCATCCGGGCCGTCAGGGAGTTCCGGCGTTGAAGAGAGGCGTTGGCTTCGTCCCTCGCCCTCACGCGGTCTCTTGCAGGGAAATGAGGGCCGTCTTGTTTTCAGCCCGCTCATTGATATGGCCACCAACTGGTCAGCTGCCTCCCGGCCAAGAACTCCCTCCGGTTCACATACTTCAGGAGCAGGATCACCCGTGGAGTCCAGTCGCCATGGACAGCCAAGGGCCAGCAGCGAGCGGGACAGATGCTCTATCAACCCCTCAGCTGAACATAAGTTAA